>VXCM01001508.1:22526-349712 GCA_014773175.1 Lucifuga dentata | reverse complement strand
CTATCTTATAATTACAAATTCATAAGTACCAGCTCTGCTTAAAGTTTTTTTTTTTTCTCACTCTCTCTTTTCTACACCAACTCACATTGAAATATGTGGAAAAGTGTTCTGACTGTCTGCTGTGCAGCTATTTATATTCGTCTGACTAAATAAGATGAAAGCCAGTTCCTGTACATGATGTTTTTCTTGACCTCTTATCTTCCTGTCTAGTTGCGTCAGGATTCAGTTTTGTGAAATAGAGTGTGTTTGGCTTTGTTCTCCCCCCAGAAACATTTGTATCATCTGCACTCACATGTTTAATTAACTCCTAACTTTCATGCCCTAATATTTGTGATGCACTTAGAGAAATGCTGTTGGTGTGTTTTAAGTTTTGATGTGCCTGTGTGTGTGTGCGCATCTCACATTGTGACATGTCAGATTCTGTTTTTGCATGCATTCATGCACCTGTGTTCATTAGCACTATGACAGACAGACTGCCTCTCAATAAGGGTGCCCTACCTGTACCATTTTTAAGCTTCCTTGCTTGCTGTGGATTTCATGAGTGTATTGTTTATTTGACAGTAATTCAGCCTCAATCAAAATCCATAATCCTCCTTAAACAATAGGCACTGGAGCACCAGGTGGATAGCTGTTTGAAGTGCAGCTCTCCTCTTTCCCTGGATATGGAAGTTGGTTTATTGAAAGTGAGAGGGGGGAACAGCTGGGCATCTATTTGGTTCAACTTAGTGTATGAGTTTTCATTTATATCAAAACTCAATTGGACAGTGATGCAAGGGATATTTTAATGTGCAAAGGTAGTGAGGGCATGGCAAAGCTCACCTGCTTTTTCTATTCATATAGGCACAGCATCCTCTGCCTAAAGGGTTGATTGTAATTTGGAGGGCAGAGTCTAAATGGGAGGGCTTGGGGAAAAATCATTATGCTTTCAGTTTCACACGTGATTCATCTCAAACTTTAAAACAGCTGCACCAGTCACAGTGGTAAATGATACAAAATGCCTCACCTGATGGGCAAGAGACCAAGGCAACTTTACCAAACAGAAAAAGCTGTTTGTTGCAAACAGCTTATATTTGCTGTTTGACACAAATATAAGGCACCACAAAGGCAGCCGAGGGCAGACATGCTTTTTTACGTTGAATGTGAGCTGTTGTTAGTCTGGTGTTGGTTGCACATCACTTTCACCCAAGTTCGTGCTGGGATTAAATTAACATGTTAACTGAATAATGTTTTAATGAGCACAAATGTGGTCCTGAAATGCCTGTTCTCAATGCAACATCAAATACTCTGTCCACCAAAACAATAACAGCTCAATTGCCGCAGCCTCATTTGAATGGAATTCACATCTATTTTGGTCTTCCCTAGCTCATTTACACTGTGTGTGCTGTATTAGCACAACACACCAAATGAATGGCAAGGTGATTTTCAATGTCAACAAAATACCAGCATATCGTAGTGCTGCTTGCACTGGTCTTTGCTTTAGAGACCCCCATCAGCACCTAAAGGCTGTGCCGCCCCCATATACCCAACTCAACCAAAGTGCTTTAACCAACAGAGCGATTGAACAAGTCATCCTCACAGCTCTGGTCTCCTGCTACTGGGGCTAAAAAAAGCTTAGCTTGAATCCTTCAAGTAAAGGGAGGTGGGTAGGCAGGCATATGGTGTATGGGAGGCTTTAGCTTTAGAGACATTTAGGGAATAGAATGTGTGAGGGATTGTCATTCTTGTCTTGTTAGTTAAATTGATTTTGACCTTTGAAAGAAGCCAGTAACTTTAGTCATTTTTTGTTGAACCTATGGGTGTCTGGGTGAGAAAGAAGAGAAAAAGAGGCAGAGAGGTTTAAGATAATAAAATATCAAAATAAAAAGTAATAATTTTCCAAGTGGATTCCTAGCATTGGGACCAAGAGCTTTTCAGCACACACACAATATCTGTTAGATTCTGTCAAACTCTGGGAATATTTCATACAAAATAATTTTGGTACATCATTACCAATGCATGATTAGTACTGTATATATTCTGCTTTTTTCCCCCCTATAGCCAGCTTACAACATTGTAAGCTTTGTTCTACTGTAAGCATAATTTACAGCATAAAAAAGGCAAGCAAACTCGCTCTGTGGTTTCTTAAAATGTAATCTGTTACACATTGTCAAACATCAGCTATTCTCTGTGAATCTTGTAATCTTCATGGACTCATTAGGTCCTTCCAATTGATAAAGCATTAATGAGAGTTGGAGCCTTTGGCTGTGCAGTGGTCATTAGCACAGCTAGGCCAGAGTGTGATGAATAGACTTATCAAAGACAAGCTTCTTTTGATTACTAATCATTCAACATCAATGAGATCCCCTTTGTCACCCAAACAACCACTCACAACCTTTCATACACTGTATGTTGTTGTTGTTGCTGGTTAGGGGTTGTGTGTGCGCATGTGTGGGTTTTCATGTCACTTGGAATTGTTTACATGTGTGTTTGTGTCCGGGTGTGTCTGGATGTGCATGTGGATCTCTTTTAAATATGCATGTCTTTCCACCCACTTGCACAACTTATACCTTACTACCTCACTTAGTCACTCACTTTTATAATACATTTATTCTGGATCCAACAGCTTATAAAAAAAAAAAAAAAAAAAATGATGATCAATACAGAGGAGTGAGTATTGATTTGAGCAATAGTAGAGTGAATGTAGCAGCTGTTGTTAGTACTACTAACTAGAAATGGTGATGAGAGTATGACTAAGAGATAGTGGCTGTATGTCACTGATCTGTTATTGTAGATTTATGAGGGTGGTTAAAGAAGTCTTTGGCTCGTGCTGATTAAGATCCAGGGCTGCTGTTAACCTTTTCTTTGTTATGGTCTGGAGTAGTGGTGGGCTTCTCTGGTCTCAGTTAAGGCATTTACAGAGTGAGTCTGTATAAGGACAGGAGGTTGTGATTGCATGATAACACTTTATACACCTTAGGAGTGTTAGCACTGCAAGTGGTTTATGGTTAGACATCATGGTTATATGCACCAGGTACCTGAAGTGATATTAAGGTATTCAGCTAGGTATTGTTGGCATTAGTTATTAAAAAAAAAAAAAAAAAAAAAAAGTTAATTCATAAGCAGACAATTCAAGGTACAAATTATTAAGTATTAAAGTACTGTGCAAAGGCCTGAATGTTAACTGAAATTTGTTTAAAGATGTTTTTACAATCCAAGTTATGCTCAAAGTTTTGCAAGAAAAATTGTGCAATGGAAAAAAAAATGCTCTCTGCCAGTTGATGTTGAAGTGAGAGAGTTATTTTTGTCTCTTTCTTCCATATCAATGAATAATTGACATAGTTTTATATTTAATTGATGAATGTTTGTTTTATTTCTGCAGCTAGATTCTCAGTAACATTATGCATAGTGTATCTTGGTTCCTACAGTGAGAGAACTGTGGGAAGTGTCTCACATTGGATGTGTTTCCTTTTTTCTGTAATGTCAAGGAGTGTCACCGACACTCATGGTATGTATGCTTGAATATAACAAATGAGTTGACAAAGACGTAGGCCTAACAAGGCCAACTATTGTTTGTTTACTCTACTAATCTATAGTTACAGACACTGAAGTCCTTTCATAGTTGTGGGTAGGCAACACATTTTCCAATTTGTTGCAACAAACCTGTCTTGCATCATAAATCACACTGGCAATGCAGCTTGCATAGCAGGCATGTTAATTTGTCTTCATTGATGCAAAATGTTGACCATTACTGACTTGTTTTTCATTGAATTAAGTTAAATATACAAAGACATGAGATTCAGTAGGTGAATGCATATGCATAGAATATGCTATATGTAAGAGATCCTATAGGGAGTAGGAAATGTATGTGCTGTTTCAACTCTGTCTGTAGAACAGATCCAGATTTTAATAGTACCTGAGATCCAGTTATGCTCATGTGGAACACTGTCAGGACAATAAAGTGTTCAGTGCTGGTCATGGTATTTTAAACACATTTAATTTATCTCAGTTCACAAGTTTTAGGGCAGAGGCCATTCTCCAATACCTAGAAAACATTTTCCAAAGCTTCACTTTTAGAATAATGTTCTGGAATCATCCAGTAAATCCATAAAGTCATAAGGATTTCAGTTTCTGACAGTGTTCTTCACAGGATGGACCTGCCTCATTCTGTTTTTTTTTTTTTTTTCCTAAAAGAGCCAATAAAAGCTATGCTACAATGGGTATTTGGCAGGAGTCCAGCCAAATGTGCAAATTAGTTGCAATACCAGAAGGGTGTTGTAACTTAATTCTAATTTATTACATTTTGTCATGGATTGTGGATTAATCACTTCTTCTTACTGGAGCAGCGAATCAAAAATTGCAACATACAACTGAAATCCATTGCTATTGTTCTTATAGAGAGAAACACACTTTTTATATATCTGTGCCCTATTTCTTACTGGCTGTAAAGAAAGTGTAGTTAAGTGTTTTAACTTTGGCCCTAAAATGGTTTGTATACACTGACCTCCAGTTGAACTTGCCAAGACCAAAATCAACTGTTACCACAGGTCTCCTTGAATGAACACACAAGCGTGTGTCTGACAAAAAGTGACTCTGACTTTGACCCCCTGCTCTGCAGCTTCTTATTTTGTGTCTTTCTTCCCCTTGATGTGCCTTCCACAGTTACAGGGTTTGTATAGACATAAAGAGAGGATGTGCTTTATGCTTCTATTTCTCACCCAGCCTGATGACCCCTGTTCCCTTAGCCATTGCTACCAGATGAAAGGCAACAGAAAAGAGGTCACAAAACAAAAAATGTCAGTCTATTTTCACCTCATTCACCTTATATTTTTCTCTTGTTTTTTTTTCACTTTTATTCACTCCCTTGTTCACAACCCCCACTCGTTTCTCCACTTTTTTCTCTTTTTTTCTGCCCTGCTGTAATGATGTGTTGCCCTGTGGCAGTTTATCTGTGTGCATGCACATGCCATTGCAAAGGCATATGTTTAATGTGTTCTATTCTGTAACCTGGTGTACCTGAGTAATTATGTACTTCAGTGATTAATTTCAGCTCCGTGGTAGCTGAATTGTGACTGTACTGAGGTTGTTATATACACAGAAAAATCATTAGAGTAATTTTACAGGTCCTCAGTTTCTAGAAACACAGGAACCATGGGTGGTTTGAGGCCCTTGGGCACTGCGACTAATATCACCGATCTAAAATGTGTGCATAAATGTTGTCCTTGAATCTGAGTGAATAGTTGAACAATTGGGCATTGTATTCTGAAAATGGATGTTGCTTTTAACACATGTTGCTGTCCTGAAAAAGATGTGTAAGAAATGAATTTTTTTGGCTACTTTTATCATGTTATGGTCAGAGGGTGGGGGGGACACTATACCTAGATCATCAACTGTTTCTTAGTCATTGCTTACAACAGAAGGTGAAAATTGGGCCATGAGCTTCAGTATAAGAAATCCATAGCCTTTATATACATAGTGAATAAGACCAGTTTAAACAAGTCAAAAAGAAGGCAAGTTGTAGCTAGTACAGCTGGTACCTGCTGGTTTTGTTTTTGTAGCTGAGGTCACACAAGTCAATATTGCACTCCAGGTTGCCTTCCAGAGCCTGCCATGGAAAAAAAAAATCTTTTCAGTCCACCTAGCTCTTCACCCTGGCTCCTCTGGTTTGTTGTTGGTACGTATTTTATCCTCTTTTTATGCACGATCTGGATGGCTGTCCATTTTTTTGGAAACAATATTGAGCACCAAGGCTTTTAGCCGGTGCGAAATGCATTTACCTGGCCACCTGTCAGCAGAAAGGGAGGGAGTTTGCTGTGACCATTGTGACTGTGAAGGGTAATTGACAGGAAGGGTCTTTTACTGAGGTGTATTTTAAGCGTGTACCTTGTTTTGCCGCACAGTTTCATCATTGATGTGCCATGCATACAAATGCTGCCCCGTCATAGGACATTGCGTCCTGACTAACTTCATCTAACTAAAGTGATTGGAGTAATGCTTAAGATACTGAAGCACGACAACGCTATGTCAGATGTGTGAACTTTCCATTATAGTCTCTCTCTCTCTCTCTCTCTCTCTCTCTCTCTCTCTCTCTCATGATTGCCTTTAGCCATGGTCCTTCCATGCCCACTATTCTTGTGCCCACTCCTCCAGTTCAGTTGCCAGCAGGCTCTCTGTGAGGAGCCTGAAATTGAAGCAGTGATTATCCGTTTTCAGGGTGTTTAGCAGCGTCCTGGACAATTGATGGCTGCTGCCCACAGAGCACGCCGAGAACATGCGAACATGCATCTTCCAAAATGCATCAAGCCCCTGAATCCCTTCCACTTCAACAACCTAACTTTTGTTGACAGGTGAATGTATTTGTCTGTACAAGTGTGTGTGTTTTTGTTATTGTACACACCAGCTCCTCATTGATTAGGCCACTTACACAAACCCACTCTTGTGAAAGTAGCCTCAGTACATGGCATAAATACGGGTTGATATCACAGAAAGATACAGCATTACAAGGCATTGCTGTGTTATTTTTATATTGCAGCTCCCATTGATTTAGATGGCAAAACAAAAGTACAGAAATGTAAACAATTACGGATTAGACAGCATTGTGTCGACTGGGCCAGACACACTCATTACTGAGTGTATAATTGGGGCCGACGTGAATGTGAGTGATAGTTTTCCACACATGTAGGGCAAATTTTACAAATAAATAAATAGCTTCTCATTTCCCTGTAGAGCCTGTGATAAACACTGTCTGAATGATTATGATTAATCTTCCCAGATTCACAGCCAAGCCTTTTGAACAGGTAGACGTCATTGTTCCATTTTTTTCATATTCTTTCTCTCACGGACATACATGCACTTTCCCCTCACTCATTCACACTCTCCCGCTGTCTTTCTTAGCACACTATAATTCATAAACTGGGCTCTGTGCTGATTGTCCCGGGTGACAAAAGCAATTGGTTTGTGAAACTAAATCTGTGGGGATTAATGCCTGTCTCTGGAGCTGTTCCTTCCTCCTCTCCTCTCCTCTCCTCTCCTCTCCTCTCCTCTCTCTGAGGAGGATTTTATTAAATCTGTCTTATCATGACATTTGATTTGCTGCAGTATATAAAAACCATACTCATAACTCCATAATTTAGCATTTTTCCCCATACTAATATATTCTTTAAACTCAGTAAACCTCTTCTCACAGACATAAAAATATGAATTCTACACAATGTGTTACTATTCTTAGTTCATGGATTGATGGAAGGATACATCCTTCATGTCATTCACAAAACTAGAACTCAATGTTTCTCATCCAGACATCTTTGGGGGATTACCCATGCTGAGGGATTACTATTTCTATGTGCCATTTTACAGCAACAAGCACTAGAAGGAGTATAAAAGTCAAGCCATGGCCTGACGTTGTTAATAGATATCAGTAAGCCTTTTCCGTTGAAGGTTGACTGTAATATTAATTCAATTTTCTATCCCTTCTTGTGAGGAGAGAGGAAATTCTACATGTGTTCTGAGGAGCGAGGCCATGGTCCACTACCGCTCAATAAGAACTCTCCTCAAAGGATTTTCTCCAACCTTATTTCACAGGAGAATATCTGCATGTTTTAATCTTCTTAGCAGTGAATTAACACCACATCAATGAGCTGCACTTCTCAAGGCTTGGGATTTATCAATGGTACCACTTTATTACAGGCAAAAAAATATGTTGAAGGCACCATTGAGAAACCATATGACCTGCTTAGGCCATAAACTTTGTACATTTTGTACATATGAGAGATTTTTCTCATGCAGGATCACTGGATAGGACATAACTTCACTGTCTAATGCAAAATGTAATATAGAAGAGGTTCATCCTTGACAAAAGAGAACTTTTTAATGGATCAGCATCTTGGTTATGAGGATCAGGTGAGTTGTCATAGTATTTAATCTCCCAGGCTTAAAATAGCTGTATTTGACTTACTGAAGACTACATATATATTACCCACATAATAATAAACTCACATACAGGAATACAAATTACAGTCATAACCTGAAACATCAACATTAACTGATGTTTGCTAAAATGCAAATTATATTAAATAAGTGTCCTTTTAGAAATCAAGAACCTGCTATGCTTATTATCTTTCAAAAAGCAATGTAATTTGTTTCGATTTTGCACTAATCATTTTGTTATAGACACAAAAGCTAAGACATTCCATTTTGCACGGAAACACTTTAAATATCAATTGCATTTATAACCTCAAGTGCGATCTCACTTAAATGATCAGGTCTCTTATCTCTCTGCTTTCTCTGTTTCTCTTCATTACATTTTGTATTTTCCCATTTTCTCCTTCTCTCTCCTCTTGGTCTCTCATTTTTTACTTTTTCATCACATACAAAATAATGTACTAGAAAGGATTCTATGCAAAATCTTTGTAATTTATTAAGACTTCATTATATTTTAGCAAAACTGGAACATTTCTTTGCCACCACAGTTGTACAGAAGCCTGCATATGCTCTCTCTCTTCTTTATCTTTCTTCCCCTCTCTCTCACACATACCCACACACACACACACACACACACACACACACACATATGCACACACATATACATAATGTCTTTGAACACAATAATGTCTTTGAACACAACTAGTTGCAGCATTTTGTGTTGCTACAGTGCACAAGCACAACATCCACTCTACAAACCAAACTGTATTACAATTAATTTATCAATTTGTGCTCTCTGCTCTATAGCCTTGGGCATGTGTACACACAGAGCAGGGGAATGTGATTTTTCCCTAGCATGTTTGTGATGTGAAAAAGAAAAATCTCTGATATTCATTACTAATACTGCGAGAGGAGAGTAAGAGGTAGAGGATGAAACACAAGGAATTCAGCATAATACCTATTGGTCTGATTTGGTCTATATAAAATACATGAAAAAAAAGTTGTATTTTTGGAACATGGTGCACGATTTAATTGCAATTCACAGAAGGTTGTCATTTCTTGCTAATGAGTAGAGAAATGCTTGGTGGAGCCTATACTTTACTAAAGTTAATATAGAAATTTCCCTCAGTTCCAGTAGAATGACGATTAACTGGTTACCTTCCTCAGGGAATTCACTGCTGATAGCACACAGTCCCCTGTGGCTCAGACACATTGCAATTTAGCACATTTTTGAATTGTTTAAGCATCTGTGAGGGATACTTATCACAAATAGAAAAACAGAAACCCTTCTGCCATTTCTCCACACAATATTGATGTTTAGGGAATGTGCAGTATTGCTTTTGTCACAATTTGCTCAACATACTTACCCCAGTTTCTCTCCATTTCAGCTAACACTTTGCGTTCTGATTAAGTTGTCTTTATGATACACCATCTTTGCAATCCTGAGGGATTTATTTGTGTAATTTGGGTTCCTTTCCATTCAATTAACAATGTAGCTAATCAGCATTGGATGGTGATGATAGTGGCAGTCTAATGGATTAATGTAGATGAGACAATGGTGATGGATGCTGTAGCTGAATGCTCTGGATCATGATGGATGTTACCTGACCAGGTGGACCAGTCTGGCAGCAGGTGGCTGTAAGTGGAACAAGAGATTCCAATAATTTGCACTGGCCAGGTATACTGTGGCCAGGAGTGGCTCTGACACCCCCACCTTACCCCATAATGTGGCTCTATGAGCTCTACTTATAAGATTGACCTGAATTTGTGCAGTTGTATATATGGTACACATGACACACAGTCAGAGACAAATTCTCAAGAGAGGAGAGCAGCTATGCCACAGGCAAAGTGCATCTTTTAAACAGATGCTGCACATGGGTGAGACTGCAAATTGTGCGTCCCAACTTTACCTGTGTTACCTGCTTCTTCCCTGCAGCATTGAATGGAACGTACATTTTTCTTCAAGAAAAAGGACACATACCGTATATACTCAAGTATAAGCCGATCTCGTGTATAAGCCGACCCCCAGATTTTGACCTGCAAATTTAGATTTTTTTAAAGAAACCCGTATATAAGCCAACACTCCCTGATGTTGTTGCATCAATTTATTTGTTTAGCAAATTACCTGTTTTTCTGGGTATTGTCATAGTATTCCTGTGATTTTCTGAAAATAATCCACGTACCGGTAAACAGTTGATTAACGTAACTGACATTAGCTGAAATTAACTTTTTCAGGCTCCTCTTCCTTGTCTGAATTGTCAGACAGTTCATTCCAGTCCTGCTCTGTGTAACGTGCCTTGAAACCAGCCTCATACGGAGCTCTTTTCCCCTTCTGAGTCCATGTAGTTTCTATTGTGTGTTGTATCTTATCTCAAGCTTCTTGCTAATAAAGCACAAAACATGACGTTGAACGAGACTACCANTGTTGTATCTTATCTCAAGCTTCTTGCTAATAAAGCACAAAACATGACGTTGAACGAGACTACCAAACAACGTTACCGTATTGGTATATGAAACAGCACTTTTATAAGGTCATCTCTGATTGGCCATTCTTTTGTCTTTGACCAATCACAACTGAGTGCTGCAAATGGCCAACTCAAAATGTGCTGGATAAGATGTTTTGTCGGGAAATATCTCATTCTAAGGTATGATTTAAACTACAGTATTTTCCATGGGTAGTGGTAATAGGTAGTATTTCCACCCCTGAAAATTTTGTTCTCTGGGATCAAATTTGAATTTCACATGTATAAGCTGACCCCCCAGTTTGCATTGTGAAATTTGATAATAAAAACTCAGCTTATACTCGAGTATATACGGTATACACATATACACAAACACACACATCCACTCATATGATATACAGTGCGTACATGTATAGTGTCCTTCCTTTCCCTGTAGTGTACAGTAGCTCCTAGTTGTGAACTTGGCCTTTCCTCCAGTCTCCAGCTGGGAGGTCACTGATGTCTTCTAAACAAAAGGCATTCTGGGAAATGGCAACAGATTTTGGGCCAGGCCCCAAATGGACAAGCAGACTGATACAAACCTGGCCAAACGCTTTTAGAAATCGACAGATGGCTGCTATTGAGAGCTCCACTGTTCCAACTGTTAGCATGTACATTTGTGTTGTGTACCTGAGTGTTTGTGGTGCATGTATACAAGCCTTGTATATAGATACAAAAAAAAAAAAAAAAAANAAAAAAAAAAAAAAAAAAAACAGTGAGAGAAGCAAACTCAGACAGCTACATAGTTTCTGTAGTTCTTTGTTGCTTTAATAAGCTTCTTACAAAAGAAAAATATATTTTCATCATCTTTGTTGAAATTTTTCTGTGTATTCACTGTACTGTGTATAATGTCCCTCACCTGTCTTCATGTTTTTGTTTTTTTTTTTGTTTTGTTTTGTTTTTTTTTGTTAAGGCAGCCATTATTGCGGTTCTCGAGCCTTTCAGAAGTGTTTACAATTTTCCTTGGTCATGACTACTTCCTAATCTTTCCACCAGCCTGGAGAGTAAATGAATAAACAACAGAAAGCTGCAGAGATTAGACACAAATTTGTATTCAGCATCATATTTGACTGTTTCTATTTCTGGCAAGTCAGTTTTGTTTTTTGTTTATGTCTTCCTTCGGAGAATAATTCAGGGAGACAGAAAGGGGCAAGAGACAGTCTCCATTGGAGACAGATGCAATTATGGTTAGACCAAAGTCAGAGGATAGTGCAATTCATCAGGCCATTTATGAAAGAATGATCAGATAAATGCTTTAGTAAGTGGAGGCTGGTCACAGCACATGGTGATTGATGTGATAACCATATAATCCAATAAGTGATTGTGGCTTCTGCACTGCAGCATGACAAACGAAGATTAAGACGTATCTTAAAAAGGGAAGCCACATCTTAGATTGTGTAGTGATTTGGTCACGGTAGGTCTGACCTTCTCCATGCAATCACTCATAATAGTGTTTCAGCTCCACAGTGCTGTGGAGTGTTGTTTGAGGGGCTGTTTTATTATTCGCTATTGGTGGGTTCTAATATTCCTCCATGATTGGCATCAGGATGTGGATTGATTAATGTCAGTTAATCTGCCTCTGATGAGTGGGTTTTGTTCCAAAGGCAATCATTTTGGCATTAGTAAGTGACTGAATGGCTTTATAGATATAATCCTGATTTCATTTCATCTTGATATTTTTCACTGTTGCTGTCATAGTTGACTGAATTTAATTTAAGCACGTTCAGTTTGCGGGTTTTCAGCACCTTTGCCTCCTGGCGTTGAAAAAAATATTAAGGGCAACAGTTATCTCATCTGAAAAATAGACTATCATTATGTTATGGGAGTTTTATCTGCACCATAAATGTTATTATTTAAGCACTGACTAAATATAATGTAATGTAAAAATTTGCAGGTGTTTCACCAATGCCTCTCTCTGTCTGCAGTTTGAACACCTATTGGCATATATCACACAGCCAGGCTAAAAATAGAAACCGTCCACACTCCCTTCATCAGCCCCTCCCTCTCTGCCACCTCCTCTCCCTCCCATTATCTCCCCTTACTCAACACTTCGCTTTCCTTCTGTCTTCTCCCCAACCCCTTCACGTTCACACAGCCTGATGCACACACTGCCGTCGCAGAATACACACACACATACACACACGGTCGCACACGTACTAGTTGTATATGTGAGAAGCGCACACAAAGATAAGGCGTGATAGCTTTTTTTAGGTGTTGTATTTTTAAATACGTCATCTTTTCCGCAGCTGTTTGCGTTTCCGTGGTAACACTGTAAATGAGAATTATGTGTTGAGTACATAATTATGAACACGCACACACACACGCACAGGGCTGCAGCAGCAGATTCCCACCTAAGAGGATTGGTAGGGTGTGAAGATTCCTCTCCTCCATTTTTAGTGTATCCTAATCCCAAATTTGCGCCATAATATTTCTCAATTTCATTATTCATTATCACCTCCTTTTCTCTCTCGTTAACTCTGTCGCTTTCTTTCTCTCTGTCTCTGACTCTCACTTCTCTCTTGTAACCACAGCTGTAGTATGTGTTTAATTACTGGGGTGGCTTGATGAAACGCTGTTAGTAGTTTGGGTCTCTCTCTCTCTCTCTCTCTCTCTCTCTCTCTCTCTCTCTCTCCATCTCCCACTTCTATTTATAGCCATTCTATACATCTGGTTTATACACAACATAACTACATCAGACACCTGTTGTGGCTGTAATTGGTGTGTGTCACCATGAGACTGTCACATGGCCGTACATGATGCTCCCTTTTTACCTCTTTTAACATGGATAGTTTGAAACCAACCGGTACTTTAAAATTATCATTTGCTTCCACAACATTGTTTAGTCAGCATTTGGTTGTCATTTGGTTTGGTGTAAGTGTGAGATAAATAGTCCACCCCCTGGTCCATTAGTGCTGATTGTCCCATTTGTTGTGTTAGTATCTTTGTCTTGTGCTGAGTCTCCTCTCATCTGTGTCTTTATTATTGTGTGTGTGTGTGTGTGTGTGTGTGTTGCCTCCCATCAGGCTCTTCTGTGCTGATGATTGCACTGGCCATTTCCCTCTGAGGCTCTCCCTGGATGACAAATTCACACATCCGTTATCAACCTCCTCTTCACCACAAAATCAATATTCTTTCCTTATTTTTCTCTGCATGGGACGGTGCTGCTGCAGTCTCTTTTCATTATATGCACAATGTAAAAACATGTAAACTTTTAAGGCCAGCAGCCATAAAGGTCGTGTGACCATGTAGCAATTCATCTGTCAAAGCCTGCAGAGCCAGGCCTCTTTACTGACCTGAGCAGGTTAAGTCAGTAGAATTTAATATCTGACCATCACACAGATGAATGCGATATCTCCCAGACACACATGAAATAGTTTTTATGAAGACAGGAGGTGGAGAGAGGACTGGAGGGAGATGAGAATGGTGGGCAGGGAGGAAAAGATGATGTAATGGGGGAGGGTATCTGCACATGAAACATGCACAAGGAGATGATGGAGTGCCATTGTTGTTGCAAGCAGCAGACAGGCATGGAGGTACCTCATTCATATAATGAACGAATGGCAGCATGAAACATTCATCTATCATAACTTTGTCTCATGTCTCATGGTTTCTTACTGTACTGCCACCATCTATTATTCATCAGCACGGAGGACAGGGAGGGATGGACATGGTGAGTCCACTGTCCATAAAAGAAAGGCATCAGACAGACATACACAAATGCCCTTAGAGTACGTATACAGTACATGTTCAGTATACATATACATCAAGGATATATCTTATAAATGTATTGTATGATTACACTGGGTGTTTGTTCTTTGAGTTCCTTTTTCCATTTTTTTTTTTTTTTTTTTTNTTTTTTTTTTTTTTTTTTTGCACAAATTGCTACACTTCATAGCACCAGTGAAAGAAAAACATGTAAGATTAATATGACTATTAAAGATTAGTCTAATTGAACTCGAATCATTTAGTGAAATCAATCCCCTTCAGCATTCCCACAGATGAAAAATGCAAGTGTGAATTTTAGATGCACTTTTTGTGTGTGTGTGCGTGTGTCTGTGTGCATCTGTCTATGTCTTGCATGGTGTTTAAGCCCCTTCATTTTCTTTTGTCACCCAAGTCTCGTGGCAAGAGTAATTAATTTCACACCAGTGATACTGAGGAAGACAGGGATAATGTGCCAAAGCTGATTTGCTCAGTGTGAGCATTCACATCACAACATGGAACCAAAGAGTGATTGCTAATAGTATTTACTAATTTTCCAGCAGATATAGTAACTTAAAGTCATACTGATGCCAGCAGTAGGCCACTGTTCAAAGTAAGCAGCCCATGCCTTGATGGTGAAAACAATGATTTACTGTGATTTATAGCGTTTATGGTGTAGTCTGCACAGTATGCAGCATGCAGTGATGATTATATAGAAACCCAGGTGAAATGAAAGTGATGTTAGTATGCAAAGTATTGTATAAGGATAAAAACATGACATTCACCCATACCCCCACCACCACCATCAATGCTGCCACTACACCGTGTATGTAGTTCTTGCAGCAATGCACTAGTGCCTCCTCCTGTTTCTTTGTCTCTTCCTCTTTGACTTAGCAAATGTCCTTTTCAATCTCCGCTGTTCATTCCACTTGTCTCTTTCTTGCCAGTTCACTTACTCAGGTTTCAGACCCCATTGAGAGCAGCTCCGTTAACTTCTCCTCCTCCTTTTCACACCATCTCTGTTCTCTCACCCACTCTTGTAACACCCATCTTTTCCTATCCTGTGTCATTTACCAAAAATCTAATCAGTGTCGAAGGCTTCCTGGACAAAAGGGGCTGCCAAGAAAAAAAAGAGGAGGAGGAAGATGAAGGGTTAGACAGGGTAGACAAGGCTGTGTAATGATGTAGAAACAGGCTGTGTAATCAGTCTGGCTGTCTCTTACCTTAACTTGTGCTGCAGGTATCTTGAGGGTCACAGGAACAGTGCCTTTGATTGGTTCTGAGTTGTCATGGCAGAGTCATTGGAGGGGCAGCGTTGACAGAGGGGTGGCTGCAGAGATCTTGCTGACAAAACCTTCCAGATTGACAAGGGCTGGCTGACTTTCACCCTTGACCCCTTTCCATGAAGCTCTTGTGAGTGGGAGGTGGAAAGAGCTATTTTTGGTATCAGGGTCAAATTCAGTGTTGAAAAGACAGAATAAGTGATGCAATCCTGGCAATGACGAGGAAGGGAGAAGAGTGGCGGCATGGAGGTGAGGATACTCAGACAGCATTAAAAGATTTGAGAATCCACTAGAAAGTTGACATGGTTTCAAATCTGTCACATTCTGCATTTAAAGATATTTTCCCACTGCACTACATTACATCTATGTACAAAGAAAACAAAAAGCTAAGATTCAACGAGAGACTTCCATTTGTGATGTTGTGGTTTCACGTACTGTGTCATGGGCTCTGAACAGGCATGTGCATTTGCAAATTACTCATAAGTTCTGTTGCTGCTACTTATGAGCAATAAGCAGCAGCAGCAGTAGACAGGTCTTTCTACTGAATGTTGGAATATTACAGTTCCCGTCTCTCTTTTCCCTCTCTCTGTTCCATGATTCTTGGACATAAAAGATGCAGAGAATTGTAGGTGGGAGAGTTGTGTAAGTGAGGAGGCGCGGAACGAAATGGTAGGTCAAGTAGCTCTGATTATGTAAAAAAAAAAAAAAAAAAAAAAAAAAAAGTAGTCCGAGAGTTGGAAACATGGCGCTGTAACTTTGGAGGAATTAGACCATCTGAAGCTCATGCTGAGTGGGATTCTTATGTTGCACCAGATTAATGTTAGACTCTGATTCTCTGAGTAACTTTCACTTTTTCCTTCGTCATTTCTTTCTCTTCATCAAGACTCCCAAGTTTTCAACTCACCCTCATCTTTCCGTGTCACTGAATTTTCTCCTTATCCTCCACGATTGCTATTCATCTTCCCCCATTTCACACACACCCTCATGCAGTTTTTCCTCAGCTGCTGTCCCGTTGCAAAATGCATCATTTAGTTTCTTTTGAGTTGAGTCTCCTTCAACTACAATAGACAATTACTTGCTTAAACATGAGCACTAACAACTTAGAGAGCCAGTTGTATGAGGGCTGTGTGTCAGCTTGTTTTGGATTTGCCCCGCTACTAGCCAAAAATCAAACAATGGTGCTTTAACATTACCCATTAACGCTGGGCCATTTCTGTGGTGGTTGGAAATTAGAAAGAGCCCACACCTAATAGGTAAACAAAGACTACAAAGCAACATATAGCAAACTTTATAAGTGCTGGTAATTTTCTCCCAAACTCACACAGAATAGAATTTACAGAAATAAAACTGAGGGGTTGCAGTTTAAAAAAAATCATCTCAAAATATTGTCAGAAATGCAGAAACCAGAGCACAAAATCTTTACAACCACCCAGCCTTCAACAGTTGATGACTAATTTGTATTTTTGAATTACATAATTTGAATAATTCTGCCCTTCTTTATTTTTCCCTTTGTGTTATTCAAAGTTCAGCCTTTTATGGGTTATTTAAATATGCAGCCTTGGAAGACTGAGTTTGGAAAGCTATTAACGTTTTCAGTAGAATAAACTCAACTGACATAATTTTCTCACATTGTATTTTTCTTCTCCTGCATCAGAGAGTTGGGGCTTTGATTCTGAGAACAGTATGCCTTTGGCTTTTGTGTTTTATTTTGTTTTACGTGGCCAAGGTTGATCCCACGTAAAAATCTACATGAGGATTTGTATGCAGCTTTGTTATATTTGATTTTAAAAGAGATTGATATCATGCCAATACTCTTGGCTTGAAGTTATTTTCTTGGTATTGGTATTGAGAATGAAAAATACAATGGGGTCCAAAAGTCTGAGAACACTGTGAAAATGCTTCCATTTTGCATTCTTTCTGAATACAATATTTTTCATTACAAATGATAATATCATATTAACAATTTGAGTGAAAAGTTGAATCTCTGAAAAATGTACATGAATTTCAGAATATGTTAGTATTTGATATGCCCCCCTTTTCTTTAATGACAGCATGCACTCGAGCTGGCATGGACTCCACAGGTTTGTGCAAAACCTAATGACCCAAATTATTCCAACATAATTTGAAATGTTGACTTTCTGATTATCTCCAGATTTACATTGGTGATTTTATTGGTGCGTCCCTGAACGCCACTTCTCTGACTGTGTCCACTTTATTCATTGCTTCCTTAAGACACTGTGCCTTGCTGAGAGCACTCATATGAAGTGTAAAGCAAATGGAATTACCACACTCCAAACCTGTGCTTTTATTATCCTTCCACATCTTTGAGCACTGGACATCTGATCTGAGTAAGGAATTAGCTCATATAGTATAGCAAAAATGGGCTTTATGTAATTTGTGTGTGTTTTGGTGTGTTGCTTCTGTGCATGCATGCTGTGTGGGAAGTGGCATGTTTGTGTGTGTTTGTGTGTGTGTGTGTGTGTGNGTGTGTGTGTGTGTGTTAATGGGGACGGTGGGAGTAAAGTCGCCAGCTTCCATGCCTGTTAACCTTCCAATCCATGACTTTGATCCAGTGCTGCCTTAAAAGAGCACCCCACTGAGAGGAAACACAACAGAGGTAGAGAGGAAAGAGAGGGGAAGAGATGAAGAATGGATCAAAACAAATGGAAGAGGTAACTCAAGAGTGTGAATACCAAGGAAGAAAAAGAGGAAGGGATTAGGTGAATGGAATTGATCACTAATAACAAGAGAATTAATGGATAACTGATTGATTATGAATTCTCCAGCATGTCACAGAATGATAAGGGAAAGGAACAAATGGGTTAGGAGGGGAGACAGTGGGAGATTGATAAAAGAAGTGATCAACACTGATTTCGCAGAAGAGATAGAGATGGATGAATGAAGAGAAGCAACTGCAAAGTCTCTGTTTTCAAACTTGCAGCCAGATGGAGGATTCAAGAGGAAAAAATTAGAAGAATTACTGAAGTTAATAAACAAATGCTTTTTGTTTCAAAGCACTGTTGGTAGTTGCCTGAAGAGTAGCTTGTGGCCATAAATATCTGCCTGCATCCATTGAGCAAGGCAATGAACCCCTTAACCATTCATTCTGACTTTAACAAATACATATGGGAGCTTGTATATTTGTGTCAGAAATGATCTAAGAATAAAAAATTGAGATTTACAAGTCAGTGTAATGTGATCATCAACATAAAAGTAAAAATAAACAGATGCACAAATAAACAGATGCACAAATTCAGAGATTTCCCTACTAAAAATAAAGAAGAGTTTGAGCATGGCTGCACACCTCATACAGAGTGGTCTTTTGCTTCACCGAATCACACATCTATGAATCACTCTGTACCTTTCTATCTGGCCTCTTGTCTTCAGATGGATGAATGGCATGCCTTGGGTTGAGAACAGTAACTTAGCTAGCAGCTGGGGCCTGTAATGATAGAAGTGAGTTAGCCCCAGGAGCGCACTCACCGAGGTCTCGCTAACCTTGGAGCAACTAGAAAATAGCCTCATTCATCTGCCAGGAACCTCCAGCTAATCCAGACCCACTGTGAATCATTAATGGCAACTCATGTGATTCTTTTGCCGTCAAAGGGACTCAAAAAACTAATTTCTGCGGGCCCTTCCGGCCTGTGTCTAGAATACAGATGCTGCCAAATACATAGAGTACCTGGACTTACTTCTACAGCTCAGTGTGTCTCCACGGATGCGGCATAAGTATGGCATAAAGCATGACTATGTTGTGATAATGTCTTTAGAATGACATCAGATATGAGACATTTAACCTTGCAAGGCTGTATTCTAGCATCTGAGAATGCAGAATTGGTGTATCTACAGAAAAGGAGAACTGGAAAAAGGAGAACTGAACAAGTGTTGAAAAGATACAGTAGATGTGTGACATGAGATGAGATGTGTAAGGGGGGGGGGNAGGGGGGGGGGTATAGTGAGGTGGATGGATTTTTGAGTCCAGCATTCTGTCCTGTTCCCAATGGATGCCAGTGAGGAGGTGTCCAAGGCTGCTTGATCTTAGATTAGATGACTGTGCGCTCACAGTGGGCTGTCTGGCATTGCACAGCACTCCACACATGCTTACACACCCACATGACACACACACAATTGTGCACACAATTCCCTTAGTGCTGCTTCTTTCACTCCATCAAAATATGCTCAAAATACAAATGAAAACTCTCATTAAAACAGGTTTTTCTCCTTTTAGCCATTTTGGCACCTCATTTCATACTTGGTTTGGAACAGCTACATGATGATGAGTTTAACAGTTTGAATCATAGTGGATGCATATTTAATAGGCTGCAATTCTAGCATCTTTACACCAGATTGCTATTTTTGATATGTGATGGAACAAATTTCCTTTTATGTGTGCCATGTTCAAACAGTAGGTTAATCATCACTTGAGTCATCATTGAACAGTACAGCTCTGCGTATGATGATCTGTGTGTGGTTCTGGCAAATGTCTCCATGACAGATGGATAGTAGACCTGATATTGTCCCAGGAAGACTGAACTACTGACTTTAACGGTGGGTTTCTTGGAAGAGGAGGATTGGAACACCCCAGGATGGTGTTGGAGCAAAGCGGGAGAGGGTAGTTGCATGCTAAGAGACATAATGAACCAGGTGGAGCTGCCTGTGTCTCAGGACTGAGGGTGTGAACAGTCTGTGGAAGGGCAGGTTTGGATTGTGAGATTGTGGGTGGGAGGGAAAGAGGGAAACTGAAACATGAAGTAAAGGGGAGAATTTGGACAACAGTGTGAATGGGGAATAGCTGGGAATGGAAAGTGAAAGTTAAATGGTTCAACATGATGTCATCAACAGGAGCTGGGATCGGGCTGGAGTGAGGGGGGTGGGCGGTGGAAGATAATGGGACATTACGTTAGAGGACCACAAAAGCATCATTCAGCTGTGGATATATATATGTATGTATATATATATATATATATATATATATACACACACACACATATATACATATATATACGTATGTATATATATATATATATATGTGTGTGTGTGTGTGTGTATATATACGTATATATATATGTATACGTATATATATGTATATATATATGTATATGTATATATACGTATATATATATATATATGTATACACACACACACACATAAATATCACTGCTCCAGGCTCATCTTATTACATGCCTGCCATCCTGTGCTCTAATGTGCATCTGCATAGGTGCACGGATGTAAATATGCAAGTAACATGTAAAAATAAAAACAGCTTTGACTCTGTGTGTTTAAAACTCCATGCCCCAGGTGATGCTTCATCACCATGTTATCTGTCATTAAAATGGCTGGGTTCATATAGTAAGTCTGCCTGACATCATTACAGAACAATGTTGTTTACTGTTTACTTATTTACAACCCATATCTCTCTTTGACGGGCTTACGTCAAGACACTGACACCTCTATTCATCCTTCATAACTTTTAACTTATGTTCCCTGTCAAACCTGATGTTAAGACTTCTATATCTTTGTCTGATGGAAATATGAAAGTGTTTGCATTGGGCAGCTGTGAAAGATGGAAAGAGAAAGTGAGGGGCAGAGAGAGAGAGAGAGGGGGGGGAGAAGGGAGAGAGTGAAGNGGAAAGAGAAAGTGAGGGGCAGAGAGAGAGAGAGAGGGGGGGGAGAAGGGAGAGAGTGAAGCAGTGCGAAGCGATGATGTGGGGTAATCTGTCAGTGTTAACAGATTGTGTGATAGGGTAAATAGGGCTTGTTGTGGTGGCTGGCTGGCCCTCTGCATCTTTATTTCGGTTCTCTATCTATCGTATTCATGGCCTGTGGAATAATGAATATGACAAATTAACCAGAGACTGTTGTCCATAGTTGCGGATTGCAGGATAGCACCTGGTCCAAGTCATCTCTCTCTCTCTCTCTCTCTCTCTCTCTCTCTCTCTCAGTACTTTTGGCTTTGGTTTGGTTTGTGTCAGTGTGTGTGTGTGTGTATGTTTTCAATAATTTAATGAGCTCTATTTTGAGATTTAGGCACTTAAGTCTTCTGCCTCCTAATTTTGTTTTATCAGTTGAAAGTAAGTTGTAAAGGTGAGGAAGATGAGCATTAAACTCATTTATTTGGTTCTGGTCTCTGATGTACAAGTTTGAAAAGAGTGCATTCCATTTTGGAAAGGATGTCTTCTTTTGGCTTTCAAGCTTTTTGTGTTCTTTGCTTTAAGTTGTATTGGTTTATTTTGTGATGAAAACGTTTCATCCTTTCTTTCATTATGTTGTTCACAACGTGTTTCAGTCCTGTAGAGAGAAGTCATTACAGTTCTTCAAAGACTGAATGGTAATAGCAGTATGTGCAGTAAAATGCTTTGTTTGCGATAAGGTGATATTGCTTGAATAACCATCTCTATAACTCCGTGTTGAACGAGAGCTACATTATGTGTCCTTGAAATTTGTGTTTTCATCAAGGGAAAACACCATTTCCATTTCTTAAAATAACACATGTGCCATGAGGCAGTAACTTGCTTCCATTTTCTTTTGTTGATGCCATTATCTTGTTCTTTCTTTACTAAATCAACATGTGTGCATTAAAAAATTTGGAGACATTTCCTGGAAATCTTTACATTGCACTCATGCATTTCCACAAATAAATTGTCTTCTCTTTTTTATTTCAGTTCATATACAAATCTTTTTAATGTTAAAGCTGTGATAGCTGTGCTTTTTTTTTAAAATTTATTTATTTTGCCTGAGATCACAATCAGTGATCTATGAAATAAACTCAAAACTACACAATCAGTGGAATGATCTAGTTAAACTGGAACTGAAAAGTTAGTTTATCAAACCTGGCAACTCTACTCTGCAGATGCAGAGTTAAGATGAAGGTATATGAAGTTTGGGACAATTTGGCACACTTCAGCCCCCAGGCTAAAACAGTTGACTGCCAATGTTAGGTATTCCATGCTATAATATCTAGCTTACCCCACTGCTCTTCCCAGATGTGGCTCATTGTTGCTGTCTGTTATGTTGAACATCGAGTGAGGATCTGTCAGTGTAGCTCTTTATAACCGAGTCAATGCATCAGGTCTCATATCAGCCAGAATCTCCTCTTTTGTACTTTGGAGTTTACTGTCATCTGCATCCACAAGTTCATCTTAAGCAGTTTTTAATAATTCGAGGCACAAACAGCCTCCTAAATATGAAGTACTTAAAGTCAACATTCCAAATTCATCATTCATTCAGCTGAAAATATGGCCAAGCACAGGTTTGATGAACCATGCTGCTTGAAGTTTTCCTTCTCTCACACACCCTCTGACATTCTCTCTTTACACATGCACACAAACACATATATTTATGCTACACTTACACTCACACACTGCTCCACTCAGTACTACACTCTGACTTTCTTTCATGTATTTTCCAATTGAATCTTTTGTCTGTCTTAAGTGTGTGTTTTAAGCCTTTTCAAAGAATTACTTACCTTGCACACAAATAACATTTTTTACTGTAGCATTGCACATAGAACTAAAGTAAAACTAAAGGCTTAGATTTTGTTTCCCAATAGTGGTTCAGCCTCCACAGAGTTGCTGTAAAACAAAATTTTACACTTCTTTCTATACCGACAGGATAAAAAGAAAAAGAAAAAACAAACAATCTTAAATGTAGATCAATATTACACATGCATGGACATTGATAAATGACTTGGTGTGATGGGATGCATGAATTTGACTCTGTTTCAAGAATTTTTATTGAAACTATTTATTTTCGAGCTCTGCGCAGATTGCCTGTTTAATTGTGATTTGGTTTGACTCAGCATTTTTAGCCCGGGAACAATCCTGCTCGGGTGGAAGTGTGTCATTTCAGGAGAGAGCTCGGAGAATCAGGAACAGGCATGTCCCATCATCCCAAGGTAATTTATCACTGTGTCTCCGCCTCTAATGTGAGTATAGTTAAACAGGAGGACTTGATGGTGGCTGCATTTTTAATATTCCAGTTGATCGATGAAAAATGCTGCTATACTTAATAGCGTTGGCCCTGGAGGCTGTTTGGCCCTGTTTAGGTTTCTTTCCGCTTTTCCTGTGTAAACATAAATTAGCTATAATTGAACAAACGGTCACATTTGCACGGCTGAATGCACTGTATGGCAGCCAGCCCTGGGTGTGATCACCACTGTTTCTCACTGTCACTTCCCCTCTTACTGTCCTCGTGTCATATCTGTACCTCACTCATCTGCATTTTTTTTTTCATTAAAATTAATTAGGCATGTTAGTTAATTACCTGCCTGCTTTAACATAATGGAAGAACCCTCCTACAGTAGTTTTATGAAAGCTCTGACAGCCATCATTAACTTCCCTTCTCTCAGTCTCTCTCTGTCTGATTCTCTCAGTAAAACTCTTTCACTCTCTGTTGTTGCTGTGCACTCTCCTGTGAGCTTTTGTTTGGCTCTTTAAATATTTAACATGCAACATGCCATGATCCACTTTATGCAGCTGGAACAAAGCTATAAGCCTCTATTAACCATATTTTCTGTTCCTCCTCCTCCTCTACTAGCAATACTTGTAAAATTAAAGTTTTTGGAAGCTTACAGGTCACATATTCATTCAACATGTTTATATGCAGCCTTTATGGAGCAAATCCTGCTGCTTAGTTTTCTTTGAAACCCGAAAAGTCTATCTCTCCATTATTGCTAGTGGCCCAAAATAAATCCCTCTATAGGTTGGCTGTCACCCCAGGAAGCCCTGCCTTCTTTTTATTCTGCCAAAATAGATAGCTTCCACCTACTGTATGTTGTAATCTCAGCTTTATTCTCCGTTTGTGTTCTTGTCTATCAGCATCTCACTGTGTCATTGAGAAATTGGTGCCCGCTGTCAGTATTATACGGGGTCAGCTGTACCCAGGTGTGTTTATGTGTAATTATCAGTGCAGAGAGTTTGTCTCCATTCATTTTTAATGAGCAATGAGGTGGTGTTGCTTCTGTTAGCAGAGAATTAAGACAGTCCATTGGCAGCCACAGAACATAAAAGCCTGAACCTCTGCATCTGGGTTGTAGGCTGTACTGCAAGAGACAGTTAATGATGCAGCGTGACTCCTTGTCTGCACTGACATTAACTTAGAAAGGCAGAGATGGACAGAATGCATGACAGGGTTCGAGGAGAACGGAAGGAAGAAAGGAGTAGGATTGGTAAGGAAGATAGTGAGGGAGCCCATCAGCCCTTGTAACAATGTCAGTGGGAAGCAATGAGGCTTAACTACAAGTGCAGGGGTTTCAGTGGGATTCATTAACATGAGACTTTACCATAGAACTTTATGATGCTGTAGTAGCACATCTGTGCATTCATCTGTTTTGTATGTGAGTGTGTTTGTGAGTTAATATTTCCTCACGCATGTAGTCTGTGCACACACCTTCTGTGTATGTGTATGTACAATTAGACAGAGAGCTATCTGGGCTGCTTGGCACTCTGCCCTATCTAAGCTCTGTTGCTCCTCCCTCAAGTGACATATTGAAGAGTGGAATCAATTTATTATCATAATATTGAATCACGTCCCTTCTTATGGTCAGTAATGAAAAATGAATAGTTTTCCAGTGAAGCTCCAGCTGGAGATAATGGCACTGCAGCTTACCTCATTTTATACACATGCACACACAGTGTCTGTTGACTGAGAGACCAGACCAAGCTGCTGCAGCGTGACCTCCATTTATTTCTAAGAGAATAGGAAATCACACCAGATGAGTGATTAGTCAGGCTTCCTGTCTGCTGCTGTTTCAACCTGCATTAACCCAACCATGTGCATTCTCCATGATCACTATTGTCAGTGAGATGAGGTTGACATTCAGTCACTGGCCCTGCATTGCTGCTGTCTGCGACGGGTAACGAGGAACTGTTGAACCCTCACCTCAATTCCCGGGGAAATGACAATGACAAAGATGTATCTGGTGTGTTGCACTAGCATGAGGGCAAAAAGCTGCATAAGACCACGGTAATCTATGATACGCACAATGGGACAGCGGGCTGCATGCAGGCTGGCCTGATGTAATGCTGCATGCTGTAATGTGCTACACATTGCTCTTCCTGTCACAAAGGAAAGGGGAATTCATCATAAATCTATTGTAAGCCAATAGCATGTAGCAGAGATGCATTGTTAGTGTTGCTGTAATGTTTGTGACTGCTATGTGATGCTTGGCCATCATGATCTGCCACCGGCACGTGTGTAATTTGATCTCTTTTGTCCAAATGTTTATCTGCAACTGTCAAATATCACCCAAGGGACCCCAGTGTCTAGGGAGCTGTCTATATCTGCTTTGTATTGTTGCATGTGAGTGCTATGAATGTGTATGCAAATAAGCATGTGTGGCCATGTGTGTATGTGTACAGTTGTGTGTGTTTTTTAGGTCACACAAAGGTCTCCAGTCCTTTTCTGTTAGCATACACACGCTAATTACCAAACAGGCAGCTGAGGCCACTGGCCACAACATGATGAAGCGTTGAGATTAGACAGTGCAAACACTACACACACACACACACACACACACACACTGTCTTTTGAAGAACTGTAAGAGATTTTTTTTTTTCTCCATAGTTCAAAGGTCAGTTGGGAAGGCATTCATCTATGAAATTAACACTGTGACTATCGCTATTAACATGGTCAAAGTGGTATTGTGCCTTTTGTACTTATGTTTTCTACTCAGGAGGATTTCTGGAGGATTTGGAGCTTGAATTTGGACAAATGTCCTCAAAAAGTGTTTTAGGTATACTGCTTTGTAGTGAGTTTGTTATGGCATACTTACCACCCATGCACACATGCATGTACATATATAGTGTATGCCCCTATATTTTCACATATACACACATACAAAATGTCCTACAGTGCAGTCGTCTCTTTGTAGGCAGATAAATCAATAGCAGCTCTTAGAAGAGCTCTATATAGAAACAAATCATTAGCTCAGATGGCTCATGCTCATTGCAGCAGCTGCACCAAGTGGGTACACAGCTTTCAACTTGTGTACCAATGTGAATGACATTATGCTTCAGGGTGTGGGTGCATTAATATTGAGGTGTGCTAATGTATACTTTGAGGCAGTATGGCACAGAGAAATGTATATCATGTGTATATCACATGATATCCATCCCTTTGTGCATCCAACTGTTTGTGTGTCTAATGTGTTGAGGTGGGGAGTATTGCTCAGAACACTGTTCTACTTTACAGTCCTTATCCTGTCTTGGTAAATGAAGTGCATTACTCTAACCCAGAAAGTCTCTCAACGTAAATATGCTACAAGACACATTGATGCAAGTGGGCAACTGTGTGTGTGTGTGTGTGTGTGTGTGTGTGTGTGTCCTCCATGCTCCGCTGACTTACTTCAGAACCTTGTCTTTCTGAGTACCTATATTAGCAGGCACAGAGAACACACTGGCCTGGCTGGTGCAGTGGCAGAGTGGCTACCTGGAGGCACCACAGATGAGCACAACAGCGCTGTGGCCTGGCTTTTCACAGAGAAGGGCTTGCTTTAATAATCTATGCCTGGAGTGTGTTTGTGTGTGTCAGAAAGATGGACAAAAAGAGAGATAAAGAAGGAGAAAATATTTTTGGATTTAACATTTTTGTTAAATATACCAGCACATGTACAGTGTCATCATACATATCACCATGATGCAATAAGTATATATTTATTTACACTGTGTTATAGTTGTTTGCGCAAGAGAGGCAGAATATTCTTCAGAAATAAATACATTTTAAATTAAATACATACATTTTCTAAACTGCATCGTGAAGCATGTCAGATGAGAAATTGATTTTTGTAAGGATTTGTTTAAATATACACCTGCTTTTCAAGAAATATTAAATGCTACTGAATATGAATGGAGTCAGTCGTGCCTTGCCTGCCTTGCCTGGGGTTTGTGATTACAAAGAAACAGAGAAATAGCCAGAAAAGTACATGTGTTTACATGCAGGCTTGTGCAGTTTCCGTTAGTGACTTATTGATCATTTAGGTGCAAATGTATTGACCTCACTGTTGGTAAAGTATTGAATTCCTTCAGGGGATCTATAATGAAATTAGTGGTTTCAAACTATCCATACCAAAAGGTAGAAACTTGTTATGAAGATACTGTTCCAGAGGCCTTTGACCACAGAGACCACAAAGCCTCCTCAGCCCCGAAGGCCTAAGCAGTTCTAATGTCAGTCAAAAGCTGTTTGGCTTCTAATGATAATGAGACTTCTTCCATTTAGCCATTACATGTGTGTGTGTTTGCACATTTTCCTGCTTTCTACTGTAGTACATACTTGTGTTCTTAAGTGTTTGATGCCTGCATTCATGGCATTAGACTTGAGTGGAGAGAGACCATGAAAGTCTCCTGAGTTATGGTGTGCTGTCAGCAAGTTATTATGATTATTGCCTAAGGATATATTGATGTTTTAATGAGGGCTGATGCTGCTGTCGACAGATGAGGCTCCATGAGAGAGAAGAGAGGGAGAAAGTCAGAAAGATGCAGAGAAAGAAGAGACTGTGGGAAAGAAAGAGATAAAACAATGACAGGAAGACACGCAGAACAAAAAAGACAATAGTGTATGTAAATATACAGCAGATGAACATGTATGTGCTCACATATAAGTGCCTCCATGCAGCACACACATGCACAGGTAGTGAATTCATATTATTGAGCTGGTACAGAAATATACATTACAAAACTCTCCAGTATCCCCAAGAGCCATATACCCCATTGAACTATGGGTAATTAGGTCCACTTTTGTGTGCACTGTACTGCTTCATTTGGTCCAGATTGAGAGGTTACAGGTGAAACACACACACACACATATGCACACACACAAACACAGAGAACAGACTTAACCCTCCATCTAATGACACATGTTCAGTTTTTGTTAGTTGTTTATGTTTGCGCAAAACAGAAATTTGAGAACACTTTAATGAAGCTTTTCTTTTTTTGCGTACACACTTTATTTTCCCAAATGGTCCCAATGGTCCAATAAGGTAAGCAGACGAGCACAATGTACACACAACTGTCCACACACACACACGCACACAAATTCACTCATTTAACACAGCCATGCCTGAAACCTAGGCTAATATTTGTATGGATTATTGGCCTTTGTGCTTATCGGCTGCACCATATTGGCAGACTAAAACCTTATTATGAGCCCACTGAATCAGAAAAATAGTTTTTAACAGCATATGTAGTCATGCTTATAAGCCATTTCAGACAGACAATCATTTATGTGCTGTGTGCGTCATTTGTGTTCTACATGCAACATAAGCTTGCATTTTCACGCTGAAATGTACACACACGTGGTAACAAGAAGCAAACTCTTAGCAGAACCAGCCAAAACTTTGAGACAGGTTCTTCATCATCCTAAAAGCTGCTATAGTAATTATCCTTCACTCCCTCCAAGGAACGAAAAGAAAAACTGTTATTAAAATGCTGCTGAATATGAATGGAGCCAGTCGTGCTCATTTTCTTTCTTCTTTTGGCCATTTTACCAATTTATTTATACCAATCAGAAAGGAATTTAGATTTTCCGGTTGCATGGCCCCTGCTACCTCTCTCTCTCTCTCTCTCTCTCTCTCTCTCTCGCTGTTCATTCCTTCTTGCTGTGATCTTATCTGGTCACCACTGCTCCCCCTTTATCGATCAGCTGTCCACTACTCTGTGAATGTCTGTCCACACATGTCTTTGTTCCCTCTCCTTTGCATGTCGTTAGTACCCTGTGCACACGTAGAAAGGAGGGAGAGACTGATGGGTACAAATGGAGATGGAGGGAGGGGGGGGAATGGGTGGAAGTAGAGGCAGGTTTTGGAGCATCGCTGCTGGGATTTTAGTGAGTAATGACTGGTCTTATGGCTGGAAAATCAGGTAGGCTCTGTTGAAACGGAGATAAACAACCTCTGTGTCTCCTCTTGCAGCATTTTTGCCGTCTGTTCCTTGCACATCTCCGTCTCATCTGTCTCCTCTGTTTTTGACTCAAAGACATTCACAGACTTACTTGACTGTCTCCTGCTTTCCTTTTGTTTTCTCTCCCTCTTAAAAGCGTCCCTGCTACCCCCTATTCACCCATATAATGGCGTTTCACAGCTCTTCAAATCAGGATTTCTTGCCTGATTTCTTGCCCATTCCTCATGTTGCAGCTCAATTCTCACAGCAACCTTCTAGAGACTCTCAAAGGCTTGTAAGGAGACATGAGGACAAGCAGGATTACATAAATTTATTACAACCAAGACATGCTAAATCGGGATAACATGGAATGAGACAAGAAGATATTTCTGTTTTTATCTCATTGATCCAGAACACGACAGCTTTTCTTGTGAAGCTGTATTGATGCGGTTTGTAATAGACCTGCCATCGACCTGCCACCTGTCAATAGAAAGTGACTTTCTATCAACACTTGAACACAAAATCTGCAGGACTTTATCTGTCACAGATATGTTGTTAGAGTTTTGGAGCTCACTACTGGGTGTCATTGCAGCCTATAAGCAGGAGGGTATTGACACCATACTGCCTGACGAGTCTGTCTTATCTTCATTCCTCTTCCTGACAGCTAATGAAAAACATGGTTTTGGTATGCCACTTATAATCCCTCCTGGTATATATATAGCCACGATTATATAGAGACATGACTGACAGGTGTGTACAGTGTGTGTGTGTGTGTGTGTGTGTGTGCGTGCGTGTGGGAGAGAGTTGACAAGTGAGCAAGACTCACAAGAAGACAAGAGAAAACAGGATAAAAAGGAGGAGGAGCAGAGCACATAAATCGGCAGCATGTGTTCAAACATCCAGCGTGTCAAGCAGAAAACACCGAACGACATTCAGTAGGTCTCCGTGTTCAAATGTCAGGCTGCAGGTTATTTATAGCGCTTCTAATTAAACCATGCATTGTGCCTCTCTCCTGCTGTCTCGCTCTTTTTGTTTCCTCTCTAAGACTCCCTTGACCCTCTTTCTCACCCTTTGGTCCCCTTCTCTCACTTGCTCAACTAATTTTCCCTCTCTTTTACCGCTCTTGTTTTCTCATCTTGGGTTTCTCCCAGGTTCTCCTCCATAGGCCAGTCATTAGTGTGGAAATCCTATAAATCCTGTCTTATCATGACTCTACATTGTCTAGTATGGGTGTCTTATGATGAACACATTTAATCTGATGAGATTAAACTCTGTCCCGTCCCATCAGACTGGTGTCAGGAGCCACACACACACACACATACATACATCGGTAATAAGACTTGATTGTCAGTGGACTGGCTCTTGGGAATTGGTTTCCAAGGAGACTCCACATGTATCATCTGAGGGTTTCATTGATACATATTTCCAGCTACATGATTTCTGGCCTTCTGACACTTCCCCTCTATATCAAACACAGTCACACATTACTAAGAGGAACCCTGAACTTAAATGTGAATGAGGACCATAGAGAGGCAACCATACAGTGTAATTGCAAGCCATAAATCCAAAACAGTGAGCTAAAAGTTGTGGAAATCCCCATGCTGAGTTGGATGATAATTCTCTGTGAGTTAGAAAACACAAGTGACCCTTTAACAATGCAAAGATCCTTTTGATTAAATGTTAAAATGAACAGAATAATGATTAATGCAGGTTGATTAACTATTGGCATGTAATTTCTAACTTTATAGTGGTCCAACAGTATGTATATGAGGTCAGTTATGTGCCTGTTATGGTCTGTACATCTGGAGATGTACAGAAAAAATGTACTTTTTAATACAAAAGTGTACCTCGTCTTTACTCTTTAGTGTGAGCCACAACCTTTACAAAGGTAGTATTTGTGTGTGCACAAGCTTCCACAGCACACACGAGATGATGAGATGTTCATTATCCAAAGATGGGGTTAGAGACCTTTGACCTGTTGAACGTTGGCCTTCACAGGAACGCCATCACCCGCCTCCTGCCCCTGTAATCTGCTCTGGAAGCTTTACAATGAAGACCAGGGTGCTCNCGCCATCACCCGCCTCCTGCCCCTGTAATCTGCTCTGGAAGCTTTACAATGAAGACCAGGGTGCTCCTGAGGTCAGATAACTCTGCTTGTCACTGTGCACAATCAGTTCACTTTTTATTGTTTGGGTGGTTACATTTACAAAAATAAAAATAAAAAAAATGCAACTTTCAATATCAGAATAGTTAAAAATAATAATAATAGTAATAATAATAATAATAGCCCCTTGACTTGTTGGAATGCAATAAAAAAACAAGTCAAGTTATCCAATCAGGATTATCTAATAGGATCAAATCAAATTTGCATTCAGTGACTAATTTATTGCCTCATATGTCACATGCCTGTAGCTTCACAGTTAATGCCTTCAGGCCTTAAGGAATCTGATGAAATCAAGGCATGAAGCAGCAGTGGGATTCATTTGTGTTAAATTACTCACCAAAGGTTAACTAGTTGCTCCAAAAAATTGGTCTAGATTTGGACATTTTTAGCACACATCTCATTTACACATCAAAAATTTGCCTGTAAAATGTAGATTACAGCTAAAACCATTTAAAGATCCAGTGTGATGGAATCGGCAGTTTACACATTGGAAGCTGTGATGTTCCATGGTCTCCACATGAGCTGCTTGCCATAGGCTACATTTTCTCTCTGTGGTAGCATTACCGTCATGATTGCATCTAACATGGCATCCCCGTGGTGAGTGTGTGGAAATAGGTCTGTGAAGCTAAATATTCCCTCTGTAATGTGTTTGCATGTGTGGGTGTTTTGTGTTTATATATGTGTGTGTGTGTTGCTATTTGTATATTTCCCCATCCGTGTATGGTACATCTTTACATAGATGGGCAGGAAACACTGGGATTAGAGTGTATAAATAGAAGAGCTGACTAGAGTGTATCTCACTTGTCTGAATACATGCATGCATGTGTGCATTTGTGTGAGTATTTGCATGCAGACATGTATACATGTGTGTTTTTACTGCTTGTGAGAGAGGCTAAGAGTGAGTCTCAGCATCATATGTCTCTCGCTGTGTCTCATGTGTCCAGCGTGTAAGATCTTGCCCTCCTCTGACCATTTAAATTCTTGTTTTAGTGACATTTGAACATCAGGCAGGGGAACTGTAGATTACACACTCATTTACCCATAGTCCTTTTCTCATCTCCAAGCATCTCAGTGGTCTGTTTATTGTGGAAAACTGTGAAGTGGCTTTGGAATCATGGTTTCTTTGTGCCTTGCTAGGGCATTATAATACTAATGTATACTAACAACAATAATGTTTGTTTTTATAGTGTACTGTGGTCCTTTCTTTGTGTCCTGAATAAAGTTTATGTATCTAATACCTTGTGTGGAAATGAAATGTTCTCTAATGGACTCACTGACAAATACTGCAATTAGCTCAATCCAGAGGGAGCGGCAGCACTCTACACGTCTCCAATAACACCAGAATGGAGACAGGAAATAGCCTGACTTCAATTCTATTTTCACTTAGCTTTGCATAAAAGGCAGGCCTTTAATGTTTCTCTACAACCAGCTTCCCTTCCAAAACAGTTTCTCCATGTGCACAGGGCTCAGTAATAAAACTCACTGCCAGCCACAGACATTCTCTGTCATAGAGAGATGCATCTTAGGTCACATCATTACAGGTGTCAGCATGGCCCTGGAGCAGTTGAGAGTAGCTGGGGTCAGGAGGCTGTTAATTAGGCTCTTTCATATTCAGTAGACGCAATGGTAAATTAGTAATTACAAACCGGTCCAGATGCACTCACACCCACTAACAGGTAGCAGCCATCAGTAGGAAGTAGGCAGCTTTGCTACACTAATGGACACTATTTGGCATCGCTGCAGCAGTAAGGCTGTGCCAGCTGGAGCATTTTAAAAAGAGATGGGAGTGAAGAGGAAAAAAAGATGAGATAGAAGCGAGAAGGTGAAAAGAGATTAGCTTTTTGCTGAGGGGCAACATTTTTGAACTCATCCTAAATGTCTTTTATTGACATGTTGGACATGTCAGTCGTTTTACTCCCTTTAGGCTTGCCTCCTCTACCCTCTGAATTCATGTCAAAAATGTTGTCTTTACCTTAAAAATAATGTGTAACATATTTTCTGCAAAGAAGCAGGACTTCAGCAAAAATACTGTTGTTACAATCTATGCCTTGTTGTCTTTCTGACCCCAAAGTCCAACTTTTAAGTCACCACACTTTTGTTCTTCTGGTCCACACAAGATGACATTGTCTTTTATGCATTAAAGGCAGAAGACTGATATATTAGGTCACAGTACTTAAAGAAAGAGGTAGCGGAGAGGTGTGGAGCTTCCAAAGAAATTGAGACACACTGAATGGGCATCAATCTATTCTGATAAAGACAATGAGATTCATGGAAATTCACACTATTAGTTTTTAGAATGGGAAAGGTCGTGACAGGAGATTGTCTGGTGACTCGTGTGTGACAGCTATAATCCCTGCATGGCTATGAATACAGATGGCAACACTTTAATGACAACTATATCTTTTTATCATGATGCACTGTACCACTTCTTTATGTTGCAAAGTATAAAAAAGTTATTTGAATTGAATTTACAGCTTTCTTGAAATGTTTAAACAGACACATGTTATGTGCTCGTGTGTTTATATCAATGCTCATATCTTAATTTTAGTGAGAGTGGTAATACACAGGAAAACTTGGAGCAGGCATTAAAGTTAAACACACTGGTCAAAAATAGATAAATGTGAGATTAATCACCATCCCACAGAAATCCAAATCCTGTATAAGATGTAGAGAAGTGCTGCACCAGCTATCCCTGCTTTAGCTAATTTCACCATCTTTTACTCTCTCTCTTCCTCTCACCATCCCTAATATTTCATTTTCCTGGCTCAAAACTAAACTGATATATTGTGCTGACAATCTTTAATGACCTCAAAGAAATTAATTTTCACTTTCGTACCTTAAAATACTTTTAGCCTGGAACTTTGTGTTTTCCCTGCACTTACTCAGGTTGGGTTTTATTGCTTCATCTTTGTGATTAAGTTACGTTTCTCGCATTCTGTCTGATCATCTCCTTTGTATTGCTTTAAAAACAACAAAACAAGACTGTACCTGACAGTGGCCCTGGCTGATAGCAGAGAATGAGCAAGAGAAGCAAGAGAGGAGAAGTGAGATAAAGAGAAAAATAGAGGTGTGAGGAGAGAGAAAGAGTATGCATATTATACGGTGTTATGCAATCTCCAGAGGAACACTTTTGTTTGTGTTGGTTTTGCATCTATGCACTGCCATGGATCAAACAGACATGCACAGCCTAATTGGGTTCGGAAAAGAATTTTGTGTGTTTGTGTGTGTGAGTGTGAGTGAGTGTGTGTGTGTTTACAGACGCATGCATGTGTGTATGGCAACTTTCCCCCAGTCCGCCCTCCTCTGTCTGCCTTTCATACTTCTCCTCTGTTGCATAATTCATATCTGTATTTTTCACAGCACAAGAGGTGGTGTTCTGAATGTGTCTATTATGGTGTTGATCTTGATAATAAAGCTAATCATAACAGTATGTATGAAATCATCTCACGCTGTTGCTGAACATTCAGAACAGATATAGCCTATTCTTTAAAAAACAAAAAAAAAAAGCTTGGATTGGCTAAATATTATCCAAAAGACACCCAGACCTGCAATAATAAAAGCAATGACTTCATGAGGATTGGTAAATTAAACCAAACAAATGTCCCCTTGAAAACATAATGCCAGTTTTTCTTGTAGTTTTATGTTCTTTTTTCAATTTCTTAAGGTTTCTGCTCAGAGTCAGTGTATTCACAGATACCAGAGCCTGTTTCCAAACCCTCAGAAGAAACCCTTTGATGCTATAAATTTTTTATAGTATGACAAACAACTTCCACAGACTTGAAAATTGCCTGAGCTGATCAATCCATCACAGCAAACACGAGACTAGATTTGTGTTTTTTCCCCCTTACCATCATTTCTTTATGCATTAATTAAGCACTTTCATATAAGTGAGCATCTTACAATTTATTACAATTGCCTGATACCCACTGGAAGAAATTAAGGTCCTCAACAGAAAATGGTCTGTCAAAAAACATCATTTCATCTTCCAAACTTTCGTATCACCATTTTCATTAACTTAGTCAGTATGGCTTAAAAAGAAAATGGGCTATAACCTGAATGGAACTTTATTTCTCCTGAATGGTTAATAATTTGGGGAAAAGAAAAAAAAGGTCTTTGGTTTGCCTTTGCTGAGAAAACATTGCAGGTTTTTTTTTTGTTTTTTTGTTTTTTTTTCCCTGGCACTTTCCACCTCTCTCGGATCTTTTATTTTTTCATTCTCCCACATCATTATGATAAAGAAGCGTCCTTGGGAAAAGAGACAGACATGGACAGAATGTGAATTGACAGCATATGCTAATTCCCATAAGATAACTTGTCAGTAAAGCTCACCATATGTGCACATATACATTACAAACATGCATGCACATCTCCATGCACGGCCCACACAAGCTAAGGTCAAACAGTATCACTCTCTCCCACCTTGTTAGTGCAGTCTGAAAATTTGAGAAAGATGAAAGAAGAGAAAAAATGAGTGTATTTGGCTCTAAGAAAGACAGACAAAGAAAGTTGGGAAGAGCAGCTTGGGACATCTAGAAGAGAGAGCAGTGTGTGTGTGGCTGTAGGCACTTGCTTCATACTGGGGAGGTGGGGGTGGGGGCGGAGGAAAAGGAGGGTGCAGGGGTCTGGGGAGGAGAGATGGATGCATTATTGAACAAGGATTTGACAGCAGTATGGGCTCTGACTCATAATTTCTGATTAAGGAACACAACAGACACCTTGGCACATCTCCAATTCACCATAATTCCTATGTGCTTTTTATTAGCATGGCAAAGAGATAATAACAGATGATTAGCAACAATTAAATATCAATAAATATTCTCATTCAGGGCAGTAATATATTGTTACAATTCACTACGGCACACACACACAAACGCATCGCTCATCACTTATCAACCTGTAAATTCTTGAATGTGTGCGCCTGTGTGCAGCTGAGATGAATTTTCCAAGACTACAAAGATTTCCCACTCAGGGATCGCACATTGTTCGATGTGAGGGCATTGTGGGTTAACCGTCTGGGACGCAAAGGCTAAAAATAGCCCACAGCACAGAGGTGTGACTTCACCGTCCTGAAAAGAGGTCCCTGGGTTTGCACTTCTCCTGCTGCGAGCATCATTTTTGTGCAAGGCCTCTGTGTTTGTTACTGTGTTGTGGTGTGTGTGTTCAGCATGCTTCCCTGTGTTTGAGTTTTCAGGTTTGCATCTGTGTAATCTAATTTGTAACACAAACAGCATGTTTAACCTTGCTGTCAATTTGAATGACCTTCATCTCTCAGCTTCTCTAATGACAGATTCACTATAGTCAGAGAAAGTTATAGAGGAGGGACAAAGTAAGATTTCTTTGCTTTCACAGTTTTAACCCTTCCTGTAACTGTAGCCCTGAGCTGAGGGATGAGCACGGCGAGAAGCAATGAAGCAATGATTCCTTTTTGACTTCGCCTCACAGTGAAGGCAAGTTAAAAAGGAATAGGTGATTACAGGTGTTCTATTTGGAGAAAGAAAGAAAGAAAAAGAAAGAAAGATGTCAGTTGTGAGAAGGGCAGGAATTTTCTTTGTTCTTACTTCAAAGACCAGTCGAAGGCATCTAGCGTCTCTTAGTCAGGGCTCATTTGGGATATGGTGCATAAATATAAAAGCATGACTCTGCTTTATGAATATGGAAGCTGAGTTGTGACAGTGCTGGAAGCTGGTTCTGCAGCAGGCAGATCAGGACGCACGCATACAAGCAAAGTGAAAATCATCCCTTGATTTTCTCCATTTGGTAGTCGAAAACAGCCTCGTCATTGATTAAATATAAAGGAAGTGACCGAGTTGCTTAGGTGATAATAAATCAGGCGGAAGGGAGAATGGAGATGTGGATGACAACAATATAACCAGAAATGTTCCAGGCATCTCAGGTCTAAGTGAACTAAGTATTGCTCCATGCATGTGCATCCATATGTGTGTGCGGATAGAAAATGACCATAGACACTGTTGGAGCACAATGTAATTCCAAGCAGCAGAGCTCTTGGGAATACAGCCATCCCCATAGGGGCCTCAGTGGTGCCATTTCTAACATCAGAGAAGGTCCCTGCAGGTAACATCCCTGAAGTTATCTCGTTCCTCCCAGAACCCAGAGCTTCCCCTGACTTTTCTATGTGCCATGTGTGTCATGTCTCTCTCTCTCTCTCTCTCTCTCTCTCTCTCTCTCTGCCACACATACACAAACAGCTGCACTTTTCCACATTCAGGCAGTCTCACTCACAATCACACACACACACACACACACACACACTCACCCTTATGTTTGCAGAGATGAAACTTTGGGAACTTTTCTTGGATTTCTTCCCGTGCTGAGGAATAAAGTATAACACCTCTGATACAATGCAGGGTACAGTTCCAAGTTAAAGTGGAGGCAACAGAAATGAGAGGCTTTGTGAGCTTTAGTCCTTAGGAGCCATGGGGCTCCAGCAGCAGATCTTTGTCCTTTGAATAAGGCACAATCCTGAGCCCCTGTTCTCAGTGGAATAAGCTGGATTCAAGCATCCTTTCCCCTGCTGCTTTAGAGAATGTAAAACTGCTTTCTTTCTTTCTTGCTTGCTTTATTTTTGGATTTTTAGCATCTGTCCACATTTTTACTTTGCATACAGGCATATGTCATCATATGTACACATGCCTCAATGAAATCACTCGTGCCCCTCATCATCTGTGTGAAATGTTAAATTTATGTTCTTCCATAATGTCTGAAGTCAATACAAAGGTTTTCAAGTTTTAACAATAGAGGAGAAGGCCTCAGGGCCATGAAGTGGAGCTGAGTTACATTCTTACCAGCAGGAAGAAAAACTTGGAGAATTATTCATTGCATTTCATCTTTTTTCTGGCACTTTCTGTGACACAGGTGCTACAAATTGTGCAGCAACTGTTTAAGCCAAGGCAAGTGGATCGTGTCTGAAGCAAAGTGATAACAAATGGAGCAGAGAAATAGAGCAAAAAGAAAAGTATTAGGAGGACAAGGAGGAAGGTGTCATTTTTTATACAATATATTCCAATATCATGTAGTAAGGCCACGTGAGAGTTGTTTTGGGAATTACTCTTGAACAGTTACAGTACATTTGGTGCCACTAATTTCAGTTTATTCTAATATGCTACAAAAATCAACTTTTAAGAGACTTGAAATGTGCTTGCAATAAGTAATCTATCACAGTGAACCACACACACCATTATTATTTTTTGTCGAAGTTTCTTAATTTAACTGGTCCAACACACACACGAAAGAAAGCATATTTCTCAGGGAATATGGTTCCAAGAGAAGATGGCTTTTACAGAGAAATTAAAATGACTGTGTTAACAGGCGAAACATTAAATTTTAAGGAAGGTGTATCACCTGACAATTTGATTTAGAAAGATTAGGGGATTTGGCAAAATAACACAAAAATTAATATTCAGTTTTATGTTTGGAAAATGGTTGGCAGTAAAACAGTGTGTATGCTGATAGTATTTATTGGGTTTAAACAGGCAAAACCACAGATATATGGTTCTTTAATAAGCAGTTATACAATACAATTGCTTCTAAAAACACCTTTATATTTGTGTGTTACCCACTAATCAGTTATTCTGGTGTTATAATTTATTTAATTATCAAACTAATTATTTAACTTTAATTAACCTCAATAAGTTAACTTATGTAAATATTACTTATTATCCATCCATTACTATGTCATTACTGGCCTGTAGTTTTAAGGGTTACTGTACAGGCTTTTTTAAGTTACTGCAAGTGAAGATGTTACTGTCGTGTACTCCAATTTTTAGGAAAATATATAAATAACATGAGAAATAGTAAGTCTAAGAAGAATCTCAACCAAATAATAAATGACAGTTAAAAAACATCAGAGCCAGTTTTTTTTTCTTAACAGCTGTTTTATTTATAGCACTGTGTGTGTGTGTGTGTGTGTGTGTGTGTGTGTGTGTGTGTGTGTGTGTGTGTCCGCACGCGCCTATGGGGCTCCTGCATCTAAATGTAATACTATTACAGGGGATGTCATTTTCATTAAGATACATACTTCTGCTCCCATGCACCGATCACCACCGGGCGCAACGAGAACACTGGAAGAAAACACTGGATTGTGTTTTCATATGCTTGACATGGTTTATTTCCCACGTCCTAGTCAAACAGTATCTTCCAAAAGCAGCGGATTATAGCAGTGCATCTATGCAGCAGTTTCCTATACAACAGAGACAGACCTCATCATGCTAATATCTTTATTGTTTAGCTTGTTTTCATTTTCCAGCCACATTCGTTCTAAATGTGCTCGGGGTTGTAAACCCTGGCAAAGCATCTTTGAGCCGCCCTGCATCTGCTGCTTTTGATGTTTTTGTGTTTCCTTTCCCTTTCCCTGCCGTCTGTTTGTGTTCGTTCTGCCACAAGCCTACATACACCCTACACACACACACACCTCCCATCAGCCCCTTGAGCTCCACATAAAACACCATGCTGTAGCCCTGCAGCCAGCCGGTGCCTGCTGCTTAAGAGTCCAAGCAGCTCTGACAGTCAGCAAAGCCTTATAAGACTATTCTCAGCTTTTACTGCTGTTACTGCTGATGACCCACTGGACCTGTTCTGTGGTATACTGATGTGGTTCGATATGCAGCGTGAGCCGTGTAGGAGTCACAACACTTGTTTAAACACTCACTCTTTCTGGCTCAGTGGAGCTCACCCTGCATGCTGAATTTAGCTCTCCAGCTCTGTCTTTTACTACCTTCTCGCTGTGTTACTGCTCCTTTTCTTGCTGCGTTGCATTTTTTGCTCTTGCTTACATTCAGTCTTGCTCCATCAGTTGCCTTTGTCTTTTATTTTCTGCTTATGCTCTGCACCTTTTGTCCTGTTTGCACTCCTCATCTTGCCTCTGCAGCTTCACTTTTGGCATGATTACTGCATCTCAATTCTAGCATTCAGGCTAGAGCATAGCAGATTTGAAGACTTCATGTCCCAAATTCCTTGTTCTCGATCATCTAGTCTTTATTTCTTTCGCAAGTCATCTTTGTTTATCTCATTTCTACACGAGACAGGAAAAATTCTGCTTCTCTCAAATTCCCTCTGGGAGTACAGATTAGATCTGTTGTGAATGCCTCTCTCCAATAAAGGCTTCAGCCCTTCACCAGGCATTGCCTAAAACCATGCTGGAGGGTGATGCAAGTTGAAGGCAGGACAGATTAAATGAGCCAGGAGTCACTGGAGCCCCAAGGGCACCACATTTTGCCCCAGTTAATTGTGTTTGCCAGAGCGTGAAAATCCAAGGTCCTTTCACTAAGGGTAAGACGAGAGGAAGACAGGACAGGAGTTGCTCACCGGTGTCATCACCATCCAGACCTCTGCTCTCATTTTTCCCTTCCTTAAACGGTTCAGCAGCTGGTCTGAGGATGCAGGTACACACAGCCTAAAGCTGGTGGGCGTAGTGAGGTTGAGCTAGTTAAAATTTGCTCCACTTGTTGCTGCAGCAGTTCATTTAGAACAAACTTTAATGGTCTCAGTAAGGTGATTACATTTCAGCCAATTATGGGTGTTTTGGAACAGGACTTAGATGTTGTCTGATGTAGCACAGCTTTTGGCTGTGAAGAGCCTGAGGGGCCTGAATTATTGTGAACTTAATTGTGTGGAACTAAACAATGGAGCCTCATCTTCTGCCTCTGCACAGACAGCTGGTGGTGAGTCCTGCATAGCCACTGATGTGGTTGTGTGTCTCTGTGTGTGTGTTTTATATTCGATTGTGTGTGTACGTGCCTGTTTTCTCAGGTTTTTTTCTCTTTAAGGATGGGATTCTCTGGTGGGTTTTGCCTCTCAGAAGTCACTAATAAGATTTTTTTTTTTTTTTTTTTNATTTTTTTTTTTTTTTTTTACTCTTTTGACAGAAGAAAATAGCCGTAATGTTTTGGCTAAGGTAAATGTTTTGAATAAAATAGAGTGTAACATCTAATTTGCCTCCTGCAAAGGTCAGCCACAAAGTTTGACTCCAGTGCATAATGTGCTATCGACCATCTCTGCTGAAAACCGCTGGTCTTTTCTGGGGCATCTTCGGCAAAACTAGTTGGACACATAATGAAATCTCAGTCCTGCATCCTTAATGTGAAGCCTAATTCTGAGATTGTATGTGTGAGAAAATCATATGTTCAAAGTTTTTATTTTGTATGCTTAATATATTACATATTAGAAATCTTGTGTTACAACAGAACTAAGGCAGCCCCAGGTCAGCTCCAAACCATATAGTGATTATCGTATACCTGAGTATTTGTATTTGCAGTAAATACATGCATGCACACATATATACATATTGTAAACATTAACGCAGGAGCAGAAAGTCCGTGCTTAAAAAACATGATATTGCATGTTTTATAAGGCAGGTTGATACAGAAATAAGCTAATAGTCATTAATAGCAGACACTAACATGTACACAGCACTCTCTTGAAGGCTTGGAGCGTCTGAAATGGAAAAGCTTTCAGCAAATGTTTACTGGGGAGAATGAATGTCCAGCTGTACTTTGTCCACAACCCTGTCAGCTGGTCTTGTCTTGAAGCTGGTGATCAAGCTAAACTAAGTTTGCACTGCACACCATTACAAACAGTGGTAAATAAACAGTTTGGCATATGTACCTCATTATTGCATGATCTTCTTTGTAGAGACATCGTTGACATTGTCTTATCTTGATCTGATTGTTGAGTAGAACATTTTCCTGCAGAAGAAATTGTTGGTGGGAATCTCAGTTTCCATATAGGGACTGCTTTGCTTGGTGTTTCTCCATTTAATCCTTTTTTTTTTTTTTTTANTTTTTTTTTTTTTTTACTTGCTTGCTTCCTCAGGGCAGTGTGCTAACAACATATGAGAAAGATTTTAAATGAATCTTTTGCTCTCCAATGACACCAGCGAGCAGAACACTGCAAGCGGAAAGTAAGAAATAATTCATTTGATTATGGTCCACTTAGGTGTCCTGACTTTTTCTTCTCCAAAACTTCTCTCTTAGATTCAGGGATGACCGGTACTAAGCGCTGCCAGTAAGCAGAAGCTGAAAGCGTACGGTAGAGTGCATATAGCGCTTCTGTGTATTCACTCAACGGATCCTTGCTTCATTCTGCTCTCTCAGCGTGTAGGTAAACTATCAGCAGCCCAGCAGATTTAGTGTGTTTTCCACTTGCTTATACTGTTTTGTCTTCAGGCAGACATTTCTAGAGGCAGGCAGCTCTGATGTGTATCTGAGGATTTATATGTGGCTGGAGGTGTGTGCGCATGTATGCACATGGTAGACCTTGCAGAATCAGGTCTTGCTTTTATACAGTCCTCTCACCACAATGCTGAAGTGTTTTGACAGAGCGATTGGCCTCAACATACACAGCTCAGTGGAAGGAATGTCTGGCCACAACGGTTTACCTGCAGTGTTTCAGTGTGTGTGTGTGTGTGTGCGTGTGCGTGCGTGCGTGCTAGCAGTGATTCTGTTGTGTCTTTCTGTGCCACTGTACACGTGTTACCACAGAGGGACCAGGATTACTGTAACCACCATTAACACCATTAAAAATAACCTGCAGCCTTCCCTCTCTGCTCTCCATGTATGTGTTGATGAGTGTTTCATTTGTGCAAGAGGCTGATTCTTTTTAGTCTGGGAGGGAGGATGCAAAACTGAACTAGCAAGCAGATAATGTCTGAATGCAAGGTCAGGGCAGTAGCCATGTTGCACTTGTTGTTAATGTTGTCTACAGAGGTGAACAAGACTGAGTAGAGTAGAGCAGTAATTTCTACACTGTAATCCCTGATAAGTTCATTCAATTTAAAAAAAAAAAGCAGGGTAACTCGTTGCCCTAAAAAATACATTGTTGAACAAACAAAAAAGTATATGTTCAGTGAGCCTAGGATTCTCAATAGAAAAGCCTCAAATGTTTAGGTACAATGAATTAACATTGCATGGTTTAGTCATCCTAAAAAAGTTAAGTTATGCATTGTTAAACAAAAAGTGTATGTTCAGCACGGGGAGAACATACAAACTCCACACAAAAAGGAACCAGTCAGCCTTGAGCCCAGGACCTTCTTGCTGTGAGGCAACAGAGTTAACCACTGAGTCACCTCACTTGATCACCAAGATTCTATTTTAAGCAATAAGTTTGTGCTTTGCTAATAGCAATGGGCAAAACTAAACTTACTTAAGTTGATTCAACTCAAAAAGTCTAACTGAAAAAAAAAATATCCAAAAAGTACAACTAACTCAAAATCATTAGGGAATATATGGAATATGTTGGGTACAATTAACTAAATTGGGTACAACTAATTAATTTATTTGAGTTAAAACAACATCTGGGATTACAGTGTAGAGTGGAGTAGGGTAGACTAGACTAGAGGTCTCTTGTGTTTCCACTGTCAGTATAAACATTGTGAGCTTCATCGGTCACATTTGCATATTGTAATGTACATTTTGAATTTGCACAAAATCTTGAAGACACACCAAACTGATGCATACTGATACTGTGTAGAAAATGCTTTACTGAGATGGAAAAGTTGCCTTATTGATCAAGAGAATATTCAATCAGATTATTCTCTGAATAATTGCTGACATTTCAGTATGTTTTTCTGCTTCTTTTATGGTAGAAGCAGCTTTATTATATTATTGCCACTCAAGATTACAGTTTCCACTTCACAGAAAGCCCAAAATTTAATGAATAAAACTGATCAGGGTGCCCATTTGACCTTTTGATCAACCTGAGCAACCTGATAGGAATCTAGTTGGGGAGCTTTATTGTATGTCATTTTTCCTTTTTTTTTTGTTAGGACAGGTTCCAAAAAACACCATGTGGACACAGGAAACAAATTCATTAATCAAAACAGATGGAATTTTAGGCAATGAAAATGGCATAGCATACCAGAGTCTGTGCCACTCATTTAATTATGAAACGTAATTGTCCTGTGCTTATTCTCATATAACACTAATTGATGGGAGCATGCAGCTTTTGAGTGAGAATTATGTAGATGGAGAGTGCATGGACAGAATGTTAAGAAGAGAACACAGATGACTGACAGCAGATTAGGAGGAAAGAAGTGTTTTTTTGTCCAAGTTGATCGGGAGAAAGTGGGCTGGGAAAACGGCAAAAATTGGATGACTTACCAGCTGCTTGGGTGCAAAAAGAAAAGCGACAATGGGCCAGAAGGCTTGAGCAGCAGAGCGAGCGAGGACTAGGCACACTGGCTGTCAGGCAATATGTACAAGCTTAACATACAGGTGGGCTGGGATTGCATAAGGGATGATGTGAGATAGAGTGAGAATGTATGGGAGATATAGATAAGGAAGTGAAAGGCTCTATATGTTTACATGTTTCTGTATCATCTCTTATGACTGTAGAATTATTCCATCTGTAAAGATCATGAATAAAATGGTATGATTTTAAAGTATCATACCAGTAACAGTGCATGTTTGAGCCCAATATATACAACCTGCTTACATGTTACGCTACTGCCATCCATTTTCTAAAACATACTACTGGAGCGGTACATTTTTGATTTTTTTTTTTTTTTTNTTTTTTTTTTTTTTTTCCTACCTTCCAGACTTCCACTGGTTTCAGATCATTCCAGTACATTATTAAAGGACCATATGGCGATCCTGTATGTTTGAGCCTAATATATTCAGTTTTCATACATGTGACGTTACTGACAACCATTTCCCAAAGCATAAAGCCATATTTCAGCTTTCCTGATATTTTACAAAATCTTTTAATCTTTCAAAATCAAATATTCAAGATACACCCACCTTAAAAGTCGATGTTGTGCTTGCTAATAGTTACACAGCCTTATGAAGTCACGGTTGTTTAAATTTTCACTAAATGCAGGTCTTCTTATGGGACTATATTCCCCGGTGGAGACATACTTTCATTCTGCGCTTTTTACTGCATTTAAAATGCTAAAATTACATAACTTCTAAAAAAAAAAAAAAAAANAAAAAAAAAAAAAAAAAACCTGAATACACATCTTGTTCTCGGTGATAGATTACCTATCCCAAGAACATTTCAAGTATCAACAGGTTGGTTTTAATAGCATACCAGAATGAACTGAAACCAAAGGCGGTCTGGAAGGTAGGAAAAAAATGTATTTTAATTCACCATTCCAGTAGTATGCTTTGGAAAATGATTGTCGTAACGTTACATGTATGAAAATTTAATATATTAGGCTCAAACATGCATGATCGCCGGTATGGTCCTTTAAAATTAACTTGGACAGATTAGAAATGCATTTGAGAAGAAATCCATCACACTGAACATGATATCTATTAAGTTTTTTGTCAAAGTAACTTTATTTAACCGATCCAACATGGAGCTTCACGGAAGACAATGCATGTTTCCACCAGGGAATATAGTCCCAGGAGAAAATGGCTTTTACCGAGAAATTAAAAGGATCGTGACTTCTACAGTCGTGCATAAGGTTAGCAGGCAACACACTGAATTTTAAGGTGGTGTATCACGTAAACATTTGATTTGGAAAGATTATGGGATTTGGAAAAAGTAACAGGAAAACTAAAATATGGCTTTATGTTCTGGAAATTTGTTGTCAGTAGTATAACATGTATGCAGGTTGTATATATTGGACGTAAACATGTAAACTCACAGTATGGTCCTTTAAGTCTGAGCAGTTTAGAGTTGCTTCCTGAGCCAGTCTTGGCCATCCCAGACATTTCCGAGCATATTTGAAATTGTCAGTGCAAAATTTGAGATGCTCTTCAAGTTTAAGTACATTTAGGACTTTTCCCTAGAACAGCACGAGCAGTAGTTAATGAGAGCATGAGGGGAGGCAGAAGCTAACGACACAACTCCTCCATGCTCTGATGTTTTGCCTCTTTTCCTGTTAATTTTGTGTATGACATAACACAAACTACTTAAATGACAGGAAGCTCCTTCATGTTTGGGTCCATATTGGCAAAATCACAGTGAGTTTATGCGTGTTTTAACTTTTTTTTATGCTGTTCCACATGTTTTCGCTTCTCACATGAGATTTCGTGTCCTCCCAGGTGAGAGATCCTGTAATTTGTGCACCTTGTCTGTGTTCAGTTGTCAAGACATCAGATTACAGGAAAGATTGTTGAGTAATTTAAGTGGCTGTGTGGTTTGGGGATATCTAAAGCAGTCTGTTCGTGCAGTCTGATGGTGGCATAAATTGACACTTAATAACCAGGAATTTAATAATCCTCTAACCTTTGCTGATAAGAACATGTCATGATTCTGTTTTCCCATCTCAATGAGCTCTCCTATCACCTCCTCTACTTTCCTCTCTCATTTCATACTTCTATATCTCATGGGGCTGACATATTCAAATGTAAGTGCTAAAGTGCATAAACCCATAACCTGGCCAAAGAGAAGTGCCAGATCTTATTCAGTGATATACAGGAACACACTGGACTGTGTCTGGCTTCCTAAGTGTTTGGGTGTGAGAGTTTTTCTGGAGAAAAGCCAGAAAGGACTCCAGCCAAAGAAGGAAGAGTTTAATACAGAGCACGTCTTAAAGGGAGGGTGAAGGAGCAGCTCAACTGCCCACAGAGAGTGGCAGAGGTTAATGCAATCCCTCTAAGTGGACATGGAGCCGGTAAAGTAGCAATTAAGAGAGCAAGAGAGTGAATAAGTCATCTTTTTACAGCATCATACCCCACTGTGGTGATGGCGTCTTGTTTTTTTTTTTATTTTTGCAATAATCTCACCAACATTCAGCAGTAAAATGTTTTAGAATCAACCAGCTCTTGAGAGTGTGTGAAATGTTTTTCTATTTATGGAACATTCAGCACTTAAGCCTGCATTTCTTGTATAAAGCTTTTCCTATTTTACACCTCGCAGATAGAATTTCTATGAACATTGTGATTCAGCTATGTCTTCTAACATTCATGCCTTTCCTGGTGAGTCCTGATAGCCCGAATTATGCACATTATATAACAGATGTCGACATGAATAAGAAAACGAAGTTGTAAATTACGTCTCCCACAGACATCATCATCGCCTAGCATTAATGTTCATTTCTTAATGTGTGTTTGCACATGTGTGTGCATGTGAGGAGGGGAGTCAGAGGGAAAAGAGGTTGCTTGCGGTACAACCTGATAGATTAGTTATCTGCAGCATTAGAGATGCCTGTCTGATGGATTAATATCAGCGGCATTAGCACTGATGTGTGATGGAAATGATTTGTGTTGCCCGGATTCCCATATCTTCCATCTTTCTCAACTGATCCCATTACAACACACAGGCTCTAAATCATCTTCAAGCTCCAGTGAATGTAGGGGTGTGAGCATGTGGGCATGCACGTCCAGTATGCTTGTATCCATGCATATGAGGGCCAGCATGCACAAGTCTGTCATTTTTGCATAATGTCTTAGTGTAATGTGCCACAAACTGATCTGAAAACTGTTTTCTTAAAGGCAGAATGTTTCCCTTCTCCTTCATGCATCATCACCATGGTTGCTAATCGGTCAATAGTGCAGGTGAACGCCCAGTCTTTTTCACATGGCCCCACGGTTTTCGGTGTGAAGTATGGTGCCTCTCTATGGATTCATTCCCAATGCTAATACAGAGAGTCTCTACTACTCAATCTGGTCTTTCTCTGAAGGTTATTTTTACATTTGACTTTGATGAAAAACTGACCTCTCTGAAATTAAAATTTAATTCCTCTCCAGCCTGCCCTGCTTTCTACACCTCCACCCACCCACCTCCATTCTCTTATTGTCTCACTCTGAGGTCGGTCAAAATACGATCAGACAGAATCAATACATGAGCAGTCTAGCTCAAACTCTGTGCTAGACATCACAGGACCTCACTTGCTGCTCTGGTCACTGTTTAGACAGGCAACAGTCCAAGCATTGGGTTTTCAGCTTTTTTTTTTTTTTTTTTTNTTTTTTTTTTTTTTTTTTTTCTTCTGGAACAGTATGACCGTATAAAAAGATTTATCATAAAGTGGTGATTTCTTGTACATTTTCCATGCATTATCAAGTAGCACAGCTGTTGCCTTTAGTTAAAACTGTGGTGTGCTGCATCAACTGGTGCTGCTACACTGTAACACAAGCCTAGTCCTCATTACAAGTCAGGATACATGACCAGCCAATTCTCCCATCAAAGCCTAACCTGGCAACCTGACACTATACCCACACCCACTAGAATATGTGCTCCCAATGACGGTGCTGCATGAGCAACGTGGTGGAAGATCAATTAGCTGAGCACGATTCACGCATTAACCTAAATTTTCATTCTGATTCGATAACAAGCCCTGGTCACTGCAGGCTAGGGTTGCGGTGGGATGAACGCTGCCGGGATATAAGCTTACAGAAGGAGCTGTAACTTGGCCCAGCACTAAAGGACCAGCATGTCAGTTCAAAGGATGGCCTTATTTAGCAAGGGAAAATGGCAGAGATGAATTAGTGAAGTGTGGAGTGAATGTGTGGGAAGGCTCCAGAGGAGAGGAGAGTGGGGACGAGTTGGTAGATAAATAATATCTGTCATTGTACAATAAAACACCATGTGTGGGTGAGTGCATGTATGTGTATAGGTGGGTGGGTTTAGGTGTGGGAGCGCAGTATGCGCTGTGTGTGCTGTATGCTGTATAATTTTACACTGAAGCTACACAGCTTAAATTTACACTGATGCTCCACAGCTTATTTCTTGCACCCACACAACCAAACAAAAACACCTACATACACACTTCCCCCACCTGTCTGTGCTGTCTTGTTCAGCTCTCATTCCTGTTGTGAGTCATCTGCCCAGTTGGAACACACACACACACACACACACACGCACACACACATACACATAGGTGACAAATTCGAATAAACCTCAAAGCAGTTTTCCACTATGTGTGCACAGACTGTCTGACATTTGGTCGATGCCCGGGGGGATTTTGCACATCCATTCCACCCCAGCAAAGAGGTCTGTCACTGGGCCTCCTCTCTCCCACAGGTAGCCTCCCAGGAGCTCACCTGTTATCTCTCTACCTCCACTGCCTGAAGCTTTCCCTTGACTGCCCAGGGTGCTCCCTCTGTTGAGTCACATACACACACACACACACAGCAAACACACATGCCAGTCTCACTAGGCAGTGAAATAGGACAGGAGGCAGGGCTGGAGACACCTCTCTTGAGTCTTAGTGATGTCCTAGTTTCTTCTGCAGCCTACTTTTCTCCACTAACACACTCAACCAGACAGCCACCTTCATCCAGAAATAATGATGCATACTGACAGGCTGGCTGTTGTTGTTAACTGTTGCCGGTGTTGGTTTGGGGCAATATTGCTGCTTCTAAAGTCTTTAGATTTTTTACATTTATTACATTTAACAGCATTTCAAGTGGTGTTGATCCACAAGTTTTAGTTTACCATATCAACTGCTTGAGGATGGACATGTCAAGTTGAGATGACACATTGTAATCTCCAATGTTCTGATTGGACAGCACATTGACCAGCCTAAAGTGGATTTAAAAGCACCAGCCAGATGTAGTTAGCTGCACTGACTGGCTCTCCATCAGACTTAGTCATAGATCAGTACGGTCGATGCTGCGGTTGAGCTGGACACTGATGAGATGAGCCATGTTGGCTCTGTTCATAGTCAATAAGTCAGACAGCGTAAAACAGTGTGTGATGATCTCAGCCTGCAGCTAGCCAATATTCTAGGCCATAGATAAACAATCTGAGAGAGACATCTTTGATTCAAGGGGAGTTGAGCAGCAAATTGTGTGTATCAACTGTGGCTCTCCCCAGAATTCCCCTTCAGTGACAGGGCGATATCTACCCTTGTTGGATATTTTACTACGGTGTGATATTTGCAGTGGATTTGTAGTGTGCCGTGTAGAGCTGTAGAGTGCAGATTACCAAAAGCAAAATAGCTTGTGGCTCTGAGCTTGTGGCTCTCAGAAACGAGGCGAATATGAATTGCACTCCAACAAAATGGGCTGTGTTCACCCCTGCCAGGTTAGATTATCACTAAATGCTAAATGTGCCGGCCTTCTACCACAAATGCCTGTTTTCACCATTAATGGGTAATGTAGACCTGTTCTAATGTAATCTGGTGCTGATGCTAATGTAATCTTTTAACCATAGTGTCATGGCACTCTGTATGCTGTTCTGCATTGCAGTAGCCCCAAGGTCCCCATGACAACAGGCAACATCAAAGAACTGGCCTTGATGTAGAGGATGGATGAGAGGGGTGTATTCAGTTATTTCACTTTGAAACTACATTTTGCTCAGAAAAATGTTGAGAAATACCCGAGAGTATCCTAAAAAAAAAAAAAAANAAAAAAAAAAAAAAAGATGCACAAGAAGACAGTGACACTACTTCCTTCCTGTCACCAGGTTTAGTTATCATGGACCTGTTTTAATTGATTGGATAGGCAATGATTTAATTAATGTAATCCGTGAGGTGTGTGAAGCAGAGAAAATAGCTTCACCTGTTGAGTAACATGGGAGTTCAGCCAGGAACTGTAGACCAGAGCTTAATTAATTTCCATTTCATTTTGAAAAAAAAACGTTCAATAGTTCAATGCTTCAGTCAAGTCAGTCACTGTACTACTGCACCACCTACTGCACCAGCAGCTCCTGTGAGAGAGTTCCTCCTGTTGAGTTAGTGGGCACATTTGGCTGCTTATTGACATGCTGACATTAACTTTTGCTATGAAAAACTGGAAGTGCCTCACGATTGGGATCTTAACCATTAAATGAAGAAAAATCCATACACAAGTAGTTGCATTTCATTGAGATTTATGTTATTGTGTTGCCAAGTATTCACATCATTTGATGAATGGAAAAAAAAAAAACATAAATAATGCAGATGTGTGCACACATGTGCATACACGTATACACACACAGACAAACCCATAAACATGCATATGATCTTTTTCTCTCTCTCTACTCCCTCACTATCTCTGATTTACACACCAAACATACACACACACACAAACAGAAACACACATCCAGAATCTACAAGAAGACCAACACAATGAATGGGAGGCTGAGTAGATCTGGCTTCCTGAAATGTTCCATTCCCTTCTCTTTCCTTTTTCTATCATTTTATCTTTCCCTCATCTGCTTCTCCATCTCTGCCTGGTTCACCTTTTTCTCTGCACTGCATTACAGCAGTGCCCCCTCCTTTTAAATTGTTTCCCACACACAATTGTGTTTTCACTTCTCTCTTTCCTCCTTTTTCTATGTAATTGTTTTCTCTTCCATTTGCTTTTGTTCTTTGCTCTCATCCTCACGTGCAGTCAGAGTTGGATCCAGTCTGTTGGTCACCTTGCTGTTACGACTTTGTGCTCACTGCACAGCAGAGATGACCCCTGAATAGCTAGGCACTGACCTCTCTCTCTCTCTCTCTCTCTCTCTCTCCCTCCCTCCCCCCTCTGCTCCAGTCTTATCTCTCCAGACAGATTTTGCTTCTTTTCTTCTCTGGAAATCAGTTTCCAGTAGGGGTCAAGCACAGTGAGGATGTGGAATGGATTGGAGTCAGCTGGGAAGAAGTGTTTGGATAAAAGAAATGGATAAGACAGACTGTATAATTAGATCAAATGGGAATAGAACAGAATGATTCAGTATCATTAATAAAATTGGCTGTAAATAACACAAAAGCAACAAAAATCTTCACAGCAACTGTTAATTTCGTTAGATAATTGAGAGCGAAAAGAAAAGAGGAAAATCAGTTGGTTTCTCATACAAAATTCTGCTTGTGTAAGTAACATGAAATAAAGTAGAATTTAATAAGATAGAATTTAATCTAGAGCACAAGCACACAAAACATCTGAAATATTCAATCATCTTTTCATCCAATTTCACTATCTTTGCCATGAAATGTTGTCTGTCCACACACACACACACACACACACACACACACACACACACGGTTGAAGAGAGAGAAAGCTGGTTTCTCTTCCTGGCTTGGTTCCGGTAGGCTTGTGTTCTTGGTTGGTGGTAGTTTTTGTTGCTTTGTGGCAAAGTATAATTGCATCCTCTTTCATTTTAACTTCTATCCGCATTTGTCTCCTGAAATTGCTAATTGACAATATATATTGGATTCCCACATGAAACTCACCCCGTGCTTACATGGTCTTTTGTTGTCTTGTATCCAAGAGACGAGATCAGCTTCAGAATTCAAACATTTCTTCAGATTAATGTTAGAAGCTGGGAACAGTAAGTTCTCTTTAGCAGCTTAATTGAATCACATATCAAAGTAATAGTGGCTCAGCTCTTCAACCTCTCTTCTCCTCTCCTCTGCCACACAGCACAGTGTGTGTGTACCCAGGCTTACAGAGATAGATGGCTTCCCATTTCAATTACCAACAGCCATTACTGGTTTTATCCATACATGCACGCGTAACAGACCCTGAGGCTTGAAAGTATTTCAGCACTTGTGGAGATATGCAAATTATCAGGATGGTGTACATACACCCACACTAATAATTAACACAGACCCATGAACCCACACATTCATGCACACATGCTACAAATGTGTTAATGGCAGTAAGATTTCCTGTGAATTAGCTGCCATGCAGGCAGTCAGCAGTGCAAGCTTCGGGGTTTATAGTATCTCAGATGTAATTCATATTTAAATGTTATTATGCTCCTTCCCTTCTTGTAATTGTGTTTGCAGTTCCTGGATGCTCTTGAACGGGGATTCAGTGAAGCGTTCTGTTGATAGCAGTCTGGTAACCGCTAATTACACACATATACACACACACACACACTAACAGGGTCCCTTGCTATTTACATTCAGTGACATCCTGGCAAGTAAGTGTACTCACACTGCTTAATGGTCGGGCTCTTCATTCTCACTTTTTCCCTTTAAAACATTAAAGTAGCATCTAACACTTCATATGTTTCTGCAGAGATGCAGGTCTGGCTTTACGGCTTGCTTCCATTGTCAGTTACTCAAGCAAGATGTTCCAAATTTAGGCAACTGGGTGGAGCTATGGTTGGACAAATAATCAGTCTGAAAGACCTGTCATTTAGGCAAAACTATTTGTCTTTACTAAACCCCTTAAAGGAGCATACCAGTGATTTTGCATATTTGAGCCCAATAAATATTACCCGCATACGTGCTGCATTACTTGCAAACCATTTCCCAAAACATAAAATCATATTTTAGTTTTTGTGTTGTTTTGCCAAATTTCCTAATCTTTCAAAAATCAAATGTTCAGGTAATACACCCATACTATTTCTCAAAAAAAAAAAAAAAAAAAAANATTAATTAATTAAAAAAAAAAAAAAGATTTCTCAAATTTCTCACCAATAAACATGTTAGAATAAATTACCCCAACTTGTTCTGACAAAAATTCTTGACATTGTATTGCTATTGACTCTAATGAAGTCAGAGATTTTTTTGGGAGCCTGTTAAGCTCAACAGCTTGACAGGCTACTTATGATAGATTAAATATATAATTTTGGATAATTAGATACTGATGAGGCATGTAGTTGAAACAAACCTTTCCATATTGCTCTGGAGAAGTTTGACTCTATAGACTGCAATATTTTATTTTGGTATATTATTCCAAAATTTGGGAAAAGCCACTGAAAATAATGCACACATCATGGCTAGTCGGCATGAAGTATTCTCTGTGTGTGTGCCATATTACAAATTATAAAACACATATAGCAGTTGGGAAGAGTAAAGTTCAATTTTTAATAGAATCATAGTTAGTCAATTCCAAGTCCTATAATGTAGCACAATATGAGTGTTATAGAGAAATGGTGGCAATCTTTCAGTGTGATATACTGAAAGATTGGTTGTGAATTGACTGATGATAATGACCTTTCCTCCGTGTGCAGTGCAGTGTGAGAATAATGCCCTTCACTTTATCACCTTATCTGTGTGTTCCTTTCTCTGTCGCTTCTCACCAATGACAAATGTAAATGAGGAAATAGCCTATGTGCCTGCTTCTCAGTGCACCCTGCTAAGCTAAGAAATTGGATTTGCCATAGGCTTGCATTTGAGATTCCCTTTGAATGGGGATGAAAAAGAAAACACAGAATATTACAATGATGCTTGTATCTGGAAAAATTCAGGGTTAATTGACTGGTGTGACTTGAGCAATCCAGCTAAAATTTTGGGGTGGTGGTAAGTGTCTATTTACTTCTTTCTAAAGTAAAGCAATGCAAAATAGTTTCATGATGCACAATAACTACTTTGGCTAGTGCAAGCATGGAAATTGCAAGGTTATGATGTCTATATTTGGAACCATGAAAATTTAGAATTGGAGCTGAAATGTTGTCAGCATTTATGAAATGTCATTTTCCTCATAGAGGAAAGTCATTACTTGATATTACAGCAATACAATGGTTCATTTAAAAATAACATTGCTCAGGCCATGATGACCAACTGCTGTACAATGAACAATAGGTTACTTTAGTCTTTTCCTCCTGCACGTGATAAGAAGATGTGAAGGGAAGCATTAAATGTACAAGGATGACAGTAAATCTTTTGCAGCTATAAAAGTAACCATAAAGGCTGTCTTTTTGATAGACCATTTTTTAGCATTCAGCTGTTAACAGTAGTTGCACTATTCACAGCACCCGGGTTTAATCGTAGAACTGTTCCAAACAAGGTCAATACAGCAATTATAACATTCAGAAAGTCATTAATCACTCAGGGGCTATAGGCCTTTCACTGCGGAGCTCATGTTTATGATTTTTTTCTTTTTTGTTTCAGTAGCCTTGGCTGTTTGTGGCAACTGAATGGGTTGCTTGATTGGAGCAAGGCTGGGTCAGGAGTTCTGTGTAGTGATTGGAAATATAGCCTTGTTGCCCACCACCTGCACCATCCAACCAAAATGCATTTAGTTTGGATCATATTGCTTCTACTGAGCATTGCTCAAATTCCAAAATCAGTCATATATTTGTCATGTAAATGTTGTCCTGCTACATGTAGCACGACTCAAAACATGTCATCAACTGCCACAGAAATTGATCTACATTTTTTTTAGTGGTACAAATTTAAGTCAGTTCAACACATCCTCCCATGAGGCAGCATGTCCTAACACACTTTGGATTTAGTTCTTTCACTGAGGATCATGAAGCATCACTGTGTAAAATAGCATAGCCCTCAGACAGAATAAGCGTACTCCATAAAGCCATGGGTTTCTTAATAAGCACTCTTGTAAAGGAATCAATTTTCTCAGCCAACTCTTAGTCAAGCCCCGAGGATCAAGATCACAATCAGAGTTCATGCTTGTGTCGAGATGCCTTGAGGGAGAGCAGAGATTATTATAACTTGAGCGTATCTGGCTTAATCCAGATTTAGGCCTCTTGTGAAGCATATTTACAAATGCCAAGGTTTCTGCATATTAGCGTTGACACCGCCTATCTATATGTTTCTGCCCTCCCTCTGTTAGTGTATAAACATGTCTGTTCTGTTTAGTCATCTCTGTCTCAGTCTATCATCTCCCGATCTATTTCTATCTGTCTGTCTTTGTACCTCTCTTTCTACCTACCTGTTGTTTCTCCCCTTATTTCTGTCTTTCCTGCAGTGACATTTGTGGGGGTGATTGTAGATGGTTGTTCTATCCCTGAAGAGCCACGTGTCATCAGATTCACTTCCATCTGAGTGACTGGCCATGAAATGTCAGATGAGAGTATAGATGGATGGATGGTTGAGTGCTAGAGGCCTAGAGAGACAATCTTTCACTCTACTGAACCCAAAAAACCTAAGCTTCATTGCCCTGTGACAGGTTTCCCAATAAATATAGAGCTCCATTACCACTTATGGATATGCCACTTATGAAGTCATTCATATTTATGGCCACTGTTGTAACACATGTATTCATCACAGCATTCAGCAATGTAAGGCGTATGAATTGCTCAAAATGCTGAAACGACTTATCATATTCTTAAATTATGAATGAATGGAAGTGACTATTTTCAGCCAAGTAGAACTGTATCATTATCATATTGTATGTTAAATATTTGAGTCTGGAGCAGACAAATAATTGCATTGCAATGCCAAGTAATTATACCGCTGCCTTGTTTGAGGTTGGTGCTTTAACTATGGATAATAACTGGTAGAATATCCAAATGGCAGCAGTCCCTGTTTTTGGCAAAGCACTTGCCTATAGTCTTGTAAACTACGTAAAAGAGATAAGCAGCTTGATCACCATAATATTCAATCATCCTAAAGGGCAATGAAGTCAGGAGAGTGGTGTAGACAGGCTTTGGTAATTTGTGAAAAAGGTGTATGTAAGCCATGGATCAGTGGTTCGCAATCCTGATCCTCAAGTACTGCAGCACTGCATATTTTCCATCTCTCCCTGCTTTATTCATGCCTGATTAGCTAAATCAGGTATGTTCAGTTGATCAAGAGTTTGTGTCTCCCAGATCTTGATTGGCTGAATACACCTGATTTAGCAAATCAGGAGTGAGGGAGATGGAAAATACAGTATATGCAGTGTTGTGGTACCTGAGGATTAGGATTGAGAACCACTTGCATTTACTGTACGGCTCTGCATATTAGTAGCTGTCCATGGTTCTGAATGGTCCACAAAGCTTCCAGCAGAATGTACTAACTCTAAATATTGTGAAGTCTGAATTTGTTGCTTTGGTGGCTGAAGAAACTTGTGATAATTTTGGTAAAATTGTGGTTGATAATTAATTTAAATCAATTTCATAGTATTATAAAATCTCATCAGGTAAGTACATTTACTCTGTGCACCCATTTACTACATACTGGCTATCTGTTTCATAACCATGAGATTCTGTCAATATTAGATTTTGTTAATATTTCTTAAATATGCATTTATGTTCCATATCCAATTACTTCTGTTATGTTAGCATAGTCATGTGCGAAACCTATATAGTTATACAGTTTGAGTTGTGACTTTGTGTAATGTTTGTTTTTTTTTTAATTATATCCTTATATTTATGTTTATAATAGTCTTATGAGCCATTCTTGGACTTGGACTGGCAGTCTCTTCTCACTGTGTAATTTTCAAATCCTGACATGATTCACAACCCTGGCTACATAAAGGAAGTGGAAGTATCACCTGCAGTTTTTTTTTTTTTATCAACATGAACTCTGCAGCCTTCTGACCTCACAAGTTTTCACCTCATTTCTTACCACAGAGACATGCACACACAAACACACACTTTAACACAGACAAACACACTCATTCACACACAAGCACAAAAAAAAAAAAAAAAAANAAAAAAAAAAAAAAAAAAAATCCTTTGACCCATTCACTAACACTGAAAGCACTGCCCAAACATCTTCCTTCATTCCTTACCTTTAATCCTCAAGGGGGGGCCAGTCCGCCACAAGGAATTGTGGTCCAAACACAACCACTTAGGCTGTAGAGAACTGCTGAAAATTACATAGGAGTCACAAGGGATTTGGACTGTAAATGGAAACGTAACCCTTAACACTTAACTCTCTTTCTCTCTCTCTCTCTCTCTCTCTCTCTCTCTCTCTCTCTCTCTCCCTTCCTCTCCCCCTCCTCTTTCAGAAGGTTACGAGTTTGCCCATAAAATAGAATATATGACTTGTGTTTTAAAATGTGCAATTATATGCTTTTTATACAGTATATGTTTGCATATTTATGGGCACCTTCACACAGATTTCATACAGTGTATTTATGTGTTTTATATATGCCAGCCAGGTTTACAATTGGGTATTTTAGGGAATGAGTAGTGCTGTACTGACCTGACCTGACCTGCCATCACCACAAATCTGCATGTCTATCAGGCCGTCTCTGTTAAGCCCATCCATCACACACCTTCACAAGAGCACTTAGGCCCACTAAACCCTCCCCCATCTATCCTTCTTAGGCTTTATTAATATAACCCAGAAAGACTCCTTCCTCCCACAATGAGATATGACAATCCTGGCTGAAGACTGATCTCCTCTGATGTGGATGTTTGTATGTGTCTGTGTATAATGGATCATCCAGGCACCCTGTGTGACAAGCTCAAAGTTGTGTGCATGTGTGTGTGTGTACATGTCAGTGTATTATGAGAGAGAGTAAGAGGGAGGAAGGGGGCAATGGGCCGAAAGAGAAGAAGGAGTTTTAAGGAGAGGCAAAGCTACTTGGGTGCACTACATCTGCTGAGAAAATATCTCTCCCTCCAGTTTACTTCCTTTTGCTGCTTATCCAATCTTTTAGCTCTACCTCCCCCACTGCCCCCGCCCCCACCCCTCCACTGTGGTCTTGCAGAGTCGAGTGCAGCGACTTGTATTCATCCAGGAGGGGAAAAAACCACCATCTTACCTCGCTTATCACATGCACACACACATACACCCTCACACACTTATTATAGCCTTCTCTTTCTTTAATGTGAGCCAGCCCAGCTTTATCTCTTTGGCATATATAATGACTCAGAGATCGTATCATCAGAGACAGGCCAGCTTGACTAAATGGGAGCAGCAAATTGACTGTAGTATTAGAAGAGAAGAGCTTCTATCAGGCAATCTGATAGGTTCCCATTAAAGAGGGCTTGCAGATGAATATGATTAGCTTTTCATTCCTCCTAATGGAAACATCTTCTGAAGAGGGGAGGAGATGAAATGTTTTGTAGTGTAAGGGCTTTTGTACCACTGATGGGATTGTTATTGCCTAATTTGGGTAGAAAGGCCATTAAAGTTCTTGGAAGGGAGGATGAATGTTCCCTGTAAGTATACTCTCAGTTATGGTCATGGACCAGTGGCTCGTATTGTGTGCGCAGTGCTTTATTTTGTTGACGGGAGAACCACTCTCCACTTAAATGGCTTCATATTGGGCTTGTTTTTGCCAAAATCTATGACTAATGAGTATGAGGTTTCATCTCTGTTACATCTCTTTCCCCCAAATGAACCAAATTGGGTTTTGTGTGTTTATGTGTTGATGTGTGTTAACATTCTGCGTTTTCCCATCTCCAACGGTGTGACAGAAGTGCTTCATTAGATTATGAAATGGTGAACATGAGCACAACTTCTTAAGCAGATTATTGTTCATTTCTGGAGAGCCTCTGGGTTCTGTTTGCTAAGTCTTCAAATAACATGTCACCCCAGCACCATATTCTCTGTGATCTGTCAAACTGGGTGAATTTGATGATGATAAGTATTTATTATTTCTTCTGGCTGTTTGTTGCCATAACAACTCAAATAGTCTCATCCTCATTTTCCTGGCCTGCCATGAGACATTCTACCTAAGCAGGACACAAATTAATACAATACTGGCTGTTATTCAGCGTTTTGCTTTTAAATACGTTTGGTGCTTTTTAATGTTTTTTTAAACAAGTCAAGACTGGTATGTGTGTATGTGTGTTTGCATGCATGTGTGTATGAGTCAGCGTTATTGTGCATCTGTGTCTAGTGGCAAAAGTCAGTGGATTGATTGGTGTGAGATCTTCCAAGTCTATAGGGGGCTATGTTATTACAGATGTATCAGGGGACCGATGCCAGGATCCTATTCTGTCCTGTGTTATTAGTGTCTGTGTGAAAAACGTTGTGTGTCCTTCCATCTGTCAGGCAATAGCTTACAGTGATGAAAAAGATTGTAATCAAAAAATCAGCAGAATGATTCACTCACGAAAACCACAGGGAGGTATTACAGCTGTGTGGGCTTCCTGTTTCTGTGTATGTATGTAAAAAACGTACACATGGACAACAGTTGCCATAAATTGTCCCCTCTTTTATATTTAAAAGATTTAAAGCATCTTGTGTGTGTGTGTGTGTGTGTGTGTGTGTGTGTGTGTGAGAGAGAGAGAGAGAGAGCTGCTTTAAAGGAGTTGATTGATAAGTTCTGAGCCTCTTTTTTCTGTCTGCATATATAGTTGTGGTATATGCCAAGACTGGCAAAAGGAAAAGAAAGAAAAAAAAAAGATAAGTTCTGAGCCTCAATGTAAGGTCTAACTCAGCAGTGCTGCAGTTATTTATTTTTCAGCACCTTCACTTCTGCTAATGATGTTGGAGGGATTTTCAAAGAAATCCTTTTCTTGGCTGTCCAAAAACTAATTAAAATCCACAATTATGGATAGCAGCCAGCAAGTACTTAATCACTTCAGAGTTGCCTAGTTTGTCCATCTTAAACAACACAGATTCTTGCATATATCTGGAATTTATAAGTTATACTCACTTGGTTGATGTGGATAAACAACCAAAGATTTATATTACTTCCACATAAATATTACGTCCTTTGTTCATTTCCTCATGTGTCAGACTCATAACTTATCAATCATCCCTCCTAGGGTAGCTGAGGCAGTCTTTCTTTATTTCACCTATATCTCTCTGTTTTCACTGTTTCTGACATGTCTTATTGCTTCCTACAGGCTGAATATGGGGAGGCAGGCTCCTTTGCAAACACTTTGTCATTGTGTCTTTCTCTCTTATGTTCTGCTTCAAATTTACTTTCAAACAAACAAACTCTGAATCTGCAACATATACAGTATGAACATGAATTATTATCCTATTTGTCTGCTACCCGAGAGCATATGCATGAACAGGTCTAATACGTGTGCTTTATATGAATTGAAATGGGGCTTATTTGTAGTTAAAAGCATTGGCAATATGCCTTGCAGCTGAAAAATGAGCCACACCATAAATAACCCAGATTGAGTCCAGTGAGTGTGTTTAATTATTTCAAATGCTGAAATGAATTTTATGACAAAAGATTGGCTATTTTTTCCTCTGTAGTGCAGTTCCTCTTCATCCGATACAGAGGTTGGAGGTAGACCAGCAGACATTTCTATTGTGGATTACACTACGGAGATCACTAGATTTGTATTTAACACTGAAGTTATTTACATTTATATGAAAATCTTTCAACAATCAGACTTTGCATAATTGTGTATAAAGTTGGGTAAAGGCTTTGTGTGAGGTTTATTTTGAGCCTGATTCAGCATCAGTACTAATAAATCCAGCAGAAAGTCTTGTTTAACAGCAAAGCACGAACAAATTACCTGCACTTTTTACTCATGAATACAAAAATGAGCACAATTAAAAATAAAGGTTTTTTATTCTAAGTTGAGTCATGGTCTTTGAGCTTTTAATTTTTTTTTCTTCGACTGTTGATTCCAGCAGTGTGGCTTTTTTTCCTTGGGAAGAAAACGACTAATACGGTTATTGTAATTGTGTTGTCTGTCGTCTGAGCTAAGACAAGATTGCTTTTGACTTGCAAATATTTCGGATTGGATTGGGCTAAATGACTTTGGGGAAATGTCCCTGGTATTCACCGTGTCTCCATAGGCCATCTCTTTCTCCTCTGTAAAGGTTAATAGTATCTGCTCTCTGTGAATGACTCAAGATTGTGACAGAGCAGGTTTGGTACGAGCCTCTTTTTCTTAGGGTGGGATAGAATCTACAGGACAGGACACATGGCACACAAATTGAAATGAATGTCACATACCAGAGGTATCAATTGGTGGTGAGCTGATCTGGCTGATCAGTGACAGTGTGTGTGTGTGTGTGTGTGATGTAAAAGGCTTCAGTTTGCTGTACATGACTAGAAGGATGAGCTGAACTATGCTACCACAGAGAGATTTGATTAAAGACTAATAGACATTTTAATAAATATATTCTCTTTCTTCTTTTCACCCTTGCAGGTATGGTGACATGGTTCCTAAGACGATTGCAGGAAAGATCTTCGGTTCAATCTGCTCTCTGAGTGGGGTGCTGGTAATTGCCCTGCCTGTTCCTGTCATCGTGTCCAACTTTAGCCGCATCTATCACCAGAACCAGAGAGCAGACAAGCGGCGGGCGCAGAAAGTACAGGTGAACACAGTTCTATATCCCTTCAGCTGGGCCCCAGAGGGTTCGACCATCAGACCTCCAGCCCAGAGGGGAGGTCAGACATCTCAACAGGGTTCAGGTCCTCCCTGAGACTAATAATGCTGTGTGTATAATGCTCATTTATCTTGGCACAGTGCTAACGCATGCAGCAGTTTCTCCATTAAATCGTCCCAACTCTATATGTTAATGTTAAAATATTAATTTCCTTGTAAGAATATCCTTGGAAAAGGTGCGTTTACTTCTGACAAAAGCTGCTTGATTTTATAGAACAGTTAAGAAAAGCTAAGGTTACACCTCAAAAAGCCTTCAAACTGTACACAAAACGGCATCCATGTCTCTATCTGACTCTAAACTCTTTAACTTTAACTCCGCAATCCAAACTCTTATTTTATCCCAAAACCCAATTTGTAATCCTACCTAAAATAGGCCCTTCAAAGAATTGAGGCCCTGCAGAGTTTCTTCTCTTTGCATCATTTTCTTCATCTTTGTATCCTTGTCAGAACCTTTCATTTTTGCAAGTGTAGAAAAAGAAGAACACATTTGAACATGGAATCTATCATAGACCTAATGGCAGAGGTTTTTGAAAACTCATCTTTGAGCTGAGAAAGATTAAACAATCCTTTCCCTTTCTTTATGTAAATATTTCAGCCTTTAGATCTGTAGCCCCAAGTGATGCGGTTCCTTTCTGTCCATAGCAGAGCGGAGGCTGAGTTTGGCATTATGACAGCCTCAGGATGTTTTGTCAGGAATTTTAGGATGGTACATTTATTTACCCAGTCATGCATGGCAAAGTATGCAAACAGTTTTTTTCCTTTGAAGAATGAATTAGATCAGTCATGGTGTGTCTGTGGGCCAAATTGGGTAACAGCATCAGCTGGCATGCTTACAGAACTGGGCCAGTAATCATAGTTTGAGGGCAAGCCAGACAGAATTAATTCAGATGAGACAGATAGTAATGTGTCATCTCCTGCTGAAGCTTTGGGTTAATTTTAGAATTATTGTTTCTTTGGATCTGATACCCAACATGCACACACTGACACATATTTTCAGAATCCAGTTTTTTCATGTCTATTCTGTCTTTCCTACGTCGTCTCCGAGCAAGGCTTTTGCACCCTTTTGTTTCTTCTCTTCTGCCCTCATCTTGCTCTGTCTTTTATTCATTCATTCTCTCTCTTTCTCTCTGTCTCCATCACTCTCTCCCTCTCTCTCCATGATTCTGCCATCCATCTCAGCGCAAGCTCAGGTTGTAGTTAAAATCTGTTTAAAGTCCTGCAGTGGCCTGACTGCTGGCCAATCTTAACTAACCATAACCTTGCTGCCAGGGAAGACTTCAGTATAACACAGACAAGTATGCAGGGAGGAAAAGAGACATGGAGGGAATGGAGAAACAAGTTTGCTAGGTTGGTGAAATTAGCTAGATTGAAAACAGAGTGGAACAGGTGAGATGTATGTACTGTTGATGCAGAGGGACAAAAAGAAAGAGGAAGAGTGGTGATGAAGAAGGCTAGAGGGAAGGAGGGAGCAAGGGAGGCGGGGGGGAAATAAAAAGGGGGCAGAGCTGGAGGCAAATTGTGTCCTAATGCTGTGTTCTTTCCTGAAATAGCTATCACCCAGATGAGGTGCTGGCTGGAAGGAAGGTGTGTGTGTGTTTGTGTGTCTGTCTGTCTGCCTGCTTGTATAAGTATGTGCATTTGTTTGAGTGTGTGTCTGTGTCTGTGTGTGAGTCCACCACACCTCCTGTCAGTTTAGGCCTGACCTTGGTCTGTCCCACCTTCCTGTGAGTTCCCGCTGAGCCGCAGTGTGGTGCAGTGTCCCAAACATCCACTCCTACAAAAGCACCAACTGACATTGTTTGTTGTTGTTAGGCAGCACTTCAGGTACTTAAACACATTTCTTGCTTGCCTGCAGTGAGATCAGCAGTTTACATAAGCACCCACATACCGCAGGTGATTGTAACACCATTACTCAAAAAGCCTCATCCTTACGTTCATAATAACATCCCACCTGGATACCTTATCCATGATAAAGCTTTTACCCCAGCAAATCCAGGTCTCTGTGCTGAGCATAACAACAAATTCGCAAATGTAATATTTTTGACTGGTTAGGATTTATGATCTGTGTACTAGCTGTTTTTCATTTGTAGTAAGCATCACTGATTTTAAGAAAACACTTAGATTGTTTGTTAAAGCCAGTGGAATATGTCTGAATTACATATTATGTTAGATGCTGTGGAAATTATTTACTTTTATGTCCCAATCGGTACTAAACTAAAACACTAACCCTGTCCCTGTGTAGCAATGTAGTTATAACAAGTTCTATGAGCATGTGTTTGATTATCATGTTACACCACACTAATGTAGTCACTGTATAATGTGACTACATTAGTGTGTAATAGCCTATCATACTATAAAAATTGATAAACTCAGTGTTGATGGTGTATCATGGAGTCACATTACCATCGTCTGGTTAATTCTCTTGCTGTTCCTTCATTGCTAATGATGTAATGTTCAGCATCCCACCCCGGTAATGAATTACTCAGGCAAGCTATATTCTTCAATGCACCATTACTGCCCGCTATATAACATGTAGTGTTGTTTAATGCTCCATAACCTTAATGGCATATGACCTTCTCAGTCATTAAGCCAACCATTTAGCCAGTGCCACTGGTCATTTGCCATAGCAAAACAGCATTTGTTCAGCATTTATTACCTGCACCTGGTTATTTCTCACACAGAATTCATTCTTCTTCAGATCATTTCTAAGAATAAGGCTGTGTTTAACTGAGAGTAAAATATATGCACGGTTAAGACTGCCTTTCATAGCACCTAAATGACGAGAGAAGACTCTCCCCCTGGACAGGGAGGGGGAGTCAAGGAAAGGAGAGGAAGTGCAGCATTCGTACTTCAATGTCATCTTCTCCTCCCGTGTTCTTCTCCTTCTCTTCTCTTTCTTCCTCTGCAAACCTTTTCCCAACCTTCTTGCCTCCCATCGACATCCATCTTCATTCGGTTTTAATCGTTAGCTGTTCTGGGTTTCCATTACAATTAGCCGTCCATCTGGGTGGTGGTGGAGAGGCAGCATCTGATTTCTCTCACTGCACAAAGGAAAGATACATGAAGATGCCACCAGTTGCTGTGGGTGGCACGTTACCACACAGCGGAGGCATGGACATTCATTTCCTCTTCTGCCTCAATTAGTTTTCAGTGTCTTTTCCTTTGTTTTACAATGAATTGAACAAAGGACAACATCTCTCCTGACTTGATGCATGATCCCATAGTAATAATAGGAGGTCTTTGTTCTGTAACAAAGTGCCCAATCTTACAGAGGTTACCTTTTGTTGCTCCCTCAGCACGTATTTGCATAAAGTTAATGACATCCTCAGGTAGCTCTAATTACAAATTATGACGAGCACACCTGAAAGAGGACAAGGTTAGAATAGAGAATTACAAAGGCTAAGTGAAAGAGAAGGATTAAAAGAAGGGTTAGGAATATAAATGACTTGGTCTAATTTAAGCCTACAAAAATCATATGCCATTTAATGGTTGTAGGTTTTTTTTTGTTTTTTTTTTTTTTNTTTTTTTTTTTTTTGAAAGAATGGTTTAACAATAGCCCTAAGTGTTGAGGCTATTGTTCCTCAACAATATTCTATTGTTGAGGAACAATATTCTACATGTCTACATGTTTCATTGTTTGCTCTGAAATATCATTGTTCTCACTTCTTTGAAAATTTATGTCATTTTAGGATCTTAATCTTACTGCCTGTCTTTCTCCTAATTTCATTGAAAATCATCACTTTACCTGGTTTGACCGGTTGTTGTCTTCAGAGTTAGTGGATAGTAAAATTACTGTCTGCTGTGGTTCATGAGCATTACATTGGCCTGGGGGCTGACATGGCAAAAGCAAAACAAAAACAAGCGCTCCCTCCTTCCCTCCCACTCTCACTTTTTCTGCTCTAAATCATCTCCTCGTTGTTATTAGCCCCCATCAAAGTTGCATAAGTCAAAAGGCAGAGAGTATTTTGACCCTTGAAACAACCAATAATGTCATCTGCACATAGCAAGAAGAACAAAACAGAGTTGAAGGGATGTTGACAGGGGATTTCACATGGTTGGTGAGGTTCCAGTTCAACTGTGATTTGTGTCCTTTGAAAAGTTTCCTAAACAATAGCAACAGGGCAGTTTGAAGAGCTGTGCTGTACCTTTCTGTTGTCTACAAAGAGGAGATAATCTAGGCTTAGAAAAGGTATTTTCTTTGTCTAAGTGGTGTCACTCCGAGGCTAAGCTGTCTTTTCCACACATCTGTAGTCCAAAGGTGTGTGAGAACATGATTTCCTCAGAATCATTTCTTACCATGCTTAGTTTCCTTCCTTTACTGACTCCAGATGGATCTCATAACTGTCCTTTTTCACAAATTTTCAGTATTGCCCCCCCACAATCTCTTCCTCTCCCCTTTTGTTTGTGTGTGTTTGTGTGTGTGAGCAAGTTACCTTGGGGAAAAACTGATGCATATCCTTGTAGCACAAATGTTCAGAATAAAAGCAATGGTTTAGATGAGTGGCAGCTGCGAAACGAAATGAGACTCTTTCGCATCAGTGTGTGTGTGCGTGTGTGTGTGTGTGTGTGTGTGTGTGTGTGTATTTGGTATTACGTATTCCTGAAGACAAGGTTGATAATTTATTTTAGGGTTTAGCCTTGGTTTTAGAGTAAAGTTTAGAATTAGGAATAGGTTAGAGACTGGCTAAAGTGTTGTCAGTATGGTTAGGATTGTGTGTGTGTGTGTGTGTGTGGTGTGTGTGTTTGCTTCCTCTTTTACTTCTATAGCAGCCTCAGGCAAGCCTGAAGTAGAACCTAATTCAATCTCCTACCTCAATCACGCCGCTTTTTATTCAGCCAAATCTTATACAGGAAATATAGCAAAGTTGTAACTCTCAAGGTGCCAAGAATTTTCAACTTTTACTTTAAACTATAAAATGAACCTTTAACAGAACTCTCTGGCATTGCTCAGTGGAGTATGGCATGAGAAATACAGTAAGTGGATATGTTTTTTTAATCATTTGAGGATATGCCAGTTTGTAACCCTCAGTTGGCAGCTGGTGATGTTAAATGAACCATTTGTGCTGTCTTCCATCCTCAGCGATAATCTTTGAAGTCTGATTGATCTCACGTTGTGGCCCTGTGGCAGGAAGATGGAAAACAACAAGGAAAAAGAGTTTGGATCAATGTCTTGGCTCTTGGGTGTGTGAAAACCTCTGGACTGTTTCAGCAACAATATTGAACGATTCTGATTGGTTGGTAGATGTTCATTATTAGTTAATAGGTGTTCATTATTTGAATGTTAGAAAACTAATTTTTTCAAATTTCATGGTTTAGAATTTACTGTGCTAGATGGAACAGTCACGCCCATGTTTGTTACCAAGGAAACAGATACCAGACTTGGGTTCAAATGTGTAAAAACTGTATTATATAAATGGTATATTACTAATAAGAGGAGTCACTTGAATGTACCAATTGAGTGTCTTTGTGTGACTCACCCATGTGTAACAGAGGGTTGAGAATCTGCAGGTTTTAAGTCTATAATCAGACATTACACCAGCTGGGTGCTGCTCAGTGAAATCTGCTGTATGTGGCTGTAGATGCTCAGTCTCCATGGCACATAGTTTGAGATGGGAGGAGTCTCATTATTTAATACCTCATGCTGTAATTTGCCTTATATGGCTTTTTTATGAACCATGCAGTCCAAAGGATATTCTGTGTGACAGAAAAGTTGTCTCTTTACTGACAGTTTTTATTTTGTGATTGCAATCATCTATAACAGAACTACACAATTTACTCTTCACTCTCGTGCTGGCGTGTGTGCGTGTGTGTGTGTGTTTAGATGTGAGTCTGTGTGTGATAGTCTGTCCATTTCTGTGTTAGAATGTGCTCACCTAGCAGATACATTTTCACTCTGTACCACTCTCATGCTATTCCGTGTGTGTGTGTGTGTGCGCGCGCGTGTTAATGAAAGCTCTTTCCCCTTAGTTTTTTTTTTTTTTAACTCCTGTGTACTCTCAATGATGCTTCAGCAGCAATCCAGGCTCAATCTGTCGTGCAGTGGCTGTGCCTGAAAGCACAGATGGGCCTTAGACACAAGCACTGGGGTCCCAAAGGCCCTGGGAATCTATCAGAGAACTGCAGAAGTAGATTCAATCTAGCGGGACATGTTCTTAACATCCCCTCTGTTACCCCTGCACTGCCTGGCAACCATAGCCACAGTCACAGACTCCTGTCTGCATGATGACCCTAGACAGACAATCTGATTGGCTGAACACAATGCCAGAGCATAAAGAAGGGTTATCCCAAAGGCCAGTGGGAATGCTGTGCCAGCACAAACCTATGTAGGTGTCAGAGTGTGAGGGTACAAAAAGAGCAAGGAAAACCAGTCAAGGAGAAGAGGAGGGAGGGTGGGAGAAACAAGCCAAAAGTATAGTGCAGCAGAACAAGAGATGAGAATAAACTATTTGAATGGAGTTGCTATAGTGTAAATTATTCATTATACGTGTGTGTTTGCACGTGCTTATTTCTGTGTTTTTATGAAACTAAGAAGTTGTAACCATATTTATCTGTCCTATCTCCCTTTAGATTAAACAGTTTAGGTAAATAAAGCCCAGCATGAGCTAACAGCAGGTTAACGTAATTACCATGCTTTAAATGGCACTCAAGTGAGGGCATGAGCTCGTATTAACATATATTTTCATACTCTCACTCTGCTAGAGTGGGAATGAGCAGGTATATCTGCTGAAATATGGAAAGTGTATATATGTATGGAAATTCAGATTATGTAGATGAGGCCTGCATACATAAGCACATAAAGAAACATATACGCTCACACCCCCCATCAGTGTACGAGTAGTCGAGTAACAAGCTATGTGCTTAACATTTAACACAGCTTATGCTTTTACTTATTTCCCTTCATACCATTTTTAGCAAAGACAGTGTCCTGTAACAGCGATGTTCTGATACCTCAGAGCTTCCTGAGACACACATTCCCACTCACAATCATGTTTTCAAACACTCAGTGGCTTCGGAGTACTCTGTGGAAATCTGAGGCCTGGAATTGAAGGGGGAGACGCCTTCCCCTGCATCAGAGTTCAAAGACTACAATAAGCTGTTGGTGTATTGAGCAAATCATTCAAAGGACTGCAGTGCATTTTGTTGTTCCTCTCTCTTTCATTCTATTCTTTTTTTTTTATTTTTATTTCTGCCTGCCTAAAATGTGAGATTTTACAGCATGAGAACAAGAGGAAGAGAAAGAAAATGATGGAAAGTGTGCACTAATCTTGCTGTGCAGGTTTGATTAGCAAGCTGGCACAAACATGGTGGCTTAGGACTGGAAATGTAGAGCATTACGGCCCTTTCTTGATTAATTTAGCCACACAAAACGAAAGCATTTCATCAGGCAGCGGAGCAAATCAAATTCCCAACATAGCAGCACAAACAAAATGCATTAATCTATATAAGATTTACCTGCACTGCTTCTAGCCGCCTGTCGAACTGATTTTTGCACCAAAGAGTGTGTTATCATGTAGTCAGCATCAATCATTCATAAGTATCACAGGACATCAGAGTGAGTTTATCACATCAGAGTGAATGCTTGAGCAGTACATGTTTCATTTGATATAAGACCCAGTCTAAAATAGCAAGCAAGCAAAAGTGTTGTAACTCAAACCAGCGGGTTGTGTCAGAATGACGCCCAATCATTTTAGCATAGGGTATGGTATAGGCGCTGACTAATATGTGGTCTTTCTGGTTTCTTGCTCTTTGCAGAAAGCCCGCTTGGCCAGGATACGAATATCCAAAACAGGCAGCTCCACCGCCTTCCTCCACAGCAAGCGCAACGGCCTGTTCAACGAAGCTCTGGAGCTCACGGTAAGACAGCCTCTGAACCAGAGACCCCGCAAAGCTTCAGTGTGTCCGCTTACAGAGGATTCATTCAATCCAACCCCGCGTTTTTTTTAGTGATGTCTCTGAGTTACTGTCATGACTCACCGTTTATCAGCATAAAAATTTTGAGGTTGTTGGATGAAGGATTTGCTTACCACTCCTCTCATTATCATTTCATTATATATGTGTCCTTGTGTTCCTCAAATGCTTGGTCTGTATTAAGAACCATTGCTGTTGTGGGCCTGTAAAGCTGTTTTAAGACTTTGTGTGTGCTATTGTGCTAGACAAATAAACTTGACTTGACTTGATAAGCGGCACTTCTAATAGGAGCATCTCTGAGTCCAGCTGCACAGCTGAGGAACAGCTTAGGGCAATGCAGCAGGAAATGTAAACACAACTCAAGAACATTCTTGCCTCACCAAAATGTTGCAGTTCACAAGCACTATATTGGCCTGGGGCCAGCACAGCACAAAACAAAAACAAGTGCTCCTCCCTCCTTCTCTTTCTTTCCCTCTTTCTTTCTCTCTTTCTCTCTCTCTTCGGCAGTGCCAAAAACAGAGACAGAATGATTGCAGTATTTATATTCCAGGTATTTAATAATTGCTATAAACAACGAAACAGGATTATTTCTTATAAACAAGCTTCTATTTTGTTGTGGGCTGAGGTTACATTTTGTTTTAAATACATAAGAGGATCATGACATACAGCTTGCCTATGCAGTTCTTGATTAATGAAGACATCTGACCAATCAAATGTCTTTATTAATGGTTAATTAAGATTTGGCTAATGAGTCGGCAGGGTAAAGAGACACTGAGTCAGCATTTCAAGTTTGCAAGTTCTTTATAGGATGAGGAGACTCCTTTTGCTAACTGATGTATTCAATTAGAGGAAACTGAAAAAATTATTTTGTGCAGTATTCTAAATGCTACAAATACAGTATTTACCATTTTTGAAGATTCAGTATCCACTGTTTGAAGGACTATGATGTTCAATTTGAAAATTAAATGAATAAAAATGTTGGAAATTTTGGGAGTACAATTAGTAAAGAGCCATACATGTGTCTCTTAAATATGCTCACATGGTAGCACTTTGACTACTTTCTTGGCACTATACCACTAAAGCAAAAATAAGATGCACATAGCATCTGTCATAGGTAAACCTCAGTACTGATTGATAACATTATTATCAGTTTTTCACTTCTTCACTCCTTGCATATAGTCATTTAGATTCAGTCAGTCACTTGTTGTCTGCCCAGACAAATAAAAATAGCTTTCAGTTGCTTTGTGGTTAATATATTTTTTGTCAGTCATTGTTGGCACCATAGACTGGCAGCTATTTCCAGAGGTCCAAAAGCTAATATGGAGATATATGCATGCTGAATTTTAAAATAAAATGATAGTTGTTATCAAACTGAAATATTCCCTTTAGACAGTTACTACAATTGCTAAAAATATGTACAGTTTTTTTGCTTTCAAAAACACTGTACACTGTGCACATCAAGCTCTTTCTGCTTTCTATGGTATTGTGCCCACCTGGGGTGGGGGGGGGNGGGGGGGGGGGGGGGGGGGCTGAGGTATAAGCATCTTCAGAGTGCTGATATGGAGTTACAGTCACAGGTATAGGAAAAGACAGAAATACCTCATCTTAAGCACCTGTGTTTTACTGCTATATTAGATCTAAATAAACGGTGTGAACACAGGTGAGCATAGACGTGGCCAGGACAAACTGAGTCATCAGCTCAGGAATACACTTTCTCAGCAAAGAGGCTTCTGCTTACAACACCAGACACCCGCGTATGAAACAGAAAATTACTATAACAAATCTTCCAAACATGGCATTTTCCTTCCCTTTTGGCAGTGCTGTGGAGCATGCAGGATCACTGCTGGTTTTTGGCTTTGTTTTTTTTTATCAACAGCTCAACATACATTCTGATGTAAAAGACTGATGCAACCTATTGAAAGCCTGTATGACTGGAATGTTGCAGAACTTCTGACAGGAAAGATTAGCAGTATATTAAAAAGACATTTTCCAAGGCTCGGGCTCAGGCTTTTATGTCCAATATTTCTAACAAATTATCATAGAGTATTCTGCATTCTGTTACTTTTTCTTCCCTTTATCTCACTTATTTCATGTTCAGATTAAAGTGTTAAATACATAAGGATAAAGGACTTCTTATTCTCTTTACAACTGTGTAACATTGTAGAGAGAGACATATGAACTGGCAGATATAAGCAAATAGACTGCAGAACATTTATGTTCTATTAGCAGCTCTGTTGTTTTTCTTGGTTCCTCTGCTTTCTTGGAGGATCATGCGGCTTGCATTAGTCTGTGGTCCACTCATTCTGACTCACCTCCCCACTGTTCAAAAACGAGCTTTGTATCCAAGCCAACACAGGACTAGAAATAGCACCCACTTGGTCACGCACCAACAGACATACAAATACACACACAAACAAGCTACAACACAAAAAAAGAATAATGAATATGGAAAACAAGTCATTAATGAGTCACCTGTAGCCTAGTGTATGTAACAATAGAGATGGAGGCAAAATGTCAGGACAGATATTTTGTTTGTATATATATACATATATACACACACATATATATAAACATTAGGTAAGAGTTGTGCCAGATGTCTCCCTTCCACAGCAGATCAATGCAGTGGCTCCACTAATCTTGGCAGTCTTGACTCTCAGGGTCAGGATGGTAATGTTCACTGTGTCTGACTGGCATCTGTCTGTCCTCAGTACTTAGTTATGAACAACAGAAAAACTACCTGTCTGTCTGCTTTTGTCTCCTTCTCCACCTGAAGCATCTTCCATACAAGATGAACCTTTCAGATCAGGTACTGAGAAAGCTGCCAGCCACACACCAACACATGTGATTAGAAGATAAGAGAGAGTGTAGCCTAGCACTAATTTTGTGTGTGTGTGTGTGTGTTTCTGTCTGTCTGTCTGTCTGTCTTCACAGTGTTCCGAGGAGGAGCAGCAGCTAAGCAAGTCGGCCTCCCTATTAGAGAGCCAGCACCACCACCTGCTGCACTGTCTGGAGAAAACCACCGTGAGTACATATGCAGTCAACCTTTTGTTAAGGTAGTAATATTCTAATATATTTCTGTTCATTTGTGGACAGCCTTCCTGCTGCATAATTAAAAACACTTCTATATATGTCTGTAAATAGTAATTTTACATTAGCGAAGACCTGAAGTTGTGTAATCATTCATACATTTCTGTCTAGCTGTAGAATATCAGGTGAAAATAATTGAGGGCCAGGCATTGTGCGTATAGACTTCATACTTGTGCATGATCTAGTGCAGCCCACTGCAGCGTGATGTCCAGTCCACTGCGTTTCCCATCCGAAGCATGTTCATTCGGCTGTACTGTTCACATTAAGAGGTGATGTAGTATGGAAGCAAAATAGGGTCATAAAGATCTGAATTTAAATCAGTCACTGAATTCCATAGTATACACACTCAACCACACATCTATATAAAAATAACCTCATACTGTTATTATTATTGTTACTGTTATTGACCCGAGGAGTTATTCATACAGAAACTGATCCATCAAGCCATAAACATTGTCACATTATAAATATATAAAAGTTGGATGTGTCCCTTTCCTTTGTTTTTCTCATGTTCTTTGCCACCCGTGTAGAACCACGAGTTTGTGGATGAGCAGTATTATCAGCAGAGCTACCTGGAGGCAGGACTACAGAATTACCCATCTCGAAGCCCCTCCCTCTCCAGCCAAGATGGCGTAACGGGCACATGCTGCACCCGCCGAAGCAAGAAGCACCACACCCCTTTACCTAATGCCAGTGCCCCAGCTCACATGCGCCCTTTGACACACACGCACACACACCAACAAGGTTTGCAGGAGCTCAGTACCATCCACATCCAGCCCCTCAGCACAAGGTAAGCTCCAGATTTAAAATCAACTGGTGTTATTTGGTAAATTGCTATAATTTTTTTTTTTTTTTTTTTTTTTTGTTACATAAAAGCATAAAACTGTTCATTCTGGAAAGAACAAGATAGAAACATATAGTCCACTGAAGTCACTTTTGTCTTGGTCTTTGTAAAATTCTAAACAGCTTCTTCGTCCCTTCTTCACTTACTGCTGAATATTGTCCAAAGCATACAAATGTTGTAGATTGATTAATTAATTTTCATCAGTTTCTATTCCTTTTGATCAAGTATAAAAATCAAGACAAATCATATCTTGTATTGCATTGCACTACGGTCTGCTCAGACTGTGCAGAAATTGTCAGTTCTTCTTCACATTAATTTTGAAGGCAGATACTAAATGGTGCATCTGGCCTTTTTCTTGGTTCTGATGGGGTGACACCAAAACTTGACACTTAGCCATAAATATTTTACAAAAAATACTTTCCTATAGGAAATCTGTTCAAATTAAGCACTTTGTAGAGCTTAGTCAGATAGCTGATATTGCCCCACTTGTGCTAACATATTTATCCAGAGCTGCTTCACTCTGAACAGGGTATGAGATGTTTTGATTGAAGCAAAATAGTTTTTTTTTCACAACCTGGGTCTTATTTTCATGGGTATGTGTTAGTTATAATAAAATATATGCTGACCAGCTTAATTGCTAAGATTTGGGGATATCGGTTGGGCACATACTGTGGGTAGATGATTCAACAGGTTGTAAACCACATTATCAAAAACACAAATGTCATTCAGAAAATTTTAGAAAAGCTGTGTCCACACACAACTGGGACAAAGTTGAAGCAAAAAGTGGGTCTGCAAAATCTAATAGATATTTACAGTGGACGGTGTGGTTAACTGTAATCAAATTGCCGCTTAAGTTTCTTTCCCCTCTGGACTTGCATCTCTAAATGTGAGCAATTAAGTTGGTGAGTAATGCTATTGTAGCCAGGAGGAATGACAGCCTAAACAACCAAAATAAGACCCAGGTTGTAGGAAACTACTATACTTTTTAAGGGCAGCTCAACAGCAGAGAGGAGTGTTTCTCATTCACTTTTCCTCAACTGTATTTTTCCAGCTGCTCTGGACACTGTCACTGTCTCTTCCTTTCCTGTAGCCGCTCCAGTCTGAACATGCGCATAGATGAACCAGCTCCCCTAAACTGCCAGAGCAGCCAGATCACCACAGCAATCATCAGCATTCCCACACCGCCGGTGACCACACCTGAGGGTGATGCTCATCTGCCCGCAGGCCCTGCCCATCAGAATGTTGTGAAGGTGTCCGCACTGTGAAGACTGAAGTGCAGGCATTACACAGAAAGACAGATAAAGACTCAATGAGACAGACCGAGGGACAGAAGAGGACTGGAAATGATGGAGGAGAAGGTCTGATTGTAGCCTAGCCTTGTTGGAGCCTGCCCTCTGCTGGTCATGTACTGTAACGACAAGGACTCCCTGTACAGACAGAAGGTGGCTTTTAGTTACAGTATATTCATCTGCGTGGTTGGCATGTGTGTGTTTGCATGTGTGTGTGTGTGTGTCTGTGGCCGAGAGAATCGGAAAGATGTCGTTTTAGGAGGTGAGGAGGTGTGTGAGAGTGCCTCCACAGTATCAGAGATGAGTTTTCAGAGTAACGTGTCACTGTGCACAAAGCACCTTTTTATCATTTTAGCTACAGTTTGACTCTTGGGGTCTTTTTAACAGGAAATTTAAGGGAACAAAAAAAAAAAAAANAAAAAAAAAAAAAAACACAAAAGGGAAAGAAAGGAAAGTAGTACATTATCAAAAACTTTCTTCCACTGATGTACCTTGCCCTTATGTTTTGTGTCACTCTGGTCCGGTTATCTATTGATAGATAAATATGCCACCATTCCTTTTCAGGTCTAATATTATTCCACTTGAGTGAAATGTCTCAAAAAGGTGAACTATGGTAGGTGTGTCTGTGATGGAGTTCCAGTGAGTTTCATATTTGTGAATGGATGTATGTGATTTTTTTTCTAGATAGAGGAATTGTTGAATTGTGGATAGGAGGTACGTGTGTTTGTATGCTTGTGTGTGTGGATGTGTGCATCTGCCTCAGGTGATTGAAAACTTGTTTCAATTCTTCTGGAAGTCTCTATGGCTTGGTATATGGTATATTTGACTAGCTGCCACTCTGAAAGGTTCATTGTACACATTTCTGTCCAAAATTCTCAGCTATAAGCCTTTTACACAATACTGTATGTGCCTGTTTTTCTTGAGTAAAAAGCGAATGCTTTTGTTTGTTTTTCTGTTGCTGAATTTCCCTTCTTTTCCCTCTTAGCTATTAAAGCCCAACAGACCTCAAATAATTCAATTCTTTAATAATGAAACCAAAAAAATAAAAAAACATTTTGAATTCTACCACAATTAATGAAAAGCACAAGGCATTTTGCTGAGAATTTCTGACATGGATTTGTCCTGAGCCTGGGGTCTTTGTGAATATTGTTAATAGAATATTTTGTAATATTTGACCATTGTTTGGCAGAACCAGTGAAACTGTCCTCTTGTTCTCTCTCTCTCTCTCTCTCTCTCTCTCTCTCTCTCTTTCTCTCTCTCTCTCTCTCATTGTTGTCCCGTTGTATCCCTTCCTCCCGTGTCAACAACAGTATGCTTTCAGTAGTCTTTATAGTTGTCAATGTTTTTCCTCCCCAAAACTCAGCGGGCATTTTTCAGAGTTGTTGAGTATGTGTACTCTATGTGGTTAGAAAACTTGATGTTTGTACTTTTTGTCATCCTTGGTGTTTCAGATAGTCTTTTTTTTTTTTTTTTTTTTTTTTTTTTTTTAAATTGATCTTCTGGGGAACTTGAAGCAGGGAAGTATGCTGCAATGGTGATCACAGAGACATGAAAGGAACATTGGAGGAATCATCCATAGTACCATGCTGTTCTTCATCTGAGCCCAGTGTTGACCCTTGGAGCTTTAGATGCTGAATTTTAGCTTTGCTGGTCTCTTAGTTGATGCTTAGTTGATACTAAATTGGATTGTGACATCTGTAACTTCACAGACGGAGTTAGATTTGTCTTTGGCTGGATGAGACTATCAGGGTTTCACCAAAGGAGGGAAGATCAGCTTCAATCCCAGCACAAACACCACCCACCTCTGCTCTCCATAGATAAAATAAAATGTTGATTTAGAGCACACAGATATATAGGATATATACAGTATATATATTATAAAAGAGTAGAGATACACCAATATATCAGCTTAACATTTTCTACCAGTATTATTTCTGCCCAACCAAATTGTGGCATTGGTGTTTTTGCATTTTTTTCTGTCTTTTGGAATTGCCTTGTCAAATTTTCAGTAGAATAAAAAGTTTTGCCTTAACATTGGCACATCTGAAAGTTCTACATAAATATTTATATTAAGACTTATAAAAGACACAGTGTCATTGTCATATCAAACAATGTGGGTGGAAAAGTAAAAGAAACTGCTTTCAGCACTATATTGGTGGATCCTGCAGGACCCCGAGGTCCATTAGCCTCCTCTGTCGTGCAGTAGTACCAAAAGAAAGCCAAAAAAAATAATCAGCAGAGTTGGAACAAGTGTTTAACTCTGATAAGACTAGTAGTGATCTAGTGGTAATTTAGTACTGTACGCAGTGACAAAAACTGCCTAGATCCAGTTAGTGTTTAGTCAAGCGGTGTACAAATTTACCTGGAATAAAAAGAAAACAAGCACAGACAGGCAGAGCTTTCTCAGCATAATTTTAAAAAATGGAGATAAAGACATTGACTTCATATTCACAGCATTAAGTCTGACACATAAAAGCTGTTGAAACTACAACAGTGGTATGTCAGGCAAAGGCAGAAGGGATGTTCCCTGTTTTTTGGGGTTGTTTTTGGTTTTTCTTGTTTTGTTTTTGGTTGCTAAACAGTGATAAAAATGATTCATTTTCTGCTTCCCTGTTTCAAGATGGGTTTTTTTGTGTCTGCCACACTCGAAACGACACGGTTTGAATGATTATGTAAGCATCTTTCCACTGTAAGTGTCAAATGATTGCGTTTTTATTTACAAACAACAAAAACAGAGGTCTGTGTTTGTGTTTGTCGCGCTCTTTCTCTGTCAAGTACTCTGCTTTGTCCTTTTCTCAGCTCAGTTTTTCCTCTCAGTCTTTGCTTTGCCCTCCTATGCCACCTGTCGTTGTTGAGACTACTGCTGTGTGTATCTTGTCAAGTGTTGGATATTATTTATGACCTTGTCTTGTGTCCTGACTGTGAAACGCCTGATAAAACATCTATATCTGCCACAAATACAAAACCTGTGGGTTCAGTTTTTCACATTCCTCAAAGTGTGTGTGTGCACCTGTGTGGAGGTTTGTGTGTGAACAGATCAATTTCATGTGACCTAGCCCACTCAAAAATGCTGATCCTTCAGACCCTTGGTTTTAGTGGACACCTTGGTATGGAGGAGAGGAGTTTGCTGAATTCAGAGCGAAACTGTCGCGTGACGATGGTGTAGATGAGTGGATCCACTGCAGCCTGCATGCAGGTCAGCACCAGAGCTGATGTCTCCAGTTCCAACAGCAGCTGTGGGAAGCACAGAGAGACACAAAGTGGGTGTAAAGTGGGTAGATGGAGAGCTGAACATATACTTTGATGCAAGTTTACACCTGAACAATCGAATGAAAGTACAATATCCTGAATCCTGTTGCATGCATTTTTGAGTGTGTAGTTGGTGATGGTGTATAATGCAGTCTAACACAACACAAGTCCTGCCTACAGCTTCAAAAACTGCCATAAAGCTCAATCAACACCTGAATGTGTCAACAATCATGTTTTTGTCTTGTGTCTATGGGATTTTCAGGCGCACTTAATGAAGAAAGTACCTTCATCTTTGCTGAAAAGTTGGAGTTATGTTGTTTTCACTGGACAACAATAAGACAAGCCACACTTACTTTGTCCGTATCGTGCCAGGAGACGGCGTTCATCAGCAAAATAACCACCATGGGAACCCAGAAAAGCGTGAAAGCAATGATGATGTACCCAAAACGCTGGGCCACTTTCCCCTCCATCTGTTTCTTGCCCCGCTCCCTGGCGCCTGGCGTCAGGAGACACACTGCACCCACGATCTCCGGAGGAGACCCCTGTGCGGCTCGGGATGGAGCGATCGTACGGGNCACACTGCACCCACGATCTCCGGAGGAGACCCCTGTGCGGCTCGGGATGGAGCGATCGTACGGGATGCGCTGGCTTCGTCCACCAGGATCACGGTCCTGCGTGGCAGCGGGCTGCCGGCGTGGCTCAGAGCGGGATGAGCTTCTAGAGAGCGCACCGGAACTGTCCACGGTGCTGAAGCACGCACACCCAGCAAGCAACAGCCGTTCCCCGCCACCGTCGACCTCAGCTGGATTCCGCGATCGAACACTTTCTTTCGGTGTTTCCTTACAACTTTGAATATTCGAACGTAGTGAATAACTATGACAGTTAGAGTCAAACCCCACACCGGCACCAGCACGTAAGCTCCAAATGGATCCACGTACCGAGGATGTTGGCTCCAGATGTACCGTCGGCAGATCATGTAAAATAGAGCTTGTTTGGTAAGAATCAATGAGACTGTAGCCAAGATGAGCCCACATGTCCAAATGGACAAAATCCAAAGACGAATCCTTGTTTTTCTCCTCTCGGTTTGGAAGGGGAAAGCGATGGCTCGGTACCGTTCCACGCTGATGCTGACCAGCGTGAGCAGCTGCACGCAGCTGCAGAGGGCATAGCTGAACTGCTGCAGTGTGCACAGCGGCGTGGACACCTGGCTGTCCTTCCTATAACGCACAAAGGAGAAAAGTAACAACGGTGTGTCCACGCAACATTTCAGGAGGTCGCTGGCGGCCAAATTTACAAGCAAGGCATTATTGCAAGTCTGCAGACTTTTGTTTCTGAACACAACCCAACATACCAACAAGTTCCCAGGTAAGCCCAAGACAAATGTTAAGGTCAGAATCACGCAGTTGAATATGAGAAACATCTTGTCCACGCGGTACGCGTTCGTTTCGTTCCATAAAGTGTGCTTTTCCATATTTTCTTCCTGCGTTTTGCGATTCCTCTCAAGACGGAAGCGGTGTTTTCAGGGAGCATACAACATTCACTTCCCTTAATTGGAACAAATGGTGCAGATGGTATAAAGCATTAAATGAAGTGGGTCTTGGATTAAATTCATTTACTCAAGGGTGTTTGCCTTTTGTCTTTCCTTACGTTGATTGGATGGATGTATGTGCTGCTTGATTAGCCTCAATCAGGAGGATGTGGAGTTGTCTGACTTTGCTGTGCCCTGCTGAAGAGATTATGTAATTGCAGAGCTAGCCCCTCATTGACCTTCATCCTCCTTTACAGACACTTAGTAGATTAATAGAAAATGGTGCCAATATGCTGTTATCCTCCACTTTGTTCAAACATAGAGAAACTAAAGTTTTTATCTGAGCAGCATGCAGCACTGTTATAAAATGTGGTGAGCTGTGACACTGGTTTTCATCTAAATGCATTATTTATTGGAAAAATAAGTAGGACATACAACATGGCATGAATTCCATGAAAAAATACATAATTCATGAGTGCAGTTAATAATCCTTTAAAATTAACTCCAGCTAACTTAAGCCTGAAAAAGTTAGTTTCATTTAAGTAATGTTATCCCAATTTTGTTTTGTGGGTGTTATTTTGATGTATGTGTTCTTAGAAAAACTATAATTATATATTTTTTTTTCATAAAGTATAAACAAGTCAGTACTTAAGGAGTTCTTCTATGTAAACAGCATTCATACGGTAAGCTGCCATCCAGTCATGGGATTGGCTGTAGAAACCATGGTGTTGAGCAGGGGACATGGAAGCATAGTAATTATTCCAGGCTCTGTAGTAGGCTTTCCAGTAATTTTCAGCACGCCACTCATCTTCTTCATTTTGATTTCCTTCCTCATTTTGTTCTCCTTTACTATTTTCTTCTTCATCCCTTTCCCTCTCTTGCACCATCTTTTCTGAAACCTTTTTGCTCTGCTTCCCAGTTGTTTGTTTCTTCTCCCTCCTTTCATTTCTGCCGGTTTGTGCTGGAGCTGTCTGATTGGGTTGCCTACTCCTGTTTATACCTGGTGAAAAGTCACTCTTTTCAGGCTGGGACAAAAGTCTTCCACTTGGCACCCAGGCTGTCTGGTAAGTTCTGGACACAGAAGAATCAGGATGTTCAGGTCTAGCTGGACTTGCCTTTGTTTTGGCCACATTAGATGAGTGTCCAGCTTCAATTTGTGACTGGGTGAGTGCTCTGTATTCACCTCCTCTGGTCTGATCAAAGTTTTCTACTGTCTCATCAGGCTGGCTCTGTTCCACATCAGGATAGGAGCTTGAAGAATCAGAAGTTGACCTTTTAGGTGACAAGTCAATGTTCTGACGTTCACAGCTCCGTGGGACACTTTGAGTTCCATCATCATAAAGTGTGATTGACTCCTCATGTGTATGCTGGTCATTTTGGCCACTGTTTTCTCGACTACCAAACTGCCTGATAACTTCCACTGATTTCCCCAAGCCTTTCGTGATAAAGTTCTGGAAATCCAGCTCTGCCTCTTCAAAGGTCATATATCTTGGTTTGAAGGTCTTAAAGGAAGAGAGTGGAGGGATCTTTGGCAGAGCCTCTTGCATCTCTTTTCGAGTGCGAGCTGCAGAGGTCTCAGGATTAGTTGCAGTCTTGGTAGCCTGCACATTGGTGACGAAAGGGTCACCAGGAGATAACTGTTTTGGATTCTGCTCACTATGTGTTTCTAGCCTCGATGTCTGACGCGTCTTCCCTGGCTTTCTTGGTCTGGTGTCCTCTGCATTAGCAAGACTGGATCCTTGGTCCTTGAAGGGAACAACAGGAGGGACTTCAGTAGCCTTGGAACGCCTCTTCTTTTCTGTCCTGGAGAAGGGCTGGGGTAGGGTGCCTGGGCTGGCAGCGTCAGTGCAGACATCCCAGTCACAGGGCTCATCCATCAACCCAGGATCTATGGTGGCTAAGAGCACAGACAGAGTTCTAATGACTCCATACAACCATGACCACTTTTTCCCATAAACATTAAAGGCTTTATTGTTATGAGAGAAAAATGAAAAGAGTTGCTCCAAACAGACACATGAACATGACTCACATGGTAATGCAGATAAAGTCAGGCCACACTTTTGAGCAATGGCCATAATCTTGTTCTCCTCCTCACCATGGCAACAGTACGTCACCGCCAGACCATGGGTACCTACAAACAAAATATATTTCTGATAACATGCCATTCATAACAGAAAGGGGTGTGTGTGTGTGTGTGTGAGAACGTGAACAAAAACACTGTTCAAGCAAAGACTGAATCATACTCTGCTTCCCAGAAACACACAATTAAGTCAAGCTAATTATAATTAAATGTGGATGATTAAGAACCTATTGACCTTGTGAGGTGGGTCAAACTGCTGCTCCTTGAGGGAAAGCTAATCTCCTGAATGGAGTTCAGGAGAGTAGGCAATAATTCTTGGTCAAAAAAATCAACTAATTTAGAGTTAAAGATTCCCTTTGGGGGCACACATTCATACTACATATGAGCAGCTGGTTATATTCTAAAACTTCTTCTGGATCCTGGATCCAGAATATGACCCGGATCAAAAATTTAGTACTCTTCTTTCTCTTGACTTATCTATCTGTCCTCCAAATTTCATCCAAATCCGTCTGTAACTTTTTGAGATATCTTGCTAACAATCAAATAAACAGACAAATGCTGGTGATCCCATAACCTGCTTGATGGAGGTAATAACAGCAGAAGAGAAAACAAAAGATTTCTCTGTGGGTCGTATCAATGTACAATATGAACATTGTACAGAGGGCTTGACAATTCTGAAACTTTTTTTACCATCACTTCAGTGTTTTGAAAAAGAAAAATGTGCTGCCTTTGAATCATACTGACAATGTTTAGTCAAGTCACAGGAGGAAAACAATCAGTCTTGAGTGCCATATACACCCCACAGGGGCCAGATTAAGATTGAGCCAAGTTTTTTACTTTTTATTAAGTAAAAACTGTGGTGAGGTGAATTTAGCTTTGTTTCTGCTTGTAATTAGTGGGAATAAGGCATTAATCTGAAAGCAGTAGTCCTTCAAAAATGTGAACCAAACTGAGACTGAACTTTGCATCAATGGGATGTGATTGCTCTATGGAAAATCTCTACCCATTGTCCTCAGCCATCTGAGCTCTATGATTGGGTGATGTAGGTATATGCTGAACATCACTGATTGCTGCTCCTTCAGCGATAATTAAGCAGTATTAGAGACTAACCAAAACGTCCGGCCCGTCCGATTCTGTGCATATAGGTCTCCCAGTCCAGGGGCACATCCAGGTTTATCACCAAGTTCACTTTCTCTGCATCTACACCCCTGGAAGTCTGTCAGAGAAGAAAGGACAAACAGAAAAGAACACACACAGAAGTATAGAGGCAGATAGGCAAAGCAGAAGCTCGTGAAACAGATTAAGATACAAGCATATGGAACATGGCATGATGCGAGGGGTGTGTGTGTGTGTGTGTGTGTGTGTCTCACCAGGTCAGTAGAGATGAGCACCCTGCACTGGTACTGCTTCAGTTTTGACATGGCTTCCAGTCTCTGCTCCTGACTCAGACTACCTGTACAGGTCATCACACACTTTCATATCAGATCACATCAACTAAAATCAGCTCTGCCAAAGCAGCCACCAACACAAAACATATTCAGGTTCTTCATTTCCTAAAAGAACAGAAGCAGAACTAACCCAAACCATAGCAAACTACTAAGACTGCAACTAAAAATTCTTACTTTCTCCATTAATCAGTTAAATGTTAAATGTACTATAAAATGGAAAAATGACAAAAGCCATTAGAAGTTAGCAGGACCCAAAGTGATATCTGAACAATGGGGAAAAAAAACAGAAAAAAACACAAACCTATGCAGATCCTCCATTTGAGAACCTGTAACCATATTAACTTAATAATGGTTTAAGTACATAACTCCACCTTTATAACACCGTCACTCAAGCTCCTCTCACCTGAGATACAAACAGCAGGTAAGCCCTTGGAGGAGAGGATGTCTGCCAGGTGCTGAGCCCTGTGGGAAAAAAATCCAACACAACAATATTAAAAAGCATTTCCTTCAAGATACAAACTCAATTTTCAGATCTAATATTTCAGATTTATAGACATTAAATATCAATGCACTACCATCCAGACAGCACATCCTTAATTGAAAAGATAATCGGTAATTAAAGAGGAAAGTATGGAGTATGGAGTACCTAGTGTGTAGGTTGGAGAACACCAGAGCTTGGTTGAATGGTATTTTACTGAAAAGCTCCAGTAAGTGCTGCACTTTCTCCTCAAAAACCTTGTGAGGTAAAGCATGGGACTGCACCAGCTTGTAATACTGCTTCAAACCTGATGGAGGACACAGACATGGACAACAAATAAAGGTTTGTGTTCTTACATTCAGAAGGAGCCCTTTTAAGAAAAGATAATATAGTCCTTTATTAGTCCCACAACAGGGAAACTGCAACGTTCCAGCAGCAAAGGGGATAGTGCAAGGCAACAACAGGCAAAATATAATAAGTCAAAATCAAATAAGTAAGCAAAATATAATAAGTCAAAATCAAATAAGTAAGCAAAATATAATAAGTCCACAGGCTGAATTTGTCTGAATTTCTTTGTCTCTCATTTTTGCACAGAAAAAAAAAATCTCAAAGCTACAAAATTTAAAATAAACACGAGACCTGAATTTGATTATTCAGATAATAATAATAATAATAATTTGATTATTATTAGAGCAGTAACTGTTTTCATGAAAGTGTGAACAAACATTACACTCTACATCCATGTCTTACTTTAGGGTGTGTTGGAGAGTGTTTGTTAGCCAGGACATTAGATACTTTGAAGCTAGGTTTGCCTTTGTATTTAAAAATATAAAATATACATAGCAAATGTAAATACGCTATGATTCCCTCTACATTTGCTTATTCTACTAAGCTGGTGATAACAACTATACAGGACATTAAAGACAGGCTGACCAGAGGAGTCTTACCTTTGAGTCCCATATCATTGGGATTGAGTCTGACAAACATGGGCTCTCTCATGTAGCGGGTCAGGTGCTGAGCAAGGGATTCTGGGTAGGTGGCAGAGAGCGCAAGCATCTGTTTGTTCACAGGTAGTGAAGAGAAGATCCAGCTGCAAGAGAGTGAAAAGCCGGGAAATACGGGTGAAATTCAGTGTGAGACTTTGTTAATATCTACAAGATTTGTTACTGTGTGCAGAAGTGACATCTGATTTATCCAAATTGCTTATGAAAGGCTTCAAATTAAGCCTCTAACTGATAACAATCTGTACTTCCTGCACCAACCTGCTGCCATATTGTGTAACTTAATAAATATGTATGAAAACAGATGTGTGTCTGTCTATCTTACTTAATCTGTTCCTGGAAACTGCCCTCTTCCAACAGTTTGTCTGCTTCATCCAGAACAAACAGCCTGATGCTGGCTGTGGACAGCATGCCCAGCTCGATAAGCTGCTTGATACGACCTGTGTGCACAACCAGGAATGTAGTTACAAATCACAAATAACAGCACAGGTGTTCATAAACATTTTGCCACTCCACTAACCGGGTGAGCCCACTGCTATGTGGCACTTCTTCAGATGGAGTTTGTCCTGGCTCACAGGCCTGCCCCCGATGAAAACATGGCACTCCAGGCCCTCCATAGCACAGCCTATGGCCATCACTACTGAGTGGATCTGCACGGCTATCTCACGTGTGGGGGCCAGCACTAACACCTGTAAGAGGAAACAAAGAGGGAGGAAATTTGATGTAAAAATAAAGCTGTTGCATTTAATTGGGCAGAGAGAGATTAAAAACAGATAAGCATCAGGCAAAGACCCTGCAGCTAATAAGATTAGAGTGTGCTAGAATGCAGCCAAGTCCTCAAGAGGATCTACTTTATCAATAGATGTCTTATTTCATTTCTATTCTTGAAAATGAGAAGCTGTAATTCATTAAATTAAGACCCTCTAATCCAAAGTGATTAATGCTAATCACCATCTGTTGTTCGCAAAAGTCAGCAGAATGGTATCTTCAAATAAAACATTTTCCATTCTCAGGCTGTTTATTCATTGGAAGGTGTCTGAAAGTTGCAATGATCAGTTCTTTTCTTCAAGAAGATCAAAGGATAGGAATCATTTTGTGTATTTATTGTCCTGTTATTTTGTTTTAGATCCCCTAGGGTAAAACTATCTTACCTGAGTAGCAGGATTCTCTAGGACCAGAGTCTCCAGTGCAATAGTGCAGAACACGCATGTTTTCCCTGTACCAGACTTGGCTTGGACTATCAAATCTGAAAAAAACAGGTGGACAAGAAGGACCACAAAATGAATAATCTGGCTTTCACATTAATAACACATTATTATTATTATTATTATTATTATTATTATTATCATTAAATCTTGAATGGGAGCAATTAATACCAGAACTAACTGCTGCCTTTCCTCACAAAATGTGCCACTTTTTTCACATCACAAGTAGCAGAACAGGATTTTTGCACCTGCACCTCAACACCTGTACTTTGCAAGGGTTGACTGATAAATTGTGAGCTAAGAAGTGAAAGATCTAACTCAGCAGTGTTGCAATTATTTGTTTTTCCAAATAATTTCTTTCCAAACACTGCCAATTACGCTGGAGGAATTTTATTCACAAAAGTCGTTTTCCTGGCCGTCCACTAATTCCTCCACACAGATAATATGACTTCATCGATGTCATAGTCACGCACTGAAATGCGCTGTGTTATACGGTAGATGTCATTGGTAGAACCTGGATGTAAACAAGGAAGGAGCGCTGCAGCGTAAGAAATACATGTGGGGGAGCTAGATAAAGAAAGCATCGACTGCATTACGGCTCGGAGTGTTTCTTATTCTGCATATCACACATATATGAGAATTTTACAATCATGGAGTAAAATGTTAGCTTTATAAATGGATGGATGGATGGATGGATGGATGGATTGATTGATTGATTTCGGGAGGTGAAAGTCTGAGAGGGCCAAAACAGGTAAGCTGCGTGGGTGAATTAGGTCAAAGCCACAATTATTGCTAGCAGATAGCAAGTACAAAATCACAGAGGGGTTGTGCAAAATTGGCAAATAATGCCAGTTTTGTACAACCCCAGAGTCTTGGGAACCTCTGGCGCAGTTAGGTTATAATTACGTAGCACAAATGAATGCAAGTTGATGTGGAGAAACATCTAAGGAATTCTATCACTTCCATAAAAATATTACATCCCCTGCTTACTTGTGTCAGGCTCAGAACTTATCAATCAAATCTAGGATATAATTAAGTTTAAATAAAATATTAGTGTTATTATATCTGTTTCTGAAACACACACAATTTAGTGTACACATTCAGCTGTACTAGTGTGTGTGTGTGTGTGTGTGTCTGCATGTGGCTCCAATAGGAAAGAGAATTTTGTACCCACCGAGTCCACAGCGGCCCAGCGGAATGGCTTTGAGCTGGATCGGTGAGGGNGAGAATTTTGTACCCACCGAGTCCACAGCGGCCCAGCGGAATGGCTTTGAGCTGGATCGGTGAGGGTTTCTGGAACCCCGCAGCGGACAGTCCATCCAGCACAGCCTGAGAGAGCAGCAGCGAGTTGAAGCCGATCCCCTCCGAGAGAAGCACATCATCACTCCGCTGTCGGCTTTCTATATCGTGGGCAGCTCTCCGTACAGAGGCAGACATGTTGACTGGTGCGTCTACAACGAAAACAACACCACTGAAATAAAGAGTGTTTTACTGCTGCAGGTCGATCTGTTTACCGCCCCCTAGTGACTGGGAGGAGAACTTACCTTTTATGATGAGTGAGCTCGACTAGAAGTACCGGTATTCCCTGTACAAGAGAGAGAGAGAGAGAGAGAGAGAGAGAGAGAGAGAGAGAGAGAGAGAAAGAAATCAATAAACGCACTTTATTTTTGTGCAACTTTATAGTTTATTACACTATATTCCAATGGCTCACCACATTTATCTGATGATTGTAGTTACTTTGGAGATCAAGAATTTACTGACAAGCTGTAATGTCAGTTCATAATGTGTATTCTGTCATTGCAGATTAAAGTAAACAGCACTTTTCCTGGACCAGCTTCAACATTATACTAGGTTTTCAATATTGTTATATAAAAAGAACTATTCTTCACAATTACTTTTGTTGCTTAAATATATTTTGCTGCTAAATAATGCAGGAAGTTGAATGCAGGACTTTTACTTGTAATTGGACATAATTGTGAAACTATGTAACTATATAAGTATTATAACTATATTGGAAAGATTATTTAGATTATGCTAATGAGAAGTTAAATTACCAATTAAAATTCATGTTGCACATTGATTGACACACTGTATATGGATAATAATATATCAGTATGTTCTAACTGGTGATAGACATGTATGAAAGAGACATGAACTGGTGAGATCGAAACATCCAAAAATACGTAAACAACAAACAATTTTTGTGATCTATTCTATAGGATTAAAATATGTTGTTTGGAGATTCCATTGATGATACTATATTGGATGCAAAAATGTTAAAAGTTGTTAGTAGATAGTCAATATCTGTCAGGATTGGGATTATGTAATCTGTAAAGACACAATATACCAGTTTGTTGGAAATCTACTCTACTGTGTAACCTACTATGGAAATAAAAAGCCTTCATAAATGAACAATGTCCATCTGATCAGTTGACCTTTTCTATTATGAAGATATAATAATAGTTTCCAGCACAAACACTTCCCATTCCTACATACACTGTGCAGCAGTGTGTGCAGACAGGATTCATTTTAAGTCATGTTATACTTTGAGTAATTCGATGTATATATAAAAGTGTGATATTAATTGATAATTTTAAGTCATCTCTGTGCTCTTATTATGTGTTACTGATGACATATCCCTCCTCCATTACTCAGGGGAGCTATAAACCCAGCAATCAAGGAAAGTGCCGTCTTATGGGATATTAGACAGAATTATTGTCTCCACAATCTGGATCTAAGGATTTTTTTTTTTTTTTTTTTTTTTTTGAGACTTAAATGTCATGATCTATAGGCCCTCTTTGCTTATTGAGCTTATTGAAGGTCCCACCTCCATCTGTTCTTTTGAGCTGTGCCAGAACAGCAATTATGCAGTGTCTGTAGAGACCATCTTCTGTGTTTGTATTTCATGACAGTGTTGGATTACCAAATTAATGTTTTGATTCAGTGCCTCAAGATCACAATTTTTGATTGATTTGTCTCACTAAATGTGGGTGACCACTGATATTTTGGACTGACTGCTTAAACTTTATCTTCAACCAGGGAGCCATTTTGGTTTCAGCAAACACTCCAACTGTGTTTTGGAACATGTAAGGAAATAATCTCTCATCTGATCTACCCTGAGCAAAATGGAGACTCTTGCCATTGCAAACTCCTCAGTATCTCACAGTTTAGTTAATACAGCTCATCTGTCTCGGACTGGATACACATCACTGGCCGTTATCATGGGTGTGTTTTCTGTGGCGGGGATCATCCTAAATGTGCTGGTGATAGTGGTGACAGTAAAACACAGATAGCTAAGGCAGCCACTCAGCTATGCCCTGGCTATAGGTGACCTGGGTTCTGCTGTGCTTGGAGGTCTACCTGCCACAGTAAGCAGTGCCATGGGCTACTTCAGCCTAGGACATGTGGGCTGTGTCATAGAAGGCTTCTCTGTATCTTTCTTTGGTAAGTCATAGTCAGTCTGGACTTTTTTGTTTAAATAAAATTTAAAGTATTATTTTCACATATTTAATTTTATATGTAATTTTATTTTGTATGTTTTTTTTTCAGAACAAAACCTTATAATCAGTTTAGTCAGTTTTGTCTTTTACAAAATTGTAGTTTAGTTATAACTTGCACTTTCCTTCCTGCCAGGTATAGCAAGTCTGTGCACAATAGCAGTAATTTCTGTTGAACGCTACATAGTGGTGCGCTGTCCCATGGGTGCTGTAGTCCTCCAGATGAGGTAGGATTCGTCAAGATTTCACCAGGCAAAATGACTGTTCCACGAGAAGATGACACACCAACTTAAGTGGATCCTCATATATTTCTGTTCTCCTCAGGCATGCGGTTGCTGGTGTGGTCGTGTCCTGGTTGTGGTCATTCGTGTGGAACACTCCGCCTCTGTTTGGCTGGGGAAGTTATGAGCTGGAGGGCATCAAGATTTCCTGTGCACCTAATTGGTACAGCGGTGATGTGGGCAACATGTCCTACATCATCTTATACTTTCTCTTTTGCTTTACTGTGCCCTTCTGCATCATCATAGTCTCCTACTTGCGTCTCTTATGGACCCTCCATCAGGTGAGCACTGCAGAGGTGGATTATATACAGCTGAGGAAAGCAGAAGTGGTGACAAATACATTTTGACTACTAATTATGTGTGTTTTGTTGTCTGCATGTGCTATAGGTGACCAAGCTCCAGGTATCAGAGGCAGGCAGCAGAAACCGTATGGAGATGCAGGTGGCACTTATGGTAGTGGTGATGGTGTTGACTTTTCTAGTGACCTGGTTGCCCTATGCAGCCATGGCCCTTGCTATTATTATAGACTCCAGTCTATATCTTGACCCTTTCATCGCTACCATACCTGCTTTCTTTGCTAAAAGCAGCACTGTCTACAACCCCATCCTTTACGTTTTTATGCACAGACAGGTAATCCTTCATAATAAGCACATGTACAATATATTTATAGACATGCGACTAAGGGACTGAAAAGGAATTTCTGTATACTGACATAATAACCTGAATGCTTTAACATATATCAAAGTATCCATGAAGACAACCCTGTGTACCTATACTGACCAATTGTCATCTATCTGTTTTTTCAGTTCCGGGGCTATGCTATTTCGACTCTGCTGTGCGGATGGAACCCACGGGCTTCAGATCCAGAAATGTCAGATGGTGAGACTACAATTGCTTCTATTAACAAGAGCCAAAAAGGTCTCACCTAGAGAATCTATATTAGAATAAAACTGTTTGTGTATCCCTTCTATCAGAATAACTTCCAAGTGAGCAAGAAAACCTCCTTTATCCCTAGAATCGTAGCTTGTAAGAGGATGTAAATAATGTAAATAATAATATGTATATAATATATGGATAAATGAAATACAGTTACAAATCCATGCAGCACATATTGAGGATGCAGTCAGTCTGTAACCAGCAAACTCTGTAGAGTCCCACTCAAAAAAATCAAACTATGAAAAAGGGAAGTCAACGTTTACATGAGACTCCCCATTAACTGTGTTCAAGCTGTAGGTGTTTGTCTCTTCCTACTGAGACAAACCTCATGCCTTTTCCTGTATTATAACAATAAAGACAATCCCTTGTAATCTGTCATGTATTTTGTTGATTTATAATTCCTTAACAGCTCAATTTCAGCATTACAGGACGTGTCAGAAAATTCACAGAGAGTAAAGACTCAGTTTTAAAGCTTAAAGGTTCATTTTCATGCAAGATCTTTGTTCTATTATTTGCTTACTGGTTGATAAAATAATATATGTGGTTTGCATAAAAATGATTTGATAATTAGCAATATAAATTGATGAGATACATGCATGGTCACCATTCACCATTTAAAACCTCTCAAATAGCACCAAATAATTTCAGCAGTTGGATTACTTCAGTTAAGAAGCTTACACATATAAGCTATGAGAGAGAGAGAGAGAGAGAGAGAGAGAGAGAGAGAGAGAGAGAGGTGGTGGTGGTGGTGGTCAATCAAATAATGACTGTTAAAAATTAAAATGTTGCATTTGTTATGATGAGCAATGGGTATGTTTATATAATTTATGAAAAGGTACAGTAATTGATAGTAATAATACTTAATGACAAGAAATAAAGCAATCACAGGATTTTTATTTTTAATAAGGTGTACACAACCCCTTTGCTTTTTTTAAGGTATGTGTTCAAAAATGGTACACACCCCTCCCACACACAGACTTTTGTCACCTTATTATGACCTTTATGGCTTTTATTGGTAAAAATCAAAATAATCAGTATGTCATATTCCTTCGCACCATGAAACCACACTCCAGCCTTTTGGATCCAGCATGTTAAACAGAACAAAACCTCATAATCAGTTTAGTCAAGTCTCACAGTTTGATCATTCACAGTCATTCTCCCTTTCTAAATGAAAATAAATCCAATCATAATCATCCTATTACCTTGGCTTTTTACTGATTATAGAAATATTGCTATGACTTTCTTTCAAGAAAAGCAAAAAGCCAGAATGTGAATAGCTGTATCAAACCTGTACACTTCAGTATATACAGAGTGAGGGATCATCTATGTACATGCTACATACTGTCACACTCTGGGTAAATAAGCAGTCCTTCTGACAGGCACAGACATGAGATCACTTTGCCCCTTGCCAAATCTGTTTAGCGAAAAGATGCAGAAGTGACCCGAGGTCAGTGTCTGAGGAACAGGGAAACTCCAATTTACACCTACTAGCCATATCACAGATACAGTACATGTTGACGTGAGCTGATTGGTGTGGGAAACAGTTGTGTGCTTGAACACCTGGTGCTTGGAAGTTTGACAATGCTTTGGTCCTGTTGTTTCTGGCAGCCTTTAACATTAACAGCATGAAACAACAGTGTGTCTGAGTGTTTCGAGCCAGAACTTCAACAATACAGTGACACAGGTTACAGTCTTGCTGTATATACACCTGAAGTTTTAGTCAGATTTTGTCTTAGAAACTGTCTGGTCCCAATGCTGGCAGCGCGCACACACACACACACACACACTGCCAAGCAGAACTGATTACTGCATTGTCATTGTCTTAATCTTGCTGCATGTACAGTCCCTGGATTTTATTAATCATCATGTTAGCCACAATGAGGTGCTAGGTGCTATTGCAGGGCAATGATGGTGTTTGGTGTTAAATAATAAAGTCACATTCCATTTGAAGTGCAAACTAACTGGTGGTGTTCCTTTTCTTCTCCATCATGCCTATATCCAGCAGTAGCTATTTCACATGCCAACTGAAACTTCTTTGCTTTATACACAAACATGCTTAAATAGATGACAAATAAAGGTAAGGGTAAGACTCTGAAAAGGAACATTAAAGGCCATACTGGTGGTTTTGCAAGTTTAAGACCAATAAATATTGCCTGCATATCTGTCACATTACTGCCATCCATTTTCCAAAGCATAAAAACCGTGGTTTAGTTTTCATGTTTTATCAATTTCCCCTAATCTTTCAAAATCAAATGGTCAGATAATACACCCACCTTAAAATTCAATATTTCGCCTGCTAACATGAGTGCCCAAATGTAGAAGATACAGTCATTTTAATTTCTCTGGGACTATATTCCCTGGCAGAGACATTTTCTTCCATGCAGCTATGTGGCAGACCAGTTAAATTAAGTAACTTTGACAAAAAATAAAAACATTTCATTCGCTGTGATGGATTACTTACCTCAAGCACATTTTAAGTCTCTTCAAGTTGATTTTAATAGCATACTGGAACTGAAAGTATTGGCTGCTTGGAAGGTAGGAAAAACCATTCAAAAATATAACGCTCCAGTAGTAGTTTTTGAAAATGGTTGGCAGTGATGTAATGTGTATGCGGGTAGTATTTATTGGACTTAAACATGCAAAACCACTGCTACGGTCCTTAAATAGAGAATGAGTGACATAAAAAGACCGACACAATTATTATCCTTCTTCACATAGTCTGAACCAAATTTGCAAATAGACTCAGCCATGCTCAACACACTCTGCTTTGCTGGAGAGACACACAAGAATTGCTGTACCTCAAAGCATCCACAAAAACTACACTAACGACAAGTCCTGAGCTCAAGGAATGTGCAACACTTCTTCAGTCAGTCACCAACCATTCCAGCGGGAACAAAGAAAAGACTGACAGGAGAACAGCATCCTGGAATATCATTGCTTCTGACAGGTAAAAACTATGATCATTTCTACACATTAAAAAAAAAAAAAAAAAAANAAAAAAAAAAAAAAAAAAAACGGAAAAATAAATGTAAGTAGAGATGGGGGAGTGGGGGTCACTGAGTGGACTACTTATGATCTAAAGAGGTAAAATCAGGTGCAATGACAATATTTGAACAATGTACAACAATGCTACAGCACACAACAAATCAAGACAACTTCTGAGTCAAGGCAAAAGAGGAAGGGGGGTGTCTAAGAATGAGCAGGTGAGGATTTGTACACTTCCTTTACCTCTCTGTCCTTAAAGCCTGACCTTCTGCGGCTTTAACAGGAGTATATTGCAGCATATTGTTCTTCTTCTTTTTTTTTTCTTTTTTAGCACATGATTAATGTTGCCTACTACAGTTTTGTGAGTTATTGTTGTGGAGAAGTGTCCAATTCCATTAATGTTGTGAATTAGCAGGTGAGTTTATGTTTGTTTCTTCTTCATTTTGATATCTAGTGTGTACTTCACATCCTCCTCCTCCGCCTGAGAGACTGATGAGGTAAAGTAATGACAGCCACCCTGACCCCTACCGGACAATAAGGTGCTAAAGTTTATCTCTGTAAACTCCAATGATCTACACTTGTAACATTGGTGTATGTGTGTGTATGTGCGTGTCTGTTTTTAATAATAATAAAGGGTCAAGAGTTTAGGATAGGGTTTAGGGTTGAGGTGCAATATTCAGAGTTTGGATTCAGGCTGAGGCGTGAGGCATGTTACAAAAAGCAGAGTTCTGCTGCTCAGTCTCTTATGTACAACGACAGTCCGAACAAAAACAAAAAGGACAGGAGCAGGAGAGCTTTCATCTCTCTCTATTCAACTTAAAAACATGTCCACCTTTACTTCTGGGGGCTCCATTCTTCCACCTTTTCAAACCAAGTCAGCCCACCTCAAACACTGCCCTCTTCTGGACAGCAGCAGTAGTAGCAGCAAGGAGAAGCTTCCTCTCCAGCGTCACACACTTCTTTCGTTTTTATGTTTCTGTCTTTAGTGTTTTCTTTATTTTTTCATCAAGTATAAATTCTTCAGCCTTAGCTCTCACTGGTTTTGTTGCCATTTTGCTGTATGTGTGTTTTCTCTTCTTCAACATATAGATATATGTGTTTGTGTGGCAGGATGTGTGTGTCTCTTCTTCAGTGTGTGTGGCAGGGTCAGCAAATGTATGTCTGACAGGACAGCTTCATGTGTCACCATCCTCCTCACCTCAGCGCCCCCGCCGGTNGAGAGAGAGAGAGAGAGAGAGAGAGAGAGAGAGAGAGAGAGATGTAACAAAAGATTTGATGTCACTCGAGCCCACTCCATGCAAACAGCAATATAATATCATGGTCAAGAACCTGATCATATGTTTCTATATAATAATGTTATAATCTCACACCACTGAAGCTAAATCATACTTGTTGTTGCAACACTTCAAACACTCATATTCATGCTAATTGAAAATGTGCATTTACAACACACAAAAACACACAACGGCAAACCCACACAGACTCACACTTACAAACAAAAGGCTACATCTCTCGCTGGAGGAACCGAAACAGGACTGCAAATGAAGAGAATCAAATGACTCTCCGTTCTCTAATTACATTCTTGACACAGTGCCTTTTTTATGAATATACTGTGCCACTTTCTTTGCTGACATAAACACTGGGAGGGGCTCAGTAGGAAAGAAAGAGGATTACGTAAGTGAAAGCTGAGATAATGCATGTGGATACAGGGCTTGAAATGTGAAGAGCAAGAGTGGAGGGAGAGAGAGAGAGAGAGAGAGAGAGAGAGAGAGGTGAAGGTGGGCAGGGGGGAATAAAAAGAAACTACAGTATAGAGACAGAAACAACAAGAAAGAGGACCAGAGGATATGAATGAAGTAAATATGTTGTTTGTTGTTCAGCATCAGGAGAGCATAAATAAAGGACTGCAACAAAGGCAAAACACAAGTAGACATAAGAAACATAAGACATAAGATACAAGAGAAGGTGAAGAAAGGCCAGCCAGAATGAAAGAGACCGTATTTACCAGAATGGTAGAGGCCACTCAGCCAGTGGAAGTAGAGGACAGAGTGTGACTCTGAGCCCTGGGATTGGCTGCTTCTCTCTGGAAGTACTGCGAAGGTGCAGAGCCTAGCTTATTGGCCATTGCTTTTTTTGGGTTGAAGGGGGTAGGTTGGGGAGGTTGAGGTGTTATGAAGGAGTTGGATTGGGGGAAGAAAAGGAAGATAGAAAAGGATTAAGGAGAAGATGGACATTCCAAAAGAGGAGAGGATGGGTACCAAGACAGAAAGAGAAAGGACAGTTTGTCAGAACATGGGAGACAGGCAGTGGAAGTGGAAAGAAAGACACACATAAAGACTGAGACAGAGACAAAGACAGGGACACTGAAGTAGATCTAGGGAAATGTCAGAGAGCATTTACAGTATGATCAGTGTATAATGTTTTTGTTTTTTTTAAACCTACACCTCCTTAACCTTCTTTATGTAAATGGGTACTAACGCACTAGTCATGCTTCATTTTGATTGTGTCCAAATATTGTTGATTGTCTTTAATTGTTGCTTCTATGCTATTAGTAGGACAGAGACAATTTTTTTTCTCTCTCCATTTATTCTCACGTGTCTTTTAACAAAATTAAAATTGTGAGCAAAGCTTATTCTACCAGAGTAAAAAAAATGCTATCTATTTTTGGTTAAAGTGAAATGGCTTTTTTAAAGTAGTGTATTGAATTAGCCTATACACTAAATAGATAGGGATGGGGACTGGGCTACTTTGTGGTCCATGTGTGATTATACATTGAGAGACAACAAACAAGCATACAGACAGTTAGACAAAGAGAAAGAAAGAGGATAGGAAGCAAGACCTTTTGGAGTAAAGGCACTTTTCTTCATCATATTCTCCCTGAAAATTAATCTATCATTCTATGTTTTCCCACTATTGTCCCATCTTGGAGGACTCACTTGTCTCTGGGTAGCCTGAGGATCTCTTCCCTGGATCTCTCTGGAGCTGAATGCCTTTTACAGAGAAGATGGATGCAGCTGCAAAAAATGTAGAAGGTTGGTAAAATAGGACAGTTTGCATCTTGGATGTGCATGCTGAAGTAAAACTGCATATGATAATGCACTCACTGTCAGGTAGTGTTTGAAGCTGCTCCCCAAGACTTCTGAAATACGAGTGCCTGAGAGCATCTTCGGCTGATACACGCTTCTTAGCCTCAAACTAGAGACACAGAAAGACAAAGACACAACACATATACAAGGAAAGGAGAGTTATTTTTTGGGGGGAGAGATATTGGTGTTTAAAAATATGCATAGATGTTTGCAGGTGCTTTACCTGTAGAAGCAGTGAGACCAAGTCATGACCATCGTTGTCTATCCTGTGTGACAAGAAAAAAAAGATCAGGAGAGATGAGGGAAGGTGATGCAGAGACAGAGAAATGACAGAGTAATAGATGCTGACCCATGCCATATAAATTAGTGTTGTGTTCCTGCCATCTTAACGGGGCGGAAATGCTCGACTGCATTTCTCCTGAAAATCAATCCTGCATCTTATCGTATAACGTGTAACTTCTCACGGTCACTTAATCTAATCGAATCTACACACCTGGGCGCGTGGTTGACAAGCGGCTCTGCGTGGTATTGTGGAAAATTGTATGTCTTGAACTCTTCACTGGTGGTGATACCTGGCCAAGTCTCTTCTGTGGGAGTACCTATTTGTAGAGAAAAAGGATCAGAGGCATGTGCAACATGTACACACACACGCATACAATAACGACGCATGTGTTACTACATACACATCCAAATTCCACTCTTGCTGCCTCACCAAGGATGCGGAATATGAGATGAAGCTCATCCTCCACGGTCGATCCAGGGAAAAGAGGTCTGCCTGTGATCATTTCATAAAAGATGCAGCCCACACCCCTTAGCAAAGAAATAGAAAACAGTGGGGAAAATGGTCAGAACGCTCCACACAGCCATGATCAAATTATTGCATAATATAGTGCACGTAGCGCATGAATGAGGTGTGATATTAGTGCACATTGTGCAATTATTTATAATGTTCAGTCACAGATCAGAAACTGTTATATTAAGTTCAATATACTGTATAACCATGGCTGAAGTGAATACATGAGTTCAAAAATATTTCAAATGCAAATGGAAAGACTCAAGCAAATCTAAATCTAATTCGAACCATCACATAGGAAATCAACAAGCAGCTTTACAACAAGAAAAAAAATCCTTTTCATGAGGGCATCAGAAACATATTAATGTACACAATGTACATTACAAATAAAGTGTAAATTGCTCAGTATGTAGGCTCTGTTTAATTTGGTATATATTGATATTGATATTAGTATATATTGATTCAAATTAGTAGCAAAATTATATTTATACACCAATTTGGGTCAGTGTATACCTGATCTTCATTATGTTGCCTTATATAAGCTTGAAGCAGGAATTGCAGGGACAGATTGTTATAGTGCCCCCAAATCCCACAACTTCCACTGTGGATGCTTTGAAATTCAACTGCAACATATTTATCATTTTAATTACAAAAAGTACAATTATCAAACCATAACAGCTGCAACTTTAACTAAAGTCAACATTATTGACAATGGTGTATGAACAAGTTTCAAGAGGTGAAAGTTTATCCAACAGCTGAAATGACGCATACAGATTTTCAGGAGATGAATTGATTTTGCTTTGAGGTCAAATTTATTCTGTCTGACTGGTGTGAAAAAGGACCTTTGGAGGACCAGAAGCAACTTGGAACTGTATCATTTCATCTGATTCACTGTTGTTTCTTTGTGTTTAACTGATTCTTTTAATGTAGGATTAAATTTGTGGTTATACTTGTTAGATAGTTGATGCTATGTTGACGGTTTTATATCTTCCCTAATTCCTTCCTCTTTCAAGCATAATGGTTTGAAAGAAAAGTCTTGTTAATCATATCAACAAACAAACTCTCTCTCTCTTTTCCTTTCGGCTTTCCATTCAGGGGTCACCACAGCGAATCATCTGCCTCCATCTAACCCTATCCTCTGCCTCCTCTTCTCTCACACCAACTAACTTCATGTCCTCTTTCACTACATCCATAAATCTCCTCTTTGGTCTTCCTCTAGGCCTCCTGCCTGGCAGTTCCAACCTCAGCATCCTTCTACCGATATGTTCACTATCCCTCCTCTGTACATGTCCAAACCATCTCAGTCTGGCCTCTCTGACTTTATCTCCAAAACATCTAACATGCGCTGTCCCTCTGATGTACTCGTTCCTGATCCTATCCATCCTCGTCACTCCCAAAGAGAACCTCAGCATTTTAGTCTCTGCTACCTCTAGCTCTGCCTCCTGTCTTTTCCTCAGTGCCACTGTCTCTAAGCCATACAACATCGCTGGTCTCACCACCGTTTTGTACACCTTTCCTTTCATTCTTGCCGAGACTCTTTTGTCACACATCACACCTGACACTTTTCTCCACCCATTCCAACCTGCTTGCACACGTTTCTTCACCTCTTTTCCACACTCTCCATTGCTCTGGACTGTGGACCCTAAGTACTTAAAATCCTCCACCTTCTTTATCTCTATTCCCTGTAACCTCACCATTCCACTTGAGTCCCTCTCATTCACAGCCATGTATTCTGTCTTGCTGCGGCTAACCTTCATTCCTCTCCTTTCCAGGGCATATCTCCACCTCTCTAGGTTTTCCTCCACCTGCTCCCTGCTCTCACTACAGATCACAATGTCATCTGCAAACATCATAGTCCAAGGGGATTCTTGTCTAACCTCATCTGTCAGCCTGTCCATCACTACAGCAAACAAGAAGGGGCTCAGAGCTGATCCTTGGTGTAGTCCCACTTCCACCTTGAACTCCTCTGTCACACCTACGGCACACCTCACCACTGTCTTACAGCTCTCATACATGTCCTGCACCACTCTAACATACTTCTCTGCCACTCCAGACTTCCTCATACAACACCACAGTTCCTCTCTCGGCACCCTGTCATATGCTTTCTCTAGATCTACAAAGGCACAATGCAGCTCCCTCTGACCTTCTCTGTACTTCTCTATCAACATCCTCAAAGCAAATACTGCATCTGTAGTACTCTTCCTTGGCATGAAACCATACTGCTGCTCAGAAATGCTGACTTCTGCCCTTAGTCTAGCTTCCACTACTCTTTCCCATAACTTCATTGTGTGGCTCATCAACTTTATTCCTCTGTAGTTGCCACAGCTCTGCACGTCTCCCTTGTTCTTAAAAATCGGCACCAGCACACTTCTCCTCCATTCCTCAGGCATCCTCTCACTCTCTAAGATCTCGTTGAACAACCTAGTCAAAAACTCTACTGCCACCTCTCCTAGACACTTCCATACCTCTACAGGTATATCATCAGGACCAACTGCCTTTCCACTCTTCATCCTCTTCAGTGACCTCCTCACTTCATCCTTACTAATCTTTGCAACTTCCTGGTTCACAACAGTCACCTCTTCTACTCTTCGTTCCCTCTCATTTTCCTCATTCATCAGCTCTTCAAAGTACTCTTTCCATCTTCCCATCACACTTCTGGCACCTGTCGAAAATAAGTTTGCAGCCAGACTCAGCAGAAAAAAAGTTATGTTTGTCACGGCCAAATCTAAGTGGTGATCCAGAACTAAGTAATTTCACATCCTGAAAACACTGGTGAGAGGAAGCAGAGAAGTGCAACTGCATCCTCAGGCAAAATGGATATAGACAGTGAGGGATCGTGCATCAGCTAAACAAGCCCTGTATGCATTTATGAAAGTACTGTACACAATGGAAGAAATGCACTCAGCAGAACAAAAAGCGAAGCCTGGGGGATTGTGAGAAGTCCATTAGGTAAAGGCAAAAAGCGGAGAGGGCATCAAGTAAGAGAACATGAACATGGCTGAGTGGCTAAGTGAAAGACAGTGTGATTTTTTCTTTAAGTTGTAAGTGTGTGTTTTGTGAACAGAATGTGCGTGTGCTCACCACATGTCAATGGGTGTAGAGTACTCAGTGGAACCCAGAAGCACATCTGGCGGTCGGTACCATAATGTCACTACTTCATTTGAGTAGGTCTTAGTAGGGACAGATTTGGCTCGTGCTAAACCTTTAGGTAAAGAGAAAAAAATGATACTAAATTATGCAAATTAAATCTATTTCCTATGGTGGGGAGTCAGTTCAAACCACTTTGTCCTAGTTTGGTCTAAGGAACAGCATGGCCTCTAGAGGTCGCTAGTGGACCTTTCATTTCTAGGTCAACATTTGCTTTTTTCACCATTTTGCATTACAAAGATCCATGTGATATTTTTAAAACAATAAACACTGACATAGTGGTTCCAGGAAAAAATGTTGGTATGTACCAAAGTCTGCTAGTTTGAGCTCTCCCTTTTCATTAATGAGCAGGTTCTGGGGTTTGAGGTCTCTGTGGAGGACCTTCCTCCTGTGGCAGTATGATAGACCCCGCAACAGCTGGAATAAGAAGATCTATAGAGAAGTGAGGAGATTAGTTACTATGGCTCATTGTTATTGGCTTAATAATACTGTACATTAAACTTAAATAAGTAATAAAGTAATTTAGTACCACAACGGAAAAGTATAAGTGAAGATAAGATGGCAGCTCTAATCTCATCTCATGCTATATTTTAATCATTGGAAATCACCTTGACATTATGAACACTCATGATGCTCCCGCAGTCATCCATGTACTGCTTCAGGTCTTTTTCCTGATAAGAGACACAGAAAAAAGATGGACGGAAGGAAGGAAGGAAGGAAGGAAGGAAGGAAGGAAGGAAGGAAAGGCACATACAGTGTAGATATTTAGACTAGCAGAAGAAACCCTTTAAAGGCACACACACACACACACTCAAAACAGACACTCACCAGGTACTCAAATACGAGTGTCAGGCACTTGTCAGTGTGGATAATGTCATGGAGAGTGACAATATTGGCGTGCTTCAAGTCTTTCAGAAGAGACACTAGAGGAGGGAGACACGTCAGGAACTGTTAGTCAAACGAATTCTCAGCTCAATAGAAGAAAACAACAGCCCAAACCATAAACTCTGTTTAAACCATAAACATAAAACTCTATTTTCATCATGTTAACCTATGAGTTGTTTATATCCAAATACCATAGTTCAGGCATGCTAACGTTAGCCTTAGTACCTTCTCTGATAGCAGTGCAGGGAGCTCCCTCCTCGTGCTCCAGTCGAATCTCTTTCAGAGCTACTAAGTTGTCTGTTAACTTGCTCCGCCCCTTAAAAACAGTAGCATAGGTCCCCTGTAAAGATGAAAAGGTAAACAATGAGGTGTGTATGCGTTTTGTGAAATAGAAAACTGATTATTTGGAGAGTTTGTGTGTGTTTTTCACCCATCTGTATCAATCTCACCTCCCCGAGTTTGTCCAGTTTGATGTAAGTCTCCAGTTTCCCAAAGCCAATTTCAGACTAGACAGAACAGAAAGAAGAACAGGGTGCGTTACCACCCAGCCATTTAACATTTATTTTAGGTACTGCATAGTCTAACTATCTTTTTTAAACAAATCCTCCAGGCCAGGGCTCTTTACTCAGATTTCACTTTCATTGCTGCTGACATTCAGCCTACAACTGCAGGGGCCTGAGTCACCAGCTCTTGTTATCCTCTCTGTGTGTGCGCGTGTGTGTGAGAGCTCATGTGCCTGTGCTAGTTCTGTTGCTTGTTTTATTGTAATGTGTTGCATGTTGCACCTGAAGCATTTCTGCTAAATTTGACATCATATTGATATATTTATGCATTAGAGGTTATCACTACTCTGACAACCACCTAATTAACAGACACTGATTCATGGCAAAGGGCTGAGCACAAATGGAGTGTCTATACTGGCATAAGAAACATTCCTTACACTTCAAAAGACATACAAAAGAACAGGCTGGTGAACATGTTCTAGAACACTGTGTGCTAATGCATTTGGTTTGTATTCTCTAACACTCCTAGCATGGACCCACTGTGGCTTTTCTTTGTGTCGTTTCCAGCTGGGTCTTTCAAATGAGCGCCAACTCTTTTAGGTTTGTCTTTATATGCCACTTCATGCCAGTAGGGGGCATGAGTCTGCTGTTACCAGAGGTGGCATTGAAAGAGGCTTATGAGAGTGAGAGAGAGANAGAGAGAGAGAGAGAGAGAGAGAGGATTTTGCAGTGGCTACAGTTTATTTGATAAAAAAAAAAAGAAGGCAAAGAAGATGGCTGTCATCCTATAATTCATATTATGAAGGATGATGGACAAGATTGAGAATTTTGTGCTGATTCAAAAAAACGAGGAGTTTTGACATGTTGTGCTTTCAGCAGAGGAAGTAGTGAATGAACCATAACAAAAGTCGTGCTCTGTCCAGTGGCCACCTCATGCTGGAACCAAGTATTTTGTACCCTTGCTCAAAGGAGGAAAACCAAGTGAATGAGGGAGGATATACACACTGGTTTTGCAGCCATCTTACATCTGGGCATATTATAGATTTCCTCCTCAATTCCAGGGAAGACAACATCAGGAACGTTTTTGGTGGAATCTAATTTTCACCCCGCACAAAGAACAGCCTAAGAGCCTGAATCACCATGTTTTGAGCCTTATGATATGTCTTTTTGCCCTGAAAGTTCTACTTTCAAGGAGCATACAGTGATTTTGCATGTTGCATTACTGCTAACCACTTTTCAAAAGATATTACTGGAGTGGTACATTTGTTTTTCTTACTCTCCAGACAGCCATTACTTCAGTTCAGTCCAGTACGCTATAAAATTCAACTTATCCAGACTTGAAAGAGGTTTGAGATAAGTAAACCATCACAATGAACCAAATGGTTTTTTTTTTGGTTTTTTTTTGTTAAAGTTACTTAATTTAACTGGTCCAACATGTAGCTGCACGGAAGAAAATGTATGCCTCCGCCAGGGAATACTGTATACTCCCAGGAGAAGACGACTTTTACAAGAGTGATTAAAAATGACATGGCTTCTACATTCGGACCTAAGTGCTAGCAGGCAAAATATTGAATTTGAAATATTAGGAAATGACATTAGGAGACAACATACTATACACACATACTGTTCACACACCAACACAAGTACATGCGTCTAATATTGGGTAAGGCGAGACATTTGCTGGCTTAAAATCTATTCAAAATGTTATTTTTCCTCCTCCCTCTGTCTCTGTAATACTATATGTTGATGTCACTGTCACATATACTCTGTGACCACTGTAAGTCAGTGTAACAAAGACAACGGAATATGATATGACGTCCATTCCAGACAGCTTAATGGGGATTACATATTAGCAAACATTTCTATAGGCATACAGCAGGCACATTTCACATCTGTGTATGCATAGAAAATTCTGGATTAATCCTGAATTCAGTTAATAATGGTTTAGCTGCATAATGTATGTGACCCTGGGGTTTACAGGTTATGAATTATAGATGGATGTAGCTAAGTCAAGCTGTGATACCCACAGGCTTGTCAGCGTTGATCCCTCTCACTGTCACTTTTCCTCACCGTCCCTGCGAGGGTCTTTTCAGCCCGTTTTGTCTGTGTACATCCCTCATTCTTGCACTGGCTCATCCCATCATGATGGTGATATGAGTGGCAGGACAGTGTTAGAAAATGCTCAGCTATGTGTATGTGTGAGAGAGTGTATGGGGGGAGGATCTCCAGTGACCAAGTTAGCTAATGAAGCATGTGATTTCTTTAAAGGCATGCCTAAAAGCCAGCATCAGGACAAGCTTGGACACAGCATGACACTCTTACACTAAAACGTGTGTGCATGTGTGTTTTCTTTTTGTGTATGGGTTTACATTGATTTTTAATCTTCCAGATGGTGGATCAAGCACTTAATTTCATAAATGGGCACTCTCAACCTTGAAATTCCTGTTTAAATGGTACAGTCAATATATCCAGGTTTAGTTAATTTATGAAAATTAATATGAGATGTTCATGTCACTGTGCATATGTACAGGTTTATATACTGTGTAGTTTGTAGGCAAGAGGATATTTATGGTGTTGCATAGTCTATGCTCAAACCTATGCTTATCTCTACACACACACAGCAGTTCTTCTCTCTGAGTACGTGACAGAGCTGTCAGGAGCTGTTGGTGAGCTGTGATGCTCATTTGGCAGGAGAGTCAGTCTCATGTGCATACAAACAACACACATCCACACACAAACCCATGCAGTACACACACACACACACACACACACACACACATCACAATGTCACCCACACTCACCCACTCCAGAAAATAATTGTGTGTCTTCTCGTCTAGCTTAAGCATTGCTGACATAATGGAAGACTACAGCCCACTCTCACACTCTCTGCCTCTTATTCTCTCACCACATCATAATGAGCAAAGCTTACAACAAGACCTGTTTATTTTATTTGCTCTCTACCTACTGTATGCAGCATGCACAGGACCAATCTTTTCTATATGTGCATGTCTTTGTCTATGTGTGTATTGGTGTGCACACATATGCGTTTGATGACAGTAGGTTTGTTTCTCAAACAGCAGGACTGAGTCAAACCAAATTTCAGCTGACTGAGGATACACAGGGCAAAGACAGACAACCGGATGGAATGAGTGAAAGTCAGGAAACCAAAACAGATGTCTGCATCTGGGATCTGATGGGTATTGAGAATGAAGCCAGTTACACTGACCACATTTCATTTTCAATCAGTGTTTCTCCTGCCTGAAAGAAGATTTAAATTGTAAATCAAGTGGGGAAAATGACAGCTTTCTGTTAAGCAGCGCAGTGGTAAAGGATTGCGGGAGGAATGTGAAGTCTTTCATTAACATGATGTGCTGTGTGATAAATCAACCAATAAACAACCTGCTCTGTCACCTCCTTCTTATTCTAACAGAAACAGACTGACTGAACGCAGTGGATCAATACTTGACCTCAGAAAAATTCACAGTGACACCAGCTGTTATGTAATCCTGACTTTTACATATAGCCAAGACAAGGGCACATACACTATATTTGTGTCTTTCCTAATTGGACAATCAGTTTATGAAGTTGCCACCTCAGGGTCACTGGGGCAAAGAAAAATGTGCATTACATAACACTATGAAGTGACATAACATAACACCTCCTTCCTCAGCACGATGAAACACTGAATCTCATTGAATTGCTGTTAATAATTGATTATCAATTGGCAATAGCCATTGCAGAAGAATGATACCAAGAGATCAAACTACATGGTTTCAGATGTGAGGATCTGTTACACCTGACACAACCTGACACATGTTCTATGTTACGGTAACAAGTCACTAAAGCCTTAATAAAAGTGTACTTGAAAATGTTGGTATCCATATTCAATACGGCAACAATGGATAATAAAGCTCACAAAAAAATGAAAGAAAACACGGATGCACACGTCTTCTTATCTAGTTGGTTGGAAGGGTCAAGATTTTTTGACCTACAGTTGGTTAAATTCTGCGTTAGTGATCTAAGCGACTGTGCTACAATCAAGGAACACATACAAATACACCACCAAAGCTCCGAAGCCTGTTGTCCCTATTCCTGAAAGTAGGACACGCTAAGTGCAACTTCAGTCGATTGTTGCCATTGACTGGCTCATTTGATCAGTAACATAGTTCTGCATGGGTGCACCATGCTAAATACAGTAAACACTACAAATCACTCCAGTGGAAAGAGTCTAATGTGCTGTAATCTCATACAGAACACTCAGGAGCTCAGCTGTGTAGCCGAGATGATACAAAATCTTGCAGAGATTTGTTTTCCTGCTATCCAACTGACATCTGAAGTAGCCATCTTTGTTTTCTTGCCTGCCTTCACTCCCTCCACTTTGCAGATAATCACTTCCCGCCATTCATGCCCTTAATTTTCTCATGTCATCCCTCTCTGCTTCTTTGTCTGTCTTTTTTGTCCTCTGTCACACTGCAAGTTGTCTCTTAGGTGTCCCAGAGTGTAATTCCAGTCCGGAGAGGAGCTGCGGAGAGGGCTAAAACTGCTGCTGAATTATTGATATCTATTACATCACATACAGAATGACAAGGACATAAACAGCCACACACACATGTGGTCAGACTTAAGCAGACACAAAATGTCTGCAGCTCATTTACTTCGGAAATACACAGACGTCAACAGTCTAACCCCTTCAGCTCATCCATCTTTCCACCATAAAACCTCTCTCCTGCCCTGCAAACTGCTCTTCAAAGCTTCTTTCCTTTCGTGTTGGTGAAACTCCTACAGGAAAGCTGCATCATTAAATCACTTCAAGCAGAGAGCTGGAGGCAGGGCTGTGTTCAGTAATTACAGCAAAAATGGCTGATGGAGAGCAAATTTTCTACATATTTCATAGCATTTCAACTCTTTTGATAATCTTATTTGCAGTCATGTATTGCTCAGTGGATTTTTTAAAAAGGACGTAAGGCTGAGAGGCTAAATTGAAACAGAGACAAATGTGTTCTTAGTCATTCAGTCCTGCATGATCTCCTTATGAAGTGTCGGTAAAGGAAAACAAAATTTAGCTGTGACAGTGACAAAAAAGAGTGATGTGGGAACTAAAACAGAGTGGAAGAGCAGAAACAATTCATAAGCAGTACAAAATATTAAATAAAGGGATATGCTGCATATTCATGAATGTCTGCCTACTTCTTCTCATCATCTCCTTGTCTAACACCCCTTCTGTCCCACCCCCACAATCAGACCCATAATGCTCTTGGCCTGGATACATAATACAGAATACATCAACCCCCCTACTGAGCCAATGAAAGCTCTATAGTGCAACTCTCTGCACATTTAAAATAAGTCTGTGTTCGCAGTGTGTGTATCCGTATACACACAACTACTGAATATAATGTCCTTAGTCAACCATTTCACGAGCATACAGAGGGTTATTATAGGCTCACATTACTTTCGTTTCAAAACAAAGCGGCATCAAAAGCTCAGCGCACACCCAGACATAATCAACAAAGTACACAACTCATCTTTAAATGGGGACCAACACGTCACCACGGCAACAGCAGCTGTCTACAACTTGTTTTAGCTGCTTCCCTTTATCACACACATACGAATGCGCATGCACACATGCAAGCATACTGACCAATGAAGCACGACGTAGCCTGCGGCTCATGGGTTTGTCAAAGGGCGGGCTGTTCATGGCAAACTTCTCCAAGTAACCCTCCGGTAATCTGATGTCAGCTGGGAGAGACAGACGTTTGTTTATGTCCTGAAACAGAGAGAGAGAGAGAGAGAGAGAGAGAGAGAGAGAGAGAGAGAGAGTAAAGCAGTTTATTAATATTTGTATTTTTTCCTTAGGATATAGCCTAATGGCAGTGTTGACATGTTTGAAGGAGAGGTTTACACGCACATTTAGCATTATTTTATTATATTAAACACTTGGAGCATAACGATTGCATACCTTTGACCAAACTCTCCACATCAAACTTAAAAGCCCTAGACATTTCTGCACTACTTCTCCCACAATGCATCTCCTCTATATGCTATTCATATATGGGCCATACTTATAGGCAATGGGCCAGTCACACACTATTTTCATGGCAGCATTGGCTTATTGGCCCAGTCCCAACATCCCCATAGTGCACGTCCTCAATGTGAGTATGTGTGTGTTTACATGTCAACATTTGTGGGAAGGTACAAAATGTGTGTATGCCTGAAGATTAAAAGCAGTGGGATTTTACAGCTGTAATGGTTTTATCTGAGCTAATATGCTAACTGTGGGAGTACGTTATGAAAAAACAGCCACGTGTACGGGTCGGATGCAGCCACATGTACGGTACGGAGTTTATATATTTGCACCTGAATATCTGACCCGTTAAAGAGCAAAAGACACATAAAGTACGCACAACAACAAAACAGTGTAAGAAGAACAAACTAATGATGCATATTTCTTACTAATTTTCACACTTCATGCATAATTTCTATATACTTCACTGACAGGAAAAACATGTCTTCATGTATCTACACTGAATAGAACAACAAACAAAGTTTGCAAAGAAAAACATTGATGCACATGTCCTCGTATTCACTGTTATGGACTGAACAGCTGCACACACGCACACGCACACATGCACACNGCACATGTCCTCGTATTCACTGTTATGGACTGAACAGCTGCACACACGCACACGCACACATGCACACGCACACATGCACACACACACACCATACTCACAATGCAGAACAGCTCTAGTAGCTCCCTCATTGTCCTCCTTAAACGAATCTTTCTATACAATCACACACATGCAGTTTCCACGATACATCTCTCTGACCTGCCACATGACTGCACACACACGCAGTGAGTAAGAGAGAGAGTGGGAGAGCAAAAGAGAGAGAGGGAGAGAGGGACAGCAAATGAAGAAGAAAGAGAGAGAGAGAGGCTGGCACTGTGGTAGAGTGCCATCCACACATACAGAGAGTAGAGGAGAAGGAGAAAGAGGAGGAGGGGAAAAGCAGAAGGAGAGGAGAGAGGAATGGACAGATTCCTGAGGGGAGACGGGCAGATGGGGGAAGGGGTGAAAAGAGGGGAATGGCTGAGAGGAAATACTGTTTTTCTTTCCTCCCCCCAACATTATTCTACTCTCCATCTCTTTCTCTCTTCCCTCTCTTCTTTCTTATCATCTATTGAGCCTCATTCCTCTGAACTTCCTCTTTCTTTGTCACACCAGTAATTATTCCCACTTCTATAATTATTCTCTGAACACATCCACATCCCTCTGCNCCCCCCCCAGTAAACACCATCTATATTAGTCCCTTCCCCTGTCAAAGGTAGCAGCCTGTTTGTCCAGAGGCATTTCCCTAATAGTGCTGCGCTCATCATTCTGCAGCTCCATCAAACGCACAACACACACATGGCCAGACTTTGACATAGGCACATACACAAGAAACATGTCTTCATGTATCTACATTGAATAGACACAAGAATGTGGCAAAGCAACAAAAAGCGACTTTACCTTGCCATTGACAGCACTGGTGAACATACAATACACACACACACACACACACACACACACAGGAAGTCACACCAAACCTAGGACAAATCTGTGAGATCTGTCCTGAACCTCAGTAAATAGTCTTGTATCAAGGTGTGTTTTACTCTGGTTAGACTAGTAATGTACATGTACAGTATACGTGTGTATTTGAAATGTGTACTACCTCATTAGAGATGCGGCGATGGTGGTTGTTCCTCATACGGACTCTGACTGGACTCTGAACCTCATCAGAGGACGTCCCAGATGCTTGATCACTTTCGCCATCTGAACCCATCTTTACATTCTCATGGACGATTCCTAAAACACACAGACAAAGAAAAACTGTTATCATCAGAGATTTCAACTGTTGCACGATAATGGTGAACCAACTAAACCTAAACTGGCTATTTTGATTATCTTGAATTTGAAAAGGATTCCATTTAACTTGTAACAACCCCATGTATCTCTCAGATCGAAGACATACTGTAATCTTTTGTCTTCCTTAGATTTCAGTCACCCCTCTATGCAAGGCATAGTAGGGTCCCAATCCCCAGATGATGGATTGTACCACCAGCCGAGCAGGGGTGTGTGCTGGGTGTGTGTCAAATGCCATTGGTAAGATGAGGAGGTCAGAGATCGATATTACCCAGCATGCAATGGGAGCTCTCCCATCTCTGCCTGATACTACCCCCCCCACCCCCACCCCACCCCCCAGAATTTATCTGATTAATGAGTCACAGTGCTGCAGACAGGACTGCCTCCTTCAGTGGAGTGTGTGTGTGTGTGTGTGTGTGTGTAAGTAATGGGTGGAGGGGGAAGGGTAAAAGGGTCTTTCATTTGGGTTTTTTTAGTGCATGGTACATGAGATCACTTACAAGTCTGGGTCATACAGTATGAGTGTGCACATGTGTGTCTGTGCGAATGTATGTGTGCGTGTGCATCCTTGTTTGTCTTTGTGTTCATGAAGGAACCTTCTTCATGGGACGTGTAAGGAGTTGACAGATGCTGAAGCTCACTAATAACACAGAATCTTACCTCCTCTACTGTTTATATTTTAAACACAGCACCCATATGCAGAGGAGAGGGAGACAGTGGGAATAATAGAGGACTGGGGGAAGGGTGGTTTTGCTGGAAGAAGTGATGAAGTGGAAAGAAAAATAAGTCCCTTGAGTGACTGTGACACCTCAGCCATGTCAGGAATTGTGGGATAGAGCAATGAAGGACCGGATAGGTAAAACTATATATTATAGTGCAGTGTCTGTCAGCTGTGGAGTGGGACAGCACCAGCTAAGGCTGATTATAGGTTGTGCGCGCGTGCGTGTGTGCGTGTGCGCGTGTGTGTGTGCGTGCATGTCTTTCTTGTAGTCAAGGTTAGGATTTGAGAAAGGAAAGCTGGGATGAGGACAGTGCCTTAGGCCTGAAGAACAGATGGGATATGGAGTCGGTGAAGATTTTAGACTTTTGAGCCAACATTAAAGCAGCTCCTCCAGCTTCCTCCACAGCTTTCATAGCATTTCATTGTGCACTGGCCTGAATATTATATTTGTCAAGAAAATTCAGCAGGTGCACCTCACTGTTTTGTCCTCTGGTTAGATACTCTTCCAAAAGCTATAAACTTGTCGCCCTACTGAGAACTTAAAGGACCATAGCAGTGATTTTGTATGTTTGAGCCCAAAAAATACTACGCACATATACGTTACATTACTGCCAACCTTTTTCCAAAACATAACATCATATTTTAGTTTTCATGTTATTTTGTCAAATCTCTTAATCTTTCAAAATCAAATATTCAGTTGATATACCCACCTTAAAATGTGATGTTTCACCTGCTAACACATACAATACATCCAAATATAGAAGGCACAGTTGTTATTAATTTTTCTCTGTAAAAGCTTTCTTTGCCTGGGATTATATTCCCTGGTGGAGACAGACAGCTCTGTGTTGGATCAGATAAATTAAGCAACCTCGACAAAAAATAAGAATGACATTTGATTTGCTGTGATGGATTACCTATCTAAGCACATTTCAAGGCTCTATAAGTTGATTTTAATAGCGTACTGGGATGAACCAAAAACAATGGCAGTATAAAAGGTAGGAAAAACAATTTTAATATTTACCACTCCAGTAGTATGTCACTGGTTGCCAGTGTATGCAGGTTGTATATGTCACTGGTTGTCAGTGTATGCAGGTTGTATATAAAGGGCTCACACATGCAAAAATCACTGGTATGGTCCTTTAACTATGAACTTTCCAGAAAAGTTCAGCTTCTTTCAGAGGCCCACCATTACATTTGAATTGTGTTACATTTGTTAACATAAAAGAGCTTCATCACTCTTACAAGCATTGAACTATTTGTGTAGATCCATGCCAGTATCTGCTGAGAAAAGCAACATATGTTCATTAACAAAAACACACCTAAACACAACCCATCTGTGTAAACGCTCATTTAACCACTTTATGACCATTTATATCTCCGAGTCTGTGATGTGAAATATAATGAAGCATCTGGCCTCAAACTAAATGGCAGAGGCAGACACAGACTGTGTGTATAGAATATCTAGTAAGAAAATTGAGTAGTCAGTAGTCATATCATGAATCAACCCTCACAACCCTGATGGTGAAACATTAAACTCTAGATAACTGACACCGGGGTAAGAGAAACTGATCCAGCATATCTACATCAGGTGTGCACACATGCACACAGTGACACACGCACATATGATGAGAGAGTAACCAGTGGTGCGATTGTGTCACAGGCCATTCTCACTGTCGGAGCGATTGCGATCTTGCCTGGTTATGTAAATAGCCGGGCAGAGGAGAAGTGGATCAGGCAGGATGACTAACCTTGGAGGAAAATTCCATCACCTGGGCCACCACAATAATATGATACGATGTTACATCACCTCCATGTTATGTCAACATCAGCTTCCCCAACATATTTACTCTCCTCAAAACAAACGGTTATACCACATGTACTTCTCTATCACACAGGACATTTTTTTCCAGAGTCCTGCTGGTTCACTTCTTTCTGCTCCATTTCCATAGCAGACAAAGAGCAGACAGTGAGTGTCACGAGCTGCCTCCCTGTGTGGAGCCAGGCTGGCCTAGTTAGGGTTGCTGACTCCCCGTTAGTGCCTGCAGGAGTGAGTGGGCTGCTTTTAGGATTATCCTTACCTCATCCCACTCTGTGTCTACTCTGACTGGAAATCCATTTCAAGGCACGTGGTGGCAACGCTTCAAAAAAACATGATTGAATAGCCAGTGACAAGGATAAAAGAAGTAAAGTCAGGACAAGATGTACTTCAAATGGAGTAATGGAAATTTTAGTTTTCACAAACCCAAGGCAGAACTTGAATTCAGTGGCTTGCTCAAGGGTGAAGTGGTAGAATTAAGAGGCAACATCCTCATCCAATGCATTACCTCCTTTTAATGTTCGGTTTGGACTGAATACATTTGCTCCAACATTTTGCTCTTAGGACAGGAAGCTGTTTTTTTTAAGCAAAGGACAGCATAGTACTCTCAGACATTGGTGTGAGCGGCATGCAGAGATGCAATGCTTTCAGTGTGCTGACAAGTAAATGAATAAAAAACAATGAAGAACAATTATTCATTTGTCAAAGAAGTTCATAAGATCCCTTGAGGTAGCCAAACTTCACATTGATAGCCACACTGCCGTAGGCCGACATACTTCCCCAAACCCTACTTTTTAAACCAATAACATAAAGAAAAATAAGTTTTAAAGAAATAAAATAGGTTAACTGTTGTAGGGACATCCAGCATCTTTAAATTTGATAGATGTGTTTGATCTTCATTTCATATCCAAGAGTAACATCATATAGAAAGACTTACACAAAATATACAGACCCATCGCATACATTTTAGTATGAGAACATATGAGAATACTTCTAGTATCATCTTTGAAACTGAAGAGCTGAAGTTAAATCCAAACTCACACAGTAAAGTTATTAAATTTCTAGGATAATGAACCAACATCACCTCATCAATGCTGTCACTGAAACTGATCTAAATCTAAGAAAATGAGGATGAAAATGAACATGACCATAAAGATAACAGCAGTAAGACTCACCAATACGGTTGCCGGGAGGACGGCAAGGGTCCAGCACTCGAAGCATACGAAAAGGAGACAGCCTCATTGGGGTGTCTCTCTCACCCATCCTCATACCCTCGCCCATTCTAGCCTCCCCCATTCTAGAGTCTCCCAGCCTGGGAGCACGAGTAGGACATGCTTGGGGGTTACTGGGCATATCCATTGTCCCACAGGATTCAAAGCCTTTGGAACCACTTCAGGTCTTCTAGTCTTGATTCAGTCCCCAGTACCTAATCGAGGACTAAAGCTTTCTGGGTAAAAGCCAGTCAGGCTTCAGGAGTCCCATGCAGTAGAGAACAGCTCACACACACTAAAAGAACTCCCTCAGCTACTACTCCACTTCTCCACTTCTACTCTTTCCGTTTTACAGTAGACACTCCCTCTCTCCACCTCTTCTTCTCTCTCTCTCTCGCTCTCTCTCTCCTTCTCCTTTTCTCTGCAGTCACACTGCTTGCTGACTAAGGAAGGTCAAACACAGTGCAGGTAGTCACAATGCTGCAGAGACAGAACGACACATGCAAGCTGACACTGTTACACCCTATCATCTTAGAATAACAGGTGTTCCGTCTCTACCTATACAGTATGAGACACACATGCTCACAAACACACATGCACAGAACATGTGCTCCTTCTAGCCAGAAAAACACTTCCTTCTGTCTGGTTTCCAACTATCTAGCCTCTTTGGCTCCCAGCTCTTTTCTTTACACACTCCTCCATGTTACTTTCTCAGTTTTCGTCCTTCTCTGTCAGATTTCTTTCCTTTGTCCTCCTTGTTCTTTCTCTGTTATCCAGCACAGCATTCTATCCAGAATGTAGAACTACCTTCTCTCCTTCTCTCTCTCGCTCCCCTTCCACTCCCTTCTCTCGATTGCTCCTTTCTTGCCTCTGGCTCCCCTATCATCGCTCTCAGTGTTTTCAGTCCTCCCCCCTCCCCCCCTTCACCTTGCTACTGCTCTCCTTCCTATCATGTGATACCAATCTCTCTCCTCCTCTCTCTCTATCTCTCCCTCTCCTTCCCTTGCTTTTCCTATCTCTGTCTGGGTCCAGACATAGTGATGAATATACACTCTTCCTTGCTTTCTATTCAGCAGCCAATGACAACATTTTCTGCCTGATCGGCCTCATTCTTGCACTCTGCCTCTATCTCTCAATCGTATTCACCTTCATTCATTCCCTCCCTCTCTCCCTCTCTCTCTCTCTCTCTCTCTCTCTCTCTCTCTCTCTCTCCTTCAGTTCTTTCCCTCTACCCCACCCTCTGTTCCCTTGTCTTTATCATTCTCTAGCACAGAATTTGAAGGCTTCAGAGTGACATCTCTTGCATCCTAGCTCCATCTTCCCTTTTCTCATATTCTCTCTACTCTTCCCCTTCCCTCTCTCCCTCCACCCTTCCTCAAGAGGCGTGCGCCATTATTCATGCCCAACACATGCACCCACAAACACTCCACGCACTTTCCTGCAAAAGCTGCACTCATAGATGTCATTCTTTCTGGCCCACTTGCAGAGCATATAAACACTACGAACAAAAATAATGGAGCCATTCAGCAGAGTACATTCTGTTGGATTTGGGGACACCTGCAATGGCAGTCACATAAAATCTGGGTTTTTTTCATTGTGCAGATCCCAGAGTTCCATTCCAGACAAACTGCGTGGTATTGACTCAGAGGGTAGCAACAGGAACATGAACACACTAGAAGACTTAAAATTGAGTGCGATGACTCAGACCCAAACCAGTGGCATAGTATTTTGGAGAAAGATAATACAAGAGAACAGGTTTATTTAAGAAAATATGGTAGCAGGTCTCTCTTCTACATCACCATCACTTCCAGTGCATGCATTATTTTCTATATATTTCTATGCATATTGGGTGGGCATAGTTATCCTACGGATATGGATTGGTATGGTGAAAACTGGTGTTACTGAATCAATATTTGCAATGCTTTAACCACCACAAACAAAATGCCATTCATCTTTATTCTATTGGCAACAAATTGCAATTATCACAAAACCTGTAATTTGGGTGACCTGACCCTTTAAAAAGTAATTCTGCAGCTGTGTTCAAGTGCTTGTGAAATAAAATGTCAGCTCTCCCTTCATGTCAATAATCATGCATGCTCACACACACCCTATCAATCATGATGCAGTTAGTTATATGACTACTTACACAAATGCAACCACACGCATATCAGTAGTCAAAATGCAAAACATGCTGTAGTATGACTATCCTAGTGTTCAGGCACACTGCTGCCACTGTTTAAAATATGTATTCATCTACAGCTTATATAACATTTTGGCATAAACTGTAATAAACTAAACCACCATCTGTGTGTGGCATACTTTTTCTTGAATAGTTTCATCTTGCAACTTTCAACACCTGTTAAATACTTTATGGAATGTGCATATGGTTATCTTGTTTGTTCCATTACTCTGCACTTCGAATTAGATAAAAGTATGGCGTAATGGGCAATTACAATGCATTGACAAACATATATTGATATGGCAAGAGAGCTGCATCCTTGATCTTCAGGCTGTTTAAAAAGTGAAGGACAAATGCTTCTTTCTCCTCTGAACTCTCCACTCGTCCCTCCTGCCTCCCTGTCTCTTTATATTCAGAAACGGGACTGTATACATCAAAGCTTTCATTCTCGTTCTGCTGCCACCTCCACACATCCTTCACTCCTTCAAGGACTCATGCCCGATCACGTTTTCTCGTTGCCTTCTTTTGTGCATCTTTATTTTCACATTTGTCATTTCCACTTTTAATTAAAAATACTTTGTTTTCATCAGGCATTCCTTGCAATATACTGTATACAGTATCATATTCTGCCTCTAAACTAGTCAGACATAAAAAACAGCAAGGAACTTGAGGAATATGCACACTTGGAGAAACACTCACAAGTCCCTGAGTGGGGAGAATGTAGACTCCAGTAATTACCACTAAACCTTTTATCTGCATCTAAGGAATCTTATTATTCAATTAGTGGGATCTGAGTGCCCAAGTATAGAAAACCGCATGTCCTCCATTTTCCTCCATGTATACAATATATGTATGTAAAAAAAAATCCCAGCATTGCTTTGATACATCTGCCTTTAGTTTCTAGGATAAGCCAGAGTAAAAACAAACTACCCCAACACATATGACAACCTTACAAGATCCACTACATAAAAGCCCACACCATTGTCCTTATCAAATCCAGTCTAGGAGTGAGTAAAGAGGGTTAGTGTTAACAAATGGATGCTTGGGAAGGGAAAGAGAGAGGGAGAGGGCTTCAACAACTAATGCCATATCAAAGCATTAAATGCTTCTATCTCTGGCATTGAGATAGAGGTGGTCTCTAAAGCATGCTACGGTTTATTTTTTGCCTCATTCTGATTTTATCTGTCAATGAAGTATAGTATTTTAATGTATCGAGAGAGAAAGAAGCAGATATGGACAGATGGGAGACAAGAATGAGAGCAGACTTCAGTATTAGAAATTGTGGCAGCAGGAGAGTAGGCAGCTCTCACTATAGTCCCGATTATCAGGAAAACAGACAGCAGAGCCAACTAATCCTAATCAATGTAGCCGCAGATCTCCACAGAGAGAGATGGAGTGCAGGAGTAGAAAGCAGAGAGTGCAGTCCTCTTCTTTGAACGCAGTAAGTACAGTGTGAGGTGAATGGGTGTTGGCCCAGTTAGCAACACGAGAATTACAAAGCTGTAATTCTCGTGTTGCTAACTGGAGAATTACAAAGCTGTAAAAGCTCTCTCACTTTGGCTACTGGCCAAATATCTCCAACATACATAATGTTGGAGATGCACCGACCCACTCATACAGATGAAAAATGTGTTTAATTTGATACTCCTATAGAAAGATACAGCAAGGGGGAAAGAGAGAGAGAGAGAGAGAGAGAGAGAGAGAGAGAGAGAGAGAAGGAGGAGGTAAGTAATCTCTTTAGTGCAGTAGGAAAGAAAGATTACATCATCATGTCGCTCCATTAAAGGGAGCAACGTGGTTTGATTGCTAAGTGGCACACAGTGAGTCAGCGAGATCAACCAGTGGGACACGCGTAGACACACGCCACACCCACGCATGCACGAACACATACATGCACACACATCAATCAAACCTCTTACCATTTCAAACTAGGCCTTATCGGTATTTTAATAATAGAATAGCATCTATTCTGGGGTCCACATCAAGCTACAGTAAGTCCTTTTAAGGCTTCTCTGAGCTCAGGAACAGCTGTGGACGTGGATTTCACAGAATGAAGCCACTCTGCCAGACTAGCAGTCAGTTTTGTTTAAGAGTAACACATAATTCTTCATATAATTTCTTATATATTATATCTTGCATCTCTTATGCTTTTCTTAATTTGCTTAACTTTGATACAAATTACTGCAAATAACTACGAATGTTTATAACTTACAGTTTATAACCACATTTATAGCATTTCCTTATTTGTATCATTTAGACTTATACGTACAGGCTCTAGAGATGTTAATATATCACCTCCACTTACACAATGTTATTTGTACGCCTCGTACGCCTTCTTAAACTCCAGATATGTGTGCTGTAACAGTTGTTATGTTTAATATTCATCATTTGCTCTATTCCTATTCACATTAGCTGTAACATAACACACTGATACTACTGCTGCTGCTGTCTGTATTTCCTTAAAGGACCATTCAAGTGTCTTCCTTTCTATTTCCATCTTATTCCCGTCTTACCAGACAGCAGGGAACTATAAGCTCCTGGTAAGGGGTTGATTCTGTTTTTAAGCAGAGTTCAATGGGAATCCAGGAGCCTGGTTGCAGTCTGTCTGCAGTTCATTCAGCTGAGGTGTCAAGGGACACACAGCACAAAGCTAATACGACTCCTGAAGGAGCCACTGTAGGTCAAACATTCTCCTATCACTCCGTCTGTGCCAGTTCCTCCTTTCTTCTACTTTTTTCATTTCTCCCCATTTACCTCACCGTCCCCCATACATCATTCTCACTTTTCTAAGCTTCATTTCATTCTAAACTCATTTCTAATATCAAAGTGTTCAGCTCCTCTCTTTTCCCCCATCCTTGACTTTCTTTTCCTCACTTCATTCCAGTTATAAGACTTTCTGTCACAGTGGGAAATGAGATTACTGGGATCTATACAGCCGCAGACCAAACCTTCCATTATAAAATACAGACAAACGGAAGGAAAAAGTCATTGTGTGCGTTGGATTAATCATTCGAGTTTTATCTTTCCAGACGCTCAATGAAACCCACACACAGAACAAAAAATACACACATCTCTCTGTGGTACAGTAAACTATAACGACATTGTACATGACATCAGCGTGTGTGAGTTTTCCACCCACAGGTGGCAGCATCACTCAAGCTTGACATTCTGCTCTGGTGAAACACTCTCCAGAAATGCCATACAATCCCACACCTGAATATAAGACATTTTTTGTGCATGCAAGGACGAAGACAGAAGAAGAAGGTGAAAATACTCAGACAATGCCACAACACAGATAATGAGAAAAGCAATGTTGGACTGGGAATGATGCTAGAAGTGGTGCACCACAAATGCATTGTGTACGAGCCTGGGTGTGTGTGTGTGTATTTTAATCAAACCTGAAATATGCACCATTTTTGACACCATACTGAGAGCTGGTATAAAATTTCAAATATTACTGAAGTTATAATATCTGCTTATTCAAGTACACTTATATTTGCAAATTTGTGCATGTGTGTGAGCGTGTGTGTGTGTGTACCCAAGGATCCAGTCCTGTGCAGGTTGAGGAAGGCTCTGTCTCTGTCCAGCCCCCCACCCAGCTCTCTGCGCAGAGCAGTGCGGCCCAGCTGACCAGCATATTGACGCAGGAAGGAGGGAGCGCTGTGAGAGGCAGGAGGGTGCACGGCGCACACCACCACCGGCTCTGAGACATGACAGGCAGACAGACAGCCAGGAAAAGAGAGGGAAAAGAAGGCAGAAAAGAAGAGTGCCAGAAATCACAAGAGAGAAAGACCTCAGAGGAACACCAAAGGGGTAAAAATGGGGGAAAAAAAGCAAGACAGGGATAAAGGAAAAGCATGAAAGAGATGGAAGAAGAATTGAGAAAAGCAGAGGAGAGGGAATAGAGGCAGCAAAATAGAAGTGAGCGGATAGAAATTGTCAGAGGGAAAGCAGAGAAAATGAGAGAAGAGACGATACAAGGTCACACAGAAAGGTAGAAGAACATGTAGGATCAGTACAACATGAGGCAGTGTTAGCGTTAATGATGGATAAAGAGTGGGAATGCATACAGTAGTCATGTTAGTGGAGGAAACTGTGACAGGCATGGCAAGTGTATGAGGAATCAGTGAGACATGCATAGAGGAAAAATGAATCGCAGACTGATAAAGAGTGATTTTGAGGAACAAGAAATAAAACTGAGACATGCACATGGAGGGGAGGAACTGGAACAGTGGGTCTGTGGGTTTTTATTTTATGGATTAAAACAAAATCCTCATCATCTTCTCCAAAGCCATATACCTTCATCTAACCTTCACAAATGCAGAATACCCAGTCAGCAACCACACACTTCTACTTCTTCTTTTACTTCATTTGAATTAATAAATCCCTTTTGCTGCATGTGTATATGAATGCCCACATGGGACATATCTCCTTTCTTTCAAATAATCCCCAATTTCAGCTTCACTGCGCTGAAAATTCCACTAAGATTCCCAAGAAATAGGGCTTGGAGCTCCACTCCACCTCAAATCCTCCCAATTTCCTCACCATCTTTCTTCCAGTAAAACTCGTCTGAGGACCTCGGTGACAGAAAAGAGCCAAATTCAGCACCAGCTTTAACACTGCTTCTAATTAGTACCTTGACAAATGTGAGGAATATTTTCACTGCACGATTACACAGTCTGACTAAGATATATCGAGTGGGGGAGGTGATACAGGAAGGAAAAAAGTGCAGGGAAGGTGGAAAGTGCATGATGAAGAGCAGTGGTTAAAGTTTAATATCTCTCCTCATCCTACATGACTTCCTCCATCATGCTCCCACTCTCCTCCTTACTCTCCCCCCCCCCCCCCNCCCCCCCTAAAAATAGGAGGAAGAGGGGAAATTTGGGGAAGAGGCAGTGAAATTAATCAGAGGGAGTTTTGGACTTTGTGGAAGATGGAGTTGTGATAACAGCAAACCAGCAAACATGACACTCCTTGCATCCAAACTGCATAACAAAGAATATTATTTCTTGCTCCTTTCCTTTATCTCTCTCTCTCTCTCATTCACTTTCTTTTTTTTTTATCTTCAGCATCTGATGAAAACTAACTAGTCTTGCTCTATGTTCTGACCTGTGCACTGACTGGATCCAGGATAGGAAACAAATACACACAAAAACTGAACGCACAAAGATGGTGTTTCTCTCAGGTGAGGTTTTCACAACACACAAAACAACAATCTCCACAAAGTCTCCTGCAGTTCTCGAAGATGCCCAGCAGATGGCACACATAAACTCTCACGCTGACATTTCTTCTCTCTCCTTTCTCTAAAATACAATAACCCTCCACCCGAGTTCACAACAAAATTTACTAAATTTATATACATTTTCAAAAGTTTTTGCCATGTGGGTGGTCGACTATTCTCATGAATGTGATCGGACTAGGTAATGTCCAGGATGCAGTGAAGTGACTGTGATGATGATGATGATGATGATGATGATGATGATGATGATGATGATTAGGTGGAGATTAAGAAGGTTNTGATGATGATGATGATGATGATGATGATGATGATGATGATGATGATTAGGTGGAGATTAAGAAGGTTAAAACATTTTCAGTGGGTTGGATAGGTCACATTAGGCTTTGTGTGTGTGTGTGTGTGTGTTTTGTGTGTAAGTGTTATTGTTTCGGCTTTGAATGCGTAGGACAGTAAAACCTTTTGCTGTTTACACACGTCTATACACACACACTCAGATGACTACTAAAAAATGTTTACAAGATAAATCTTTGAAATACTGTGTATAAGATGTATATCAAGAATCTGGTTGACTTGACTCCATTTTCATCAGTATGTGTATAAGATGCTTGTATTAATGTTTTCATTTATTCAGACATCACTTCAATGTCAGTGGAAGACATAAAGGGACAGAGGGCAGTGAGTGCGCTGCCGTCAAAAAGTCTTGACTTCTGGAACCACTTAGGCAAAAGAGAACACTCCTCTTCTATAAAGTGTTTTGCCTGCTACTGTCTGGAAAGATACTGATCTTAGATGTTACAGTCAAACTAATCCTGGGTTACACCCAAAACGTTATGGTGTTTACACAAATCAGCATGACAGCACACACACTTATCTTACTGTTTTCTTTATATATTTTTTTCCTATTTATCCTTTAGGGCGTTTGTGTGCGTTTAAAGAGCAAAGTTTGAATTACGCTGCCTCTCACACACTATATACCTGTGTGATAACATCCACTGAGTGTATGTATGTGTGTGTGTGTGTATTTGTACATGTCTCACCATTATCCCTGGCCGTGGATGGCTCATCCAAAGCCATCTGTTCCGCCAGTTCGGACAGGGAATCATCCACGGGCCGAGCACTGCGTAAAGACATGGACAGCCTCCGCTTGATTATCTTCATCCTGTCCATCTTCTCAACAGCACCGCCAGGGCCCACAGGCCTGAGGGGGGACAATCAGCGTCATCATCACAATCATTATAACAATCATTTATATTGACTCACTGTACAGTGAAACTACAGCACCGCAGGCTTTGTGCGTGTTGATTGTGTTTGCTCGCTCAATGTGTGTTGTCATTGGTATGAATCCCAACTGCAAACATTGCAGAATGAAAAACGGAGAGAGAGAGAGAGAGAGAGAGAGACAAAAGCGCACAAAAGCCATGTGAACAGCTGACTGNACTGCAAACATTGCAGAATGAAAAACGGAGAGAGAGAGAGAGAGAGAGAGAGAGACAAAAGCGCACAAAAGCCATGTGAACAGCTGACTGTGCAGCTCCCCAGAGGTTTCAGACAACAGCAGCTCTCCCAGGTGAACAGTGATTGACACACATTTCTCCAGTTCTAACTGTTGATCAGGTGTCCTGGGTGATCATGTGGTACAGAACAGCTTTCATCTGCAGAGTCTAATGGAACAAATTGCTGAATGCTAACAAAACACGGATGGAAGGCTGGTTTTAGATGTGCTCAAAAATAGGGAGAACTCATTGTTTTTTTCTAACAGCACTGCTATGTCCATTCACAAATGACATGTGTAAATGTATCGTGTGTGTGTTGTGTGTGGTATGCCTTTTTTGCATGGTTGAGCTTCCAAAGCTACGTACTGTACTGATTAGTGTGTCCTTGAATAGCAGCAGCACTATTAAAATCTAGTTAAAGGGCAGGTGTATATGTGCGTGTGTGTGTTTTTGACTGTCACTGTTCGTACTTTATGTGTCTTTGCATGTGTATTTGTGTGTTGTTTTGTGAAGCTTGTTCCTCCTGGTTTGTCTCTATGCTCCACTTTACTAGCTTGAAAGTAGAGTCAGCTATGGCAGAGTATTTCTGTCTCTGTTCCACTTCCTGCTCCTTCTATCTAACCCATAAGGGCTCCAGAGCTGACATTAAAAGAGCACGCGCACACACACACACACACACACACACAGAGGGCATCCACTGCCATTCTCTTTGTGTCCAACCTTCAGGGCTTCAACAAAAGCCATTCATCCTTTCAGGCTCTCAGACTTTCAGGCTTATTAGACGCTCATTGCTCAGAGGGAATTCAAACCCAGTGATCCCCACTCAGGACGATGGGCTTATTTTAATAGAAGATGCACTTCGGAAAGTATCCGCTGTTAATATCGCCGAGCCTGGATGGATGTGGTTTTCAACTCATCCAGAGGCATCTGAGACAAAAAAGAGGTTAAAGGGAGAATAAAGAGCAAGGGGGCACCTCACTTTCATTTCATAACACCCATTACCCATGGATTATCAGCATGGACGAATCTCCCTCCCCCTTCATTTGCATGTTTTCCCAGAGCTCACCAGGGAAGAAGCCCACTTGCACTACGACACAGGGTTCCCCTCGTGCACCCTTGCCATCATCCACAAATTTGCAGATGAAATGACTTTCATTGTGGGGAAAGTGCTTGTATAATGTGCTTCTTATTACCTAGATACATACCAATGTTACTATTAAACACACATTCATGTACACATGCACACACACACAATACAGACACACAATAATGACTAATTTCACAGTCTATATCTTATCTCTGTTGAATAAGCTTGAACAGTGCTGCAGACGGAATCTCATTACACAGCAGCTCATAGAGGGAAAGACTCCAGGGTAGCCTTCTGTATTACATTTGTATTCCACAAATGTTTTGGTAAAATACAAGCTAATCTGTCTTATAAAGAAGATAAGACAAGCAAATACCATGTTATTTATGGAAAACCTAAAACATATTAGTCCATGACACTTTCTACTTATTTGTAGTTGTTTTATAAACCTTTTCGCAAAAGCCTTTTAAAGGAAGAATTAACAGATTGCCAGCTTTTGTTATCATTTCACTGTGCATTTGCAATATTATACATACAAACACATTCAGGCCATCTACAGTGGTGCCATAGTTTTGGATTTGCATATGATTGGATTAAATTTGCTTGTAGTTATATACAAATTCTGGTAAACCATCATCAAGGACAGCAATACAAAACAAAAACAAAAAAAAAAAACATTTTGACTCTTCCAGCACATCTCTTATTAACAGAATATGAATCTTTTCTTATATTTCAGTGTTTGTGCTATAATGCAGTTAAATATCAGTAGTTCTCAATCTACTGTAGTAACACAGCACTTCATGTTTCCCACCTCTCCCTGCTCCACCTACACCTGATTAGCTAATTTAAGTGTGTTTAGCCAATCAAAATCTGGGAGGCAACAATTCTTTTCAGCATTTTAAATCTAAGCTGAAACAATATTTGAAGAGTGGTCAAGATTGTAATCATGGCGCATCAGGTGACTTCTGTTTTGTCTTTATTCCATATCTACTGTATATTTATTTATCTATATATTTAAGAGAATGAATGCAAGACTGTTCCCATGTTGTTACAATTCATTCTTATTGGATTGCTCAAATTGTGGAAAAGAAAAAACATTCAGGAAGGATGAAGGTCTATGACACATGTTGGATGTTGAGTCCTGTCTGGTGCAGATGAAGATGGCAGTGGGAACGGCTTGTCAGTGGGTGGGTGGGAAGAGACATGTGGCTCCAGGCTGCAACATGTGCAGGCCACACTCACCAGACACCCAGAAATCCACGACTGAAACACAACCCCTACAAAACACTCCACAATGATGGAGGCCGCTCTCACCGGTACTACAAATACTTCTGCTGTTTTAGTTGTGTTTGAAAGTGAAACAAATTCAGCAGCATTACAACAGGGCAGCAAAACAAACATGGGAGCAAAGGTTAATAGGCTAAGCGCCACAAAGAAGGAGCAAAGGAAGTAGCACAGGAAGTGAGTCAGACCTTCTCCTACTTTGTACTTCATGTATGTGTGTTTATATGAGAGGACAGGTGGCTGAATGGTGTGCTAGCATTGAGGTGAGGTGAGCAGCCACACACTCCCCGAGGAGGACAGAGGAGGAACACAGTCAGATTTATTCAAGACACACACACACGTTTGGGTTGCTAGGTTACGGGCCCAGACTGGAACTGCCGTTTCTGTCTCTGAGGTGAGGAGAAGAAAAGATACAGATAGAGGCGAAAAGCTGAGAATTCACAACATCTCTCTCTCTCTCTCTCTCTCACACATACACACACACACAAACACACACATTAAAATTCAGCTTTAAAAACTTCCTCCCTCCTCGGTACTTGGGATGCCACACAGCACTGCAGCACACTATCCTTGCCAGGCTTGCTCTGGGATTTTTCTGCCAATTACACATCTTTGAGCAGCAAGAAAATGAATGAATGAGCCTGCAGTATCCATATGCCATACACAAACACCAGCTAGCTGTATATTAGACACACACACAAGCACACAGATGGTTTTTAATCTTTTATCAGAATAGAACAGGAGACTTATACAGTGTGTAAGCACAACACCATGTTTTGGTTCAGCCAGATACTGCCCTACCTTCTGTATCTTTTTTTTTCCGTTCCCATCACAAACAAACAAGCAGTCTTCTACACATCAGTGGCATATGAATCATACGCGTGCATGCACACACATATAATGTGGCAGAGCGGGACGGGCACTCAGAAACACTCTGTGCTTGGCGCAGTGGCCTGAGAATGCATGAGTAATGCACAAATCTGTTTACAAACAGAAAACAAAAGATATCCCAAAAAAGAAGGCAAATCTCCTTATAAATCCAATGACTTTCCTCCGCAGCATGTTTTCCTTCACTTAACCTGAATCTCCAGAGTCAGATGAAGAGAGTGAATTATGGAAAAAGATGAAATGAAGTAATCAGATGGATAATAGCCAAATATATTTTCTGAAAGTGTATGGAAGTGCTTGACCAGGCAGATGACCTGAAAATGCAAACCCAAGTGAAGGTCTATCTATGAGGCTCTGGACAGGATACACAAATCTGAGATTTTGGATGACCAGGATGACCATATTAGTCACACAAAATACAGTAAGGGGCATATAAATTCATTATTTAACCATATGATAGAGCGGACCTGATCACATTAAAACCACCACAGAGATACAGGGGGATTCTCTAACTGCATAACTGTTTCAGAAGATCGACTGACTGAACCTCATGCATAAATCCAATTTAGAAAGCAAAAGACAGTTATGCCGTGGAAAATAGACAATAATAACATACAAACATAACTTCATGTGCGATTATTACAGATAAAGGTATATTATTTCGATTTTTATTTGAGGATGCGTGGCAAGGGCATTGACAGATGCGCAGCATTTATAATGTGGACATCTCACGTTGACAGAGCCTATGTTGCTGAGAAACAAAGACGCTTTTGCAGAAATACATTACATGTTGATGTTGGTGCGTTTTTACACAGATTTCCAACCATCGACTAAGTATCGATGAGGTTATCGACAACACTGCAACGCGGGACTGGACTGTCCCATCTGCGGACGAGCGAAGATCCTAATAATCCATGTAACTGGATCTAACTGCAGGCACACAGTGGAAGCAGCCATACGATAAATGTCACGAACTAAACCCGAACATGAGGCGGATCAGCCCGGGCATGGATGGCAGAGATTCCTCTACGTCCCAGGCCTTTGGCGTTTTCGCTCAGGTCCTCGCCCCGTGTTTTCCTGACTCATATATCCGGGAGGAGGAGAGTCTGGCAGGGCAAAAAAAAGTTACACAGCCGCCCGGCAGCCTCAGAAACTCCACGGAAACAGGATCGAGTCCTTTTCTCGGAGTATTCCACCGTTATAACTATGAATTTATATGGTTGAGAGAATCTCAAAGCTGTAATGTCTCTAATTACATGCCGCAAAAGCCTATAATGTGGTGCCTTTATCGTACTTTATCTCCCTTTTCTCTTTTGGTATTACTTTAATATTTCTACTGAAACTCGGATTTTTCCATTAGTCTTATCGATGTGTTTATTAATCACCCATCATTTAAGCCATGTTTACACTTTCCTTTCCCGAGACGAAAACAACTCCACCTGCAATGTCAGGTGACAGGTTTGGCTATAATTGCTCGACGTCATTTTTTTTAATTAATAAATAAAAAAAAATAAATACACTTTAAAAAAGTGGAATAAAGACAATCTAACACAAACAAATTTCCGTGGCACTAACCTGCTAGTGTTTCTGCTGCAGGAGACTATTGTTCCACTTGAGTGGGGTAATCCAGCACGCTGCTAGGAATCCACTGCGACAAGTTCCTCAAACTACTTTGCTGAAAAAAAAAAAACACACACACAAAATGGGCTGTTCACCGCAGTAAGTGTTATGCCCGGGTTACACGGGATCCCGTTGGATTATTAAATGAATTGGTGGATGGCCGTCCAGCATGATTTGTTATGCTTTCCCTTATAACAGCACCGTCCCGTCCGGTGATGATCAGCCATANCCAGCATGATTTGTTATGCTTTCCCTTATAACAGCACCGTCCCGTCCGGTGATGATCAGCCATATCGCTGGAGCTGCTGTGGATCCCCAGTGGAAGCAGTGGCGTGATTCCGGAAAACACCGCAAGGGGTGTGTGTGTGTGTGTGTGTCAAACTNCTTTCTCTCTCTCTCTCTCTCTCTCTCTCGTAAAATTTCTAATAGATTAATTCAGGGAGGCCAGTGTCACAGGGGAAATCAGCCTCATTATCCTCTAGCCCAGGTCCCATCTAAATCTGCACTTCAAAGAAAATAATTCTTTGTGAATAATGCACTGAAAATTATGGAAATTCATATTAAACAGACATACTTGTCGCCCATTACTACATTATAACATGAGTGAAAAACACATTATCACACTAAAATTCTTTTTTTTTTCTAATGACAATGTTCAGGTTCCATTTGTATTATGTTAAACTAATAGTGGTACACATACATGAACACATACATGATACATACATATTTGACTTTTTTTAATCGACATATACCAGCTTTGTTTTGTTTTCACTGGACAACAGTAGAAAGACACAGTGATTAAAAGACACATTATAACGTGGTTTGACAGTCCGATCTATAATTTATAAGTATTACTCATTTTTCTTGGAGATCTCTCGAGCACCCTAAGAACATGAGAATCACATCTGTCAAACTTGATGAGGAGAAGCTGCCTGACTGTTTGTTTTCATCGCCAGCTTGTGGAAACATTTTTCTTTGTCTTCAACGGCATCATAATCCAAAATTCTTTCATAAAACCGAATGCTGTTGCTGCAAATCCCATATGTGCAGATGGAGAGGAAACTAAAAACTATATAAAACCTATATAAATGTAAAGTGTGTTAATAATGAAAAATATAATACACAGCTACTTTACCCTAAGCCTAGATGTTGCTGAGAATATTACAGATGTGATGGAAGTTGCTGAGGTTGCAGTTTTATACCACACAGCAAAAAGGAACTGGAAGAACTACTCACAGGTGGAAAAATTAAAACAAAGTAGACAGCGGTGACACTCCCGAAACATCCCGGCAAACAAAAATAAACCATTTTTTAAAAAATCTTTCTTTTTTGTAGCTTTCCAAAGTTGTACTTTGACTGACGTCTGCTGGTAAATCTCTGGTATTACGGTAATTTCTATTATCCAAAACTGTTGATTTTCTGCATAACTAACTGCAAATACCATGTATGGAGTTCACCGCTAGAGGGTGCTCACGGTTTACCGCAGGAGATGATCCGGCTGCTCCTGTGTACTCGTTGGCTGGCCCCCCTCTTGTTGTTAGGGCAGCGGCGGGCCAGCAGTCAGTTAGCATAGCACAAGATTAAGGAACGTTAATTAATGATGACACATTTCTTTACCAAAGAAAATAAATTTCGACGTACCCTCCTCTTCGTTTGGAAGTCTACTGTTTATCTGGATACAAGCTTCACGAACGACAGGGTTGATGTTAGTCGAAAATAGCCAGATGCTAATAGTGGAGTTAACACGTAGCTACGACTGCTAAACTAACATTAGCAGGCAGATGTAAAATGATAGTTATGGCCAGTGCATAACGAACATATACAGTCAGTTTGTTTTGTGTCGTGTTTTGTATTTATCCCCCAATCCAGTCATGGATGCGAAAATGGGAGAGGCTCAGGAAAGCTTCAGGGAGGATGAATGCTGCGGTATACCATCTTTACCGCCCTTTAATTCCCCGTACCGCCCCACTCGACTGCAGATCCAGAGAAGTAATGTCTGCTCTCGGGCTTATTTCGTTGTGATCATGGTCTTTTTCCATGTTTACATCCTAAATGTCATTGCTCTTCTGCTCTACGTGCACTACAACAACGGGCCCGGGGAGCTTGTTAGTGCAAACGGGGCCTCCTCGGCATCTGTCAGCGATGGTGGAGGCTCTTTGCCCCAGCCTGACCCACCTTCCCGAGATGTCCATGTGGAAGAATACACTCACAGTTTCAGCCTCCCACGCATTGAGGGGATACGGGTGAGAGAACCTTATTTCACAGCCATGAGTTAAAATTTGAAGACCTGTTAACCAAATGCGGGGGGTGTAAGTGTAACTTACAAGGAGTTACTTATTATAAAGGAGTGATGCAACTCATGCTGAAGTGCTGAAACGTTTAAGCAATTAATCATTCATAAGATTGGTAGAAAATTAATGCATACCAATTTTAATGGTTGAACATTCATGTTAGTCATTTATCAAGGAAAACTGCCAAACATTTGCTGGTTTCAGCTTCACAGATGTGGGGATTTGCTGCTTTTCTTTGCTGCTTATCTTTAATTTTTATTATTTGAGCAACAGTCCCAAAACCTACAAGTATTCTAATTTACAGCGGTATGACAATGCGAAAAATAGTTGATTGAGCTGATCAATTTGATGATTATTTGATCAACTCAATAATCAATTGACTAATTGCACTAGAAAAGTGGATGTTGGATGTTATTTTTGAGGATTTCACTGTCAGCGACTCCACAGCTCTGAATTCTGATGCTGCATTTGTTTTGAGCTGAATGTTATTTCAGCAGTAAACGCTAAAAATACACTAAGCAAAAATTACTAAATTTGCTTCTTTTTTTAAACAAAACACCAGAAAAAGCTACTCAATTAAAGTAACAGGTGTTATAAGTTTATTGTACCCTTAATGATCACTGCACACATTACCAAAACTTAGTAAAACTGTCCCTAGTCCCCTATTCTCTCTCAGATGAGCTTTTAAAGACTGAGTTGGTGATTTTTGTGCTCCTAGCTAAAAGATAATTGTAACAACCCTAACTAAAAATGAGTAAACATTTCATTTGCACCAATATGAAATGTGACAGCATTTGAACACCTGATATCATGACTGAGCTCATAGTGTCTTTTGTGTGTACGAAGGTGGGTCATGTTCAGCAGGTGTCGCTCATACCAGAGAGAACACATGAGATAAGGACACTCAGCCTGAAACCTCTCCTCTTTGGTAAGTACTCTCTAGGCTTTGGATGTGATGTGTGTGCATCACGAACAACTCAAAAGCATCATAAGGATTTAAAACACAAAATGTATTTTTGTCAAAGACATACAAATATAGACCAACAATATTTAGTACTTATAATTCACAGATATGTACATCATTTTTATTTTTTATCCTCTTTACCCTGAGACCACCCAACCCCATTCAATCTCTTCCCTAAAGGCAGACATTTTGACATGAAAACACTAGACCAAATATAATTTACTGGGATGAGTATTTTTAAATGCTATATTTTTTCTAACCCTAGCTGTTTATTAGTCCTTTCAGATCTCAGTTCTTTAGACTTTTTTAAGTTTACACATGATTCTAGCTCCTGCTTCTGTGGCGTTTCCATTTGTGAGCAGCTGCCATTAGGTTCTTGTCATGTCTGTGCCAGGTGTAGGCCTTATTGACCACCACACGCTCCCCCTGCACTATGCCTATCACCAGAAAGGTGCTGCCTCGAGGGTGGTGTCGTGTCATGTTCTGCACACAAGTAGCAACTCTCTGCAGTCACAGCTCAATGTGGGAACGGATCTGCCCTTCCAGCAGCAGCCCATGCTTTAAAACATTCAATTTGAAACCCAGGGAGAACTGTCAGACACAGTTTCACAACTAGGCGGACAGCAGGCAGACATGAAACACAGTATGTTTGATGTTTCTACAATAAGGAATATCATCCTCTTGTTTACTGGTTTGTGGTCCAGGATTTTAATAAATGCAGAACCTGTAGAGCATAAAAATCAAAGACTGGACCAGAGAAGAGAGCAGCAGCAGCAGCAGCAGGATATTCACTCACCAAAATCACTTCTACAAAAAATTTGCAGTGCGTCTTTTGAAGAGGAGGCATCCTCCAGTTCACAATTCTGACAGCTTGCCTGAGGCACTGAAAGAGACAAAACATCAATGAAATACTTAGTTGAATGAAGTAAAGTGAAAGCTGTATGCCTGCGTGCAGTTTCTCACCATTACGTCCCCCTGCATGAACAGTGGTGTTAGTAATGGATGAGATACACATGAAATGGTCTACAGAGTATTGGTCACAGCGTAGCGTAACCATAGCAACGCATGATTGGTGCACAACTGTCACGTACGGATTCACACAAACTCCTGCAGGGTGATATAAACCTGATAAAGAACAGATGAAGAGAGAACAATTACATATTGTAATGATGAAAGGAAATGAATTATAGTGAGGTTGTGGGAAACAAACTACGCCTGATCATATAACATTTGGTTTCATGTTGTTATTTCCTTTAGTCTTGACAAGATAAATATTGGAATGCGAAGGCAGGGTGAGAGCCGGGGGAAGAGAAAAAAATATGGAAGACTTCAGAAAATTAAAATTTAATACTGATAATGATCTCAAATTTTAACTATGATCTTTTCTTCAAAACAACTACTTTGAAGGACGTTTAACGCCAAAATGATTATTGCTTTTTCAGAGAATAGCCGTGATCAATTCTGTTCACGTAACTGTCTGATGTCTCATTAGAAAGGAGATGCTTAATGCTTTTGGTTTCTGTGTGAAACCCAGGTCTTAACTGAGAGACGAGGACCAATTTGCGTAGCTTTCAAAATGCCATCAAGCCTTGATCAGCCTGTTTCTCTTTACCTGTAGACTTTGTCCTGAATCTAATGACTTAGCATTTGTTTCTTTTTCTCTATTTTTTTAACCAAAATTTTATGTTAAAAAAATTACTCAGCTCACTTTCTTGTTGCACAAGCAGTAGGCTGAAATTACATTTCACTTCACTGCAGCATGTAGAACATTTGTCTTCATTAACACCATGTTTGGTAACATTTTTGGCCTCCTACAGCCCTGCAAGGGTGGTTTAAACAGGAGGCCTTCTCATGGTGTCATATCCAATGGTTTGAAGTAAAGCCATCCCTGAAGGAATGGGGACACAGCAAGAGGAGTTGCTACATTCCCACAGTCCACCTTCACCCCCACAGAGAGCACAAACTCTAAGTTAGCAGCAGTGCCAGAGTCCCCCCACACCTCACCATCCTCTCTCACCTCATCTCCCAGTCCAGATGCGCGACTCTCTCCAAACCTAGTTTCAGTGATTCCCTCAACACTGGCCCCGTCTCCTGCCTTTTCTCTTCCCCCGGCTCTCACCCTGCCCTCAGCCACAGGCCCCCTCGTCCCTCCAGCCTAGCCTTTACTCCAGCACCAGGCCCAGCAAGCAGTAAGAGAAGTAGTATGGGAGCTGAATGGTAGGTTTTTCTGGAAATGAAATGAAAACAAAGCCCCAAAGTCATCCTGGGACAGAAGTTGAAACATAGAAATGTGTGTCTCCACACATTGTGTCTCCACATTGAATGAAGAACTCTATATGACACCTGAGAGGAGAATCTGTGTATTTATAATGGGCGGTGAAAACGTTTGGCATAGGAGGGTGTAAGGGGAAGGAAGGGTGTGGTACATTCAAAATTCTGAGAAGATTTAAGTGGTTGTGACAGATCTTAACATTAGTAAAGTAGATGGCATGGCATTCGGTTGGTTCTGGCTTTCTGTCTTCTCCATCTCCAACAGTTTGAGGAGAGGAAAAGACTGGCCCTCATGTCATAAAACTTCCCCATCACAGATTCTCTTCCAACCTACATTTAACTCGTCTGTCTTCCTGCCCTGACCTGTTTTCTTTTTTCACTTCTGTCTTTTACCCAACTCTCTCCTACGTAAGATACACAGCGTACCTCTAAATTGATAGTTTAGCAGAAAACGTCTCAGAGTGACAATTGGTGCAGGATGTGAGACCTGTAAACACTTACAAACATCAAACCGAACGGTGAGAATCCTTCTGTAAAAACTTGCAGGACACAAACAGAATCGGTGTTGTCCTGATGTACAGCCATGGCCTCATTCCTGTTCAGGCAAGCAGGCCACTTTCTTTCTGGGGGAGAAAGATTGTTGGTGGAGGGAGGGAGAGAAGGAAGGCTCAATCCCCTTTATTCATATTAGTTTTCCAGAGTAATGAGGCTTGACTGGAACAAAAGGGATTAACCAAATGGGTATAGTAGAGCAGACTTTGGACAAGGCCTCTACTGTACAGGCAGCCAACCTGCTGGAAGCTTTTTATTGAGAAAGTAACTGACTGATCCAATCCATTTGGTCGATTACTATTTTTTCTGCAAGTAACTGGGTGTAGATGAAGTTACAGCGATGATAACAAATTCTCATTGGTACTTACTAATAAGAGAAACCTTTGACTTCAACCCCCTCGGTGATAAACCCGATGGCTTCATGCATTCTAAATCTGCCAGTGGGATAGGTTATACCACAAGTGGTTCCCTCAGGGTGACAAAGGGGAATAGGGGAAAGGGGAATTCACACACAGTCTATAACATAAACAATTACTAAAAAGTTCCGATACTTACAACCTGCTAATGTATGCTGCCAAGAAACGTGTTAGTATTTAGCGCTCCCAAGTAATTCCCAAGTTATAGCATTATAGGTTTTTGCCTCTGCTAATTGTAATTTAAAGGCCAGTCCTCTTATTATAAGAAGTAAAAGCTTTTTATTTTAAGTATTTAAATATTTTGAAAACAATTTGTTAAGTATGATTCTGTAACAAACAGTTTTACTCATCCACTGTGAGTTGATTTTAGTTCATTTTACTTTTTTATGGTGTTACTGTTTAGAGCCTAGAAATCCTAACCATATAATTATTAGCATACAAATGGCTCTGAAATTTGCCCCGTTCTTCATGAAAGATTTTGCAAGGCAATCTAAAATAATCCATTTTGTGGTCTGACAGATCAAGCCAGCACTGTCAACCAAAGTCTTCTAATCTACTTCATCACTTACTGTCTCTCGTGTAAAAATAAAGATCCAGCTGGCAAGTGGGTGCACGCTCTTTCTGGTTTGAGTTTGAACTACTCAGAGATTGAGTGGAAATGTTGAGAAATTTATGGGTGATTCATACTCTTAAGTACATTTCGCTCTTACTGCTGGCCACTAGCAGCTTAAAAGAAACCTTTCAGTTCATTTGCTTTTTCTCAACTGGAAGTTTCACTTTAATCAAATGAACATGTGTAAGCTTCACGTGTGAATATCAATATCAGTTCTCAACAGCAACACAGACTCTGTCACACTCTGCATGTTTTGATTAGCATAGTCTAATCTCCAAGTCAATCTCTTTAATAGTTTCTATGTCCTTGATCCCCTCTCTAATGTAGGGTAGAATGAGGGTTGACTGGTATGAACTGGTTCTTGTGTCGACAGAATTCCATCCAAAAGCAATATAAGCCTCTGTCAGCTATTCACAGACTCTATTTAAATTGCATTGGAAACGTGAAATAAATTACTGTAAGTGCCTCCATTTCAAATGCATGTCATATGTGTTGGCAACAGCAGAGCTATGCATGGGTATCTGAACATTTCCTGCTTCCTAATCCTATCAGAGATCCCTGGCTTCCTATCAGAGGAGGAGTGTCGTGTGGTGGTGCAGCTGGCTCAGCTCAAGGGTCTGATGGAGAGCCAGATGTTAGCACCTGGGCAGGAACAGCAGGAGTCAAACCAGCCACTACTTTCTCTCAGTACAGAGGAGGTCTTCAGCCTGTTGGACCTAAACCAGGACAGGCTGCTGCAGAAGCAGGAGGTGAGATAGGAGATAAGTAAAAGAGAGAGGGAGAGACCCCTTATACAGTAACTTTATGCCTTACAGCAGGAGAAGGAAAGTCGGTGCATCATATGTCATAAAAATTACATGAAGTGTTGGAGTGTGTCATGCTGTTTGTTGAAGTGAGAAGAATGTTTCTGGTCTCCTACAGATTGTGAGTCACTCACGCTCTCGGGATGGGACTTGGTTGAGTCCAGAAAATCTGCGACAGATACTCGGTGGACTGGAAGCAGGCCTGACAGGTGTGTGTGTGTGCGTGCGTGCGTGCGTGCGTGCATGCGTGCATGTGTGCATGTCTGGATATGGCTGGATATTAGATCTATCCATCATAAAGCTGCACACAAGTCCCACATACTTCCTATACCTTACTTAGCTACATATCCACTGTGCATGTGTTAGTCTCATCAATGTTCTAATCATATGGTACATGGCATGCTCATGTATGTAAAGTTTGAATGAATTTTGTCATTCTCACTCAATTGTCGGTGTGTGTGTGTGTGTGTGTGTCCAGCAGGCACGCTGACTTTGGAGGAGTTTNTCGGTGTGTGTGTGTGTGTGTGTGTGTGTGTGTCCAGCAGGCACGCTGACTTTGGAGGAGTTTAAGCGAGTGTACGATGCGACTCAGCGCGCTGGACAACAGCACAGTGGGAGGCTGCAGGGTCAGGTCAAACAGAGAAGCAAGCATACGTGGCTTTACCAAGGCCCAGGTTCCCACCATGTACTGCAGACACTCAGGAAAAGGTACTCACACACACACACTCACTATGACATGCTTTCACCGCCCCCCGTGAAATTGTGATTGATAATACAGATCTGCTTTGCTATCTTCTTTACTCAGAGTAACCAGTCTGACACGTTTGCCTTCTGCGTTGGTTGAGCTGAGTGAGCCGCTGCAGGTGATCCGCTACGAGCACAGAGACTTCAGTAATGCACATCACGACAGCAGTCCTGCTCATGCAGAAACTGCCTGCACACACACACGACTGGCAGGAAACACATCTGCATTCACAGAGGTCAACTGCAGGTGTGTGTGATTTTTTTTTTTTTTTTTTTTCTTAGTTTTGGTTCTGTTTGGGATTTGAGTAGTTTATTAGTTTTTATTTAGTTTCACTTTTGTGTATCTTAATTTTTGACATCTTGTCCCTGTCAATGTATTTCTGAATTTTTCATTTATATATTACCACCGTCGACACTGCTATAAGTCTATAGTTTTATTTAAACTATTTTAATATGTATACATTCATTATTCACTGTTTTCGTTTTTTTGGTTGAATGTTCATATAACGGATACATGTTTTATATGCCTAAGAGTTTTCTTCATGGTTACTCCCTTATTTCTGTAGTTGCCTGTATATTTTTGGATTACAAGTACTTTTCAAAATCAGATTTTATTGTCCAACTATTGCCATTCACATTTTGACAACGTGCAACTGCATAAAACCAATTATTTTCTCAATTTATTGCAGGAAGACATTTTCTTTCACTGTAGTTCACCGTATTTGTTCTTGTTTCATTCCAGGTATCTTACAGTTTTATTCTACCTCAGCTCTGTAGAGGAGGGTGGCGAGACCACCTTTCCTGTGGCAGACAATCGCACCTATGATGAGGAGGTGAGTGCTTTCTTGCGATCCACCATCTTAAACCGGCATCACCTCCTTTTACCAATGACCCACTGTGAAATGATGTCAAATGCAAATGACCTGAGTGTTGCTGATACTGCGTGGTTGCAGGCAGTGCTGACCCTTGACAAGGAATCTGACGCACAAGTGAACACCCAGTACCAAAACAAAAGATAATCCATAAGCTCTTGACAGCTTTGTGTGTTTTAGGCACTCGTCCAGGATGGAGTTGATCTGACAGACACACAGGAGACATGTGGCAGAGGAAACCTGAGGGTGAAACCTAAAGTTGGGACCGCTCTCCTCTGGTACAACCACCTTTCTGATGGCAGAGGTAAACATCAGACACTTTTATATTCTTCACATGTAGAGCTAGAACATATTGCATTTTGGTTTTTTGGGTCCGTCTGTTATAGGAGGTGAGTCACATCAAATTCCTACACAGAAATGTCCCTTGTCACTAATGTTTAGGCCTGAACCCAGAAAGAAAGACCAGAAAGACTTCAGTTATCAGTTATATTCACATTTGTGATCCCCAAATGTGTCACATACAGTATGAAACCTGTTTTGTGTTTTCTTTCTTATTTATATAGCAGTATATACATACAGTATGAGACTGGGTGACTATGTGTTGTTCACAAATGAAATTGAAATATCTTATGAGGGATAATCCAGTTCACCAGTCAAAATCTAGCATATTGAATGGCATAATGAGGCTGTAGATAGACAGAGTGCTGTACTATGAGATATCAACATTGCTGTGACTTATGGCACAGCATTGCCACACAACACATGACCTTGTGTATGTTACCATTTTTTGTGCAGCATTTATTACAGTCTTTTTGCCTTTCTCCAAACACAGACAGAACCTTTGGGTTTGTGCTGATAAATCTGAAAAAGTGGTTTCTCATTAGTAAGCAGTTGATAAGCAACTTCCTCTTACATCTGCACATCATGTACTGTTGTGTCTAACAGTTGATTCTGGCTTATTGTTGACATTTATGTGAACATGTTAAAGTTCATCTGACTCAAACTCAGTAGTACACTCAGGTTGGAAGTACTTTATAATTATTATAATGCATTTTGTCCAATTAGGCTGCTTGATTAGAACTAAATATGTGTATTAGTTTTTCTAGTGTTTTTTTTTTTTTTTTTNTTTTTTTTTTTTTTTTTTAATCCCTCCATGTTTCATGACAGCTATCATTCCCCCCTCTGGAGAATGTTGCTGTTATAGGCCAGAGTGTCTGTAGAGTAAAAAAATATTCCCCTTTATCATTCTTGTTACTGTTCATCTTCTCCATCTTCATCTTCTCCTGTTTTCCCCAGGTTGGATGGGTGAGCTGGATGAGTACTCCATCCATGGAGACTGCCCAGTCAGTCACGGAGTTAAGTGGGTGACCAAAAGCTGGGTAAATGTAGATCCGGATTACCAGAAGCAGGCCCGCTACCAGAGACTAGTTGCCCAAAGGCATGAATCCATATTTGGCATGGAGGAGCATTACCAGCCACTCGCACACAGCGACCTCCACCAAGACCTATAGCCAGGCCTTTGTAGATTTTAAAGATGAGACAGAGCGAGTCAGGCTTGCGTCTGTGGAGTCTGTGAGGCAAGTCTTCACACAAACATTGTTCTCAGAATGACATTTGCACATTAGTACTCTAACATTCAAGAAAATCCTCTCCTAAATCTGTCTTTCTCATCAAGCAAGTGCTTGGTTATCAACATTTGTTTATATAAATCAGGAACATTTTGTGAATTTTTGGGCAAATGAATTGTTTTCCTCATATTACTTTAATAAGTTAATAACGGATATATGCCATTCTTTGTCAAATCATGCCTTAAAGAAAACATTAGTTATTCAGAATAATGCATACTAGACTGAAATATATAGCTTCTACGATCCAATTTGGGAAAGATGCAGTTGTGTGTGAGGGATAAGCCTGCATATCTTCCTTCCATTTAGATTTAGTAGACGTTTTCCCATATTGCAGGTCAGTGTTATTATCATTATTATTATAGAATTAAAGCCTTTTATGAGCCATATCATTTATTCATGAATGTCATCCTGAGGGAAATTTTGTCAGATTCTCTATGTATGTTCTTCAGTTTGTTTCCAAAGTGAATTTGTTTCCTAAGTTATTTGCTAAGGGTTTGCCAGTCCAAAAGCAAATCCAGGGTTTTCCTAGACCAGACAAAATGTCAGATTTACAGTCTGTGGTATTCCAAATTTTGTGTTTCCTTTCTCACCATTTAAACACTTTCTCTGTCCGTCTGCGTGTGTTTTTGAGTGTTATTTATTGTGGGTGTGTTATTTAAGTTGATGGAATGCATATTTATTACAGCTTGATGTTGCACTGAATCACAGTATTTTAATGTATATATTGTATGTTAATATAATATATTAAAAATGTTTTAATATTGCTGTAAGTGGTATTTATTCATGTACTTTTAAGTTGTCAAGCCTGTTTTATATATCAGTGTCCAGTAGATGTCAGTAGATGTCACAACAGTCAGCGACAGAAACCCAATTCTAGTATGTAAAGTCAGCTAAAGGTATGATCAGCTACCATGATCAGATCAAATTATATGTTCTATGCTATGTGTGGTGGGTGTTGACAAAGATTCTGACTGGTCTTACTATATTTTAGTGTGTTGGAATATATTTCTAACTCTATTACTAATTATATTCCAGTGATATGAATAACAGTGCTCCTTTTTGACATCACCTTATTTCACACCTATACTTATACACCTTGGAGCTGAGTTGCCCAATACAAATAATCTGGGTGCTTTGCTCAATGCAGTCCAGTCAAGGCAGTCCAGTTATGCAGTATGATGACCATTCCAGTATCCAGTCTGCCACTTGAACCTATTAATACCTTTTTCATGGCAAGGACCTCCACGCAGACCTGTTTTAAAGCACATACATCTTGTTTATAAAAGTATATTCCCTCTGAGCTAGTGCTGTCACTGATTGGATCATGATTATTTCATTTCATTTATTTCATTCATGCAATGCTCACACACAAAATATCAACCTCAGCATTTTCACACTTTCCATGAATGAAAGGAGCAGGAAGAAGAAGAAAGTCTTATCAATACCTGCCCCTTTCTTCATAACAAACATAAACTCTGAGTTTATGTAACAAAACTTAAATGTAGATGATCTACCCTTTATTAACTGTTTAATCAAATAATTTAATCACAGCCAAAAGACAAAAGAACAAAATATACCATTATGCCAGAGTTTAACATTACTCATATTCATAACGGCCGAATATTCTTTCTTTATACATTTTCTTAAATTGAAAAAAATCAGGATAACCTTTCAAATCATTATCTAATGAATTCCACAGTTTAACTCTCGCTGCAGAGATTATTCTTGATTATTCTAGATAGCCCAGAAGGATGAAATGAGCCCGCAGAATTCCTAGCTACGCCCCTGAGACAAAAGTAAAACCTCAGTAAGGGACACGAGAATGACTAGAGAATTTCTAAATATGATCTTATTTGCATCTCTTCTTTGCTTCTCTGCTTTGGACTGTATCATTAGGAAACCTTTCCACCTTTTGCTGTGGAACCTTCAGTGGTCCACTGTGGCACCCTGGGCCCCAGGTTGGGAACCCAACCTGTGCTCCCAAATGTAGAATAAAAGCGCAGAGCGTTAGACGCCGCTCTGGGCATCTGTCTGCAGTTATCTGTGTGATTTCCAGGTCAAGGACGTGTGCAGAGTAATAAAGCCATCCTTTGACTCATGCTGCTGATGTTGTGCTCACCGCACTCGGCCCGCGCTTCAGCCAATCACGTCACGCCGGCTGGGGGGCGCAGGGGGGCGGGGGGNACTCGGCCCGCGCTTCAGCCAATCACGTCACGCCGGCTGGGGGGCGCAGGGGGGCGGGGGGAGCGTCTGTCACGGCTAGCAGTCCGTGGAGCTGATCACATTCTCCGTCTGCAGAACCACGGTGAGGGATCCCACACGCACGGATATACACAGTACACCCAGGTTGATGGACGTTTGACCAGGCGGTTACAAACCATCCTCCTTCATAGCCGCAGTATCATTTTCATCTAACGGTCATCCATGAGATTCTTCAGGCTTACCTTCAAGTGCTTCGTCGACTGCTTTTGAATCCCTTTTTCCACGGCTGACTGACCGCGACGCTTTTGTGAATTTCCAACAGAAGGTTTCCAACTTGTGATAAAAAAAAAAAAAAACNAAAAAAAAAAAAAAAACGCCAAAAAAAAACTGCGATTTTTTGTAATACCAAGAAGGTGAAATAACAAACTTAGAAAAATAAAAGAGAGAGAAGCGGAGAGCTGCATGCTAGTGACACATCTCCGTCTCTGAGCTCAGACACCTGAGCAAGCCTCCAACAGACACCAACGGCCACTTCGCTTTTTTTTTCAAATCACAAATCACTGTCATTTCTTTTTGTGTCGTTGTCCAAACAGTATGTCACCCGAGGTGGAGGAGAACAACAAAGGTGAGTATGGCTTATAGATTGTGTAGTGATCAGATTTTTTTTCCCCCATAATGCACATTCTTTTACATGAATTAAGGCAACAATCCACTGAATAATAAAACCAGCCCCTAAGAAGCTGCTGCCTCAATCCAAACTCACATAACCACTGAGCTGAATGATGACAGTATCATCATTCAGCTCAGTTTCATTGGGTGGTTGTGTCTGTAAAATTAGGTGACTCATATATATCTATTTCCATTTGCCATATAATTCAAAAGGAGAAATACTTCTTTGCTGATTATTTGCTACCATGGATACAGTACATACTGTCCTTACCTTCAAACATTCCCCTCTCTCACACACACTCTCAGACTGCCCTGATCTGGATCAAACTGCTTTGGTTTACATCCAGAAGTGGTAGACACTAACATCATGGATTGGCACTAATGAAGTGACATTTTGCCTTGATTGTGTGTGTGTTTGGTGTCGATAGCCAATACAAAACAGTCATGATGGAAGCTTTGTATGTGGCTGGAGCTTGAGCTATACATTGAAACCTCCATGCACTGTATTATACCGCAGCACACTAATCATTCTGTCCAGAAGAGAGAGAGAGAGAGAGAGAGAGNATACCGCAGCACACTAATCATTCTGTCCAGAAGAGAGAGAGAGAGAGAGAGAGAGTGAACAACAGCAATGGCTCATGCCACTGTAATACAATTTAACCCAGATCACCATTAATCAGTGTATCTTAGTGAGGTGTAATTCATCCCTGTTCCATCTTAGTGGGGCCTTGTAAGCCTTGAATAAGTTGCACTGATGCTGTTCTGTAATGAATGCACAAGCACAGCCTCCCTCTCTTTCAGTCATTCTAAGTCTGGCCCTAGAGACCGTGGTCGTCTGTCTGCGTTGCTGATTTGTGGTATACGTTGCTTATCAAGTTGTGAATGTGTGTGTATTTCTGAAGAATTGTACTTTGGAACCTTTGTCTGCTGTCCTCCATGTATGTCCATAATGTATTAGTATTACTGTGACATTGTGATTACTGCTTTCTTATCAGAAATCCTAATCCTTCCATCCATGCACAGTGTCTCCTTCCCCTCACTTGCTATCCTTTTTTTTTTTCTCATTCGACCCCTGTACATCTTTTCCCTGTCCAGGTGAAATCAGTCTGAGCCAGTTGGAGGGAGGGAACCTGTCTGAGGAGGAGAGTGGGGGATCAGCTCACCCCCTGGTGCCTGTGCCTGGTGCAGGTGCAGGGTGTGGCGAAGGCGGAGGGGCTGGACCGCCACAGAATCAGGATGAACCTGCAGCTGGGCCAGGAACAGTATCAGCACCTGAGAGAGAAACCTGGACCAGACAGATGGACTTTATCATGTCCTGCGTTGGCTTTGCTGTGGGCCTCGGCAATGTGTGGCGATTTCCTTACCTCTGCTACAAGAACGGCGGAGGTGAGCTTCAGGGCTGCTGTGTAGTTCTCAGTGTGTGAAACTCACTACTGTGTGTTCCTACTGTGTGAAACTCACTCAAGCACATCAGCACACAAACATTAAGCCAACATGAAGGGTTTCACTCCGAAACATTTTAAATGTGTTTTTTAAAATGTATTTCTACTTCATGTTCAGTGCCAATACAAAAAAATACACGACTACATTCTCTACAGTCATCATGTACAAAGATACAGTATCTTGGTTACATCAATACTAAATAGTGAGAAAGCTTTTCATTTTTACATTGATGCCTTGTTTGATTTGATTATTAATGAGCAACATACAAATAATGTTGCACCAGTCATGCAAAGTTGCACTACTGAGTGCCTCACTTAAATTCTCTTTCTAACCCTCAGACAGTTAAAAATACCACAGTACATACATAAAAACAGTAAGTACACTTAAATACATACATACACCTACCCGATCAATCATCTGATTTGTTCAGATCCCTGATGGTGATAAATTGACTGGAAAGAAATATCTTACAGAGATTCTTTTATTGAAGTTATTTTAGGGAAATTGTGCTTTAAAATGTTAGGCAAAGGGAAACAACCCACAGTCTTTGTGGGGGGTTGACCAGTGTCACTCACAATAGCTGAGTGTCCATGGAAAGTCTCCATTATGTAAATCAGGCAGTTGTCTTTGCAGGGCCTGGTTATTGCAAACTGGTTGCTAGACTTTATATAGACATTAAAAACCAACATACTCCTCACCAGACTGACATCAAACCCCTCCTTTTCCTGTCATTTACTTTTGTACAAACAAAAAGAGTTAACATTATTTCAACTTAGTCATAAAAATCATCTACAGGCAAGGACCAACATTAAAAGCTCTTCTTCTCAGGTCCTGGCACAAGGAATAGCCAAAATAATCATAATAATAATAATGATAATAATAATAATAATAATAATAATAATAATAATAATAAAACAGTGTAAAATGATCAATGTTACAANATAATAATAATAATAATAATAATAATAATAATAATAATAAAACAGTGTAAAATGATCAATGTTACAAGTCACAAAATTAAAATAAATTGAATAAGAAGTAGAATCATAAAGTCAATTTAAAACTGAACAGGCAACCAATGAAGGAACAGTGCACTTGGTCTTGGTTAGAAAGGAAGATGTATAATGCTATTTTATTTCACTCAAGTTCTAGTATGCAAGGAGGCTAATCTACTTCTTAGGAAATTGTGATTAAAGAAGAAAGGGCAGGAGGTCAGAGAAGGTTGGAGGTATAAGGCAGCGTGGCGAGACATAATTTCCAACATGGAAACAAAGCAGGGCCTGCATGTCTGTGAGCACGTAGCTGAAAAGCCAAGCCCCCCTCACGTGGTGCCACTTCTACATAGTTTATTTGTTATAGCTTACCGTTCCATAATTGACCCCTTATAAAAAAAAAATATTGCGCCCTATTGCGGTTCCAGCTCCGGCCTTTGTCCTTTATTTCTCTTATCTCTGCCCTACCCACTTTGGGTTTACATTTTTTACAAGGCATTTAAATGAAACTGAATGTTCGTCTGCATGTGTGTGTGTCTTGCTCCAGCCCTCCCTCTCCCCCATGTGTGTGTCTTGTGACCCATGGCTTTGATACCCACCTTCTGGTATCGTGTAACAATGGCCTGCCTCACACAGTCCACCCCCTGTGCTCCTATCCAGCACTTATGTAGTACACAAAGGTGCTCTTTCCCACTCTCCTCCTGATAAGGAGGCATATAGATATGTCACATAATAACCTTGCTGTGACTGACCCGTCCTTTGCTCTTCTCTGTCAGCAGTCACATTAGTGACAATACTTCCATATTTTGACCTTGACTAACTCAGGAAACACCTTGTAGCACACAATATCAGATAAGTTTGGTGCTCACTAACAACTTACTTCTTACTCAAACAAGGACACACTCTATTGGAGACTGTATATGTGAGATTAGTGCTATGCAAAACTTATTTGTGCATTTATTAATTTATAACCCGGCAGTTAGTAGTGTCTGGTCCAGGTATGATGAAAGAGAATATTTACTTGGGCCTATTATGGATGCAGTTCCTTGTAAATATGGCCAATATGTTTGGGTATGACAGGACAAACATTTTCTCCCATCATTTCATTCACGCCTCTTATTGCGTCTCTCTCTCTCTCTCTCTCTGTCTCTCTCTCTGCCTCTCTCTTTCTTTTACCCTCCCCCCCCTGCCTTTCTCTTTCAGACTCATACTCACAAATGTTTCCTTATAAGGCAGCAGCCCTCTGCTCTCAGAGAGTGAAAGACAGAGTGATTGACTGAATGAGACATAAATTGTTGGTCAATACCACTATTGTGCAGCACCAGATCAATGCCATATGATTTTTGTGTTAGTCATGCCTCCTCCATCAGTGCGTTGTCCCGGTTTTAATGCCTCCCTCTCCTATGATCTATCCATCCTTCCCTCCTTGCTTCTGAACAGCCTCTCTCTCTTCTCTGTGTCATAGCTGGTCATGTGACTGCCACCTATCTGCGCACTGGGTTGGTATCACCCAGTTATATTACATTCAAACTGAATTGCTGTAGTTGCATTTGATACTGAGAAAACTGCCACATGTAGCCTTTTCCATATTCTATTTCTATTGTGTATTTACTTATTTATCATAGCAAAATACACACACACACACACACACACACATATATATAAGGTGTCCCAAAAAATGTATACACACTTTGAATGACTATAAATACAATGTTTATTAAGATATATCTAGGCTTTATAATCCAAGTTAAAGAAGACAAGTGTAGAATCTTTTGAGTTTGTCACAGGTGTTTGGATTGATGACCGTTTTGATCCAGGCACTGCTGATAACACGGACAGATGGAATTGCAAACATCACAAATCATTTCATGTGGTATTGGTATTCAGTTGGTACGTACGTTCTCGCACTTCCAATAGCACTTTGAGATAAACTAGAAGGTGCAGTTTCTGAAGAAACTGCGGGGTGATTGCACGCTGAACCCGCCGCTTGAAGCGATTGCTTGAAACCGATTGCTTGAAACCGATTGAAACTTGCTTGAAAAGATGTGGAAGAAGAGGCAACTGAATAAGTTTAAATTGTAGTACAATAGTATAAGTACTATGTGAGCTGAAAGAGATGTGAAGCCATTTTGAATGCTTTGCAGTCAGTTGAATGGGGAAATTTTAAATGAAAATTGAAAAAAATGTGCTGAAATAAGGTTGAATATTTTGAAAAGTATGAAAGATGTGAATATGCTGTTGAAACCCCCTAAGGGATAGATCAAGTTGAACACTATGAAAGTGGTTTGAAGTTTCTACCTTGAAGCATGTGGAAGTAAGCAGGTTTCAAATATTGGAAAGTTTGAAAAATTTGAAAACCACTGAAATTGCCCTTTAAATTTCTCTGAAAGTATGAAAGGTAGAAAAAATCTGAATCCACTGGAAATAGTTGAAGGTTGGATGAATATTTGAAAAGTGGAAGGAGAGTTCTAAGTGAAAGTGAAGGAGTGGGAAGAGCTGAAAGATTGGAAATTTTGAAGAATTTGAAAAACACTGAAATTGCCCTTTAAATTTCTCTGACAGTATGAAAGGTAGAAAAAAAATCTGAATCCGTTGGAAATAGTTGAAGGTTGGATGAATATTTGAAAAGTGGAAGGAGAGTTCTAAGTGAAAGTGAAGGAGTGGGAAGAGCTGAAATATTGGAAATTTTGAAAAAACTGGAAAAATTGGTTCAAATAAAGTTTAATAATTCAAAAACTATGAATCATGGGAAAATTCTGCTGACACCCCCTAGAAAGCTAGTCAGGTTGAACATGTTGAAATTGGTTTGAAGTTTCTATCACAAAGCATGTAGGAGTAGATAGGTTTCANCAGGTTGAACATGTTGAAATTGGTTTGAAGTTTCTATCACAAAGCATGTAGGAGTAGATAGGTTTCAAAAATTGGCAATTTTGAAGAATTTGAAAACCACTAAAATTGCCCTTTAATTTTCTCCGAAAGTATGAAAGTTAGAAAAATTCGGAATCCGTTGGGAATAGTTGAAGGTCAGATGAATATTTGAAAAGTGGAATGACAGTTCTAAGTGAAAGTATGAAGGAATGGGAAGAGTTGAAAGATTGGAAATTTTGANAATGACAGTTCTAAGTGAAAGTATGAAGGAATGGGAAGAGTTGAAAGATTGGAAATTTTGAAGAATTCTTTCATTCATTTTGAATGGGAAAATTTTGGGAAGAAATGTGGAATATTCTGGAAATTTTGAAAGTTTATGAAAATTTGGTTTGAAGTCCACCCCTTTCTGACGGAGCATGAATGACTGGAAGTTGGTTTGAAGTTTGTAGGTTGAAGTATGTGGAAGTAGTTGAACACCAAAAAATGGGTGGAATAAATGGAATAATAAAAAAAAACTATAATAAAGAGTGAAGAGAACATAGGGTTGATTGCTGTGTGTAATCACCCCAATTTCCTTTTCTCAAAGCTTAGTCATGCTTCTGTCATTACTTCTAATCAGTTGCACCTGTACAAAAAGGAAGTTTGAGTGACTTATAATCATTCAAAGCGTGTATACATTTGTTTTGGGACACCTTGTATGTATATATATATATATATATATACACACACACACATATATACATACACACACAGTATATAAATTACCCTAAACCATCTACTGCAAACAAGTCATTAGAAGTCCCTAAAAGGCCTAATAAATCCTGCAGGAGTCCATTGACTTTTGCTGTCCCCATTTTATAGTCCTTTGTCTCTGCCTTCCCTCCATGCTACTTTCACATTCAAGGATAATACTACAGACAAATTTCCAAACACTTGTGCAATTGGAGACAATGCTGTTATCTCCCATTTACACTTTCAATGCTTCTCTTATCTTGGCCTTGTCTAATCCTCCTTCCCGTCTTTTCCTGTCTTACTCTCTGTAAGTGCTTACTACTGTTTCTTGTTTTGTCTCTTGTTTGATTAGCAAGTGTTATACCAGTGTTTACTACTGCTTATAACCCTGAAAGCCTTAAACATAAGTTGTTCCTCAGATTTGATCCTGGAAAAGCTAAAATGGCTTGGCCTGTGTGTTGACCACGTGTTCAGCCAACCAGTATCAAGCCAGTGAGCCAGTGCAACTTGTACTTCAGGTAAAACATCAGCTCAGTGGATCACATATTGAGTGTGTGTGTGTGTGTGTGTGTGTGTGTGTGTGTGTGTGTGTCGCATGTTGCAGGTGTGTTCCTGATCCCCTACTTGCTGATTGTGTTTATCGGGGGCATCCCAGTGTTCTTCCTGGAGATTTCTCTGGGACAATTCATGAAACAGGGAGGGGTCTCTGCCTGGAACATTGCCCCCCTCTTTAAAGGTATGTGTGTGTGTGTGTGTGTGTGTGTGTGAGAGAGAGAGATCAAGTCTATTTTTCCTAGAAGTGTGAATATTGATGCTGCTCATCACTTCTGTCCCTATCTCTACCAGGTTTGGGCCTGGCCTCCATGGTGATCGTGTTCTTCTGTAACACCTACTACATCATGATTCTGGTGTGGGGCCTCTACTACTTCTTTCACTCCTTCACCAAAACGCTGCCTTGGGCCACATGTGGACACCCCTGGAACACCCCCAACTGTACACAGGACTTTCGTCGCAGCTGCCACAACCGTAGTGCTGTCCAGCCAGTTCTGCCATCACCCAGTGCTGACCCCACCACCCCCTCCAACCTCCTCTCCTCCACATCCCTATTTAACCTGTCCTCAGCCAAGCTCTTCCCCAATGGCAGCTGCATGGAGCCGGAGGGCATGCGCTCCACAGTCATCGAGTTCTGGGAGTAGGTCATCTCTATATCTGGGAACTGTCTTGGAATAGTGCATCGAGGTGTCAGCAGGTCCTGGAAAAAAGGTTTAAATCTTAAAGATGTTGTGCTTTGATAGGTTGTGCACCCAGTTAGAAGTTTCCAGCAATGCACACCTTCATAAGTTTTCATGTGTATGAGAGCCTATAATTTAACTTGTTGACACCTTGTTACAGCTATTCATTTTTGTTTTTTTTCTTGATGTTGACTGGGCCTTTTGTTTTTTTGTTTTTTTTTTAATCTAAATGGAATGCCTCTGTGGTCCTCTTAGGCACAAAGTGCTTCATCTGTCCGGTGGGCTGCACGAGCCTGGTGACATCAACTATGAAATGGTGCTGTGTCTCATGGTGACCTGGGTCATTGTTTACTTCTGCATGTGGAAAGGAGTTAAATCCACTGGCAAGGTAATCAGTTTTTCTGAATGCACAACTCCTGATGCTTAATGTAACATGTCTTTGTCTGGGTTCATGGAGTGCAGACTAACATTTGCCACATAGTTTCAGCTAATTAATTTTCTTTACTCACTGCATTTTGCCCTTGAACCCCCAAATCAGCTTTGGTATATTTTAGAGGCTCAGTGTTTATGAGTACACATGTATTTTCTGAATGTTTGCTAAATTTTTTTTTTCTCATTTTATGTCACGTGTTTATGTATATGTGAGGCATAAAGGTTTCGTCAGATTATAAACTTACACTGATCCTTGGAACCCAATTCAGCTTTACATATTCCTTGAGAGCTTCTTCTGTCAAGTATGACCACAGAGAAAAAACGGTGCCCAACATCTGCCTTGTTGAATAGATAATGTATCAAATTGTAGATATGGAGATGTCTATGTTTGCATATTTGTGTTGTGTTAGCAGCAGCCAAAGCTCATAAAGCAAAGGGGGAAAACAGTGGAGGAGACTCAGCAACCTTTAAGCCGATTAGTAGCTTTCTCCTTTGTTTGAAAACTGGAAAGGGGCTTTTCTCTCCATGTTCACCCTAGATCAAGGCAAATATGTGCTTTCTCACCATTGGGCCCTTACTGTTCTTATTTAGCCGTGACCTTAGACCAACATTAGGTAGCAGGAGGGCTCCTTCTGAACATAATTTGACAAAGTTGTGAAAAACAGTTTTTTTTTAAAAGCCCCACAATTGCAAAATAACATAAGAGAGCCCATTACACATCTGCTACAGTAAGGACCTTATCGCTGTTGATGTAAAACTTGGGTATTTGCAAAGCAGGTAAATGTTTAATCAGAGTGAGATAAAATCATAGGTGCAGACACATGGGAACCATAGCAAATGGACTACGTTGTTTAGCATTGTACTGTTCCAGAGATCTTGTCAAACTTGTTTTTTAAATTTATAATATATAAAGTATATAATATGAGCGGTTTTAATATGCCTGAGGTATGCTGCGGATAATTTCACTTCGACTTTATTTCAGTTCTGATGATTGATTCAGTTCAATATGATTTCAGTTCCAAACTCTACCCCACCGCCATCCAGCATCTCCTATGATTTTGTCTTATGGTATGTTGTAGGGGACTTCCCAGCTCTCTTCCCCATCTTTCTGCAGGTGGTGTACTTTACAGCGCTTTTCCCCTATGTGGTGCTGGTCATTCTGTTGATCCATGGAGTCAGTCTGCCAGGAGCTTTAGACGGGATTGTGTACTACCTGAAACCAGATTGGTCCAAACTTGGAGAAGCACAGGTATACATATACATTTAGTAGATCATATGCAGATACATTTGTTTTTGATTAAAAAAAATATGTTGGAATTGTTTAACATGACATAGTAAGCAAAAAAAAAAAGTGGTCAAAATTGTGAAACATTACATTATTCGGACATTTCCTTTGCGGCAGGTGTGGATTGATGCTGGCACTCAGATTTTCTTCTCCTATGCCATTGGACTGGGAGCCCTGACTGCACTGGGCAGCTACAACCGCTTCCATAACAACTGTTACCAGTGAGTTTAACAACAAACTCAGATGCCACTCGGACCGGAACAAAGCCTCCATCAATACAAACACCATCAGCCACACTCTGCATCCTTCAGCATGAGGCTGTAGACTTAAATACTGTCACACACTCCAGCAAATAGTATTTTTGTTAGAATTAGGCTTTCTTTCACTGTTTGTGCTCTTCCACAAAGGGAGTTGTATGAGCATTCACACGAAGGATGACCTCTCCTCATGGTTAAACAACTACAAAAAGAATATTATTTACTACAGTATAAGTACCAGAGATGTAAAGCAGGTGCACAAGAGGTTCAGTTGCCATATTTAAGATTTGTACTATGGATGGTCACCAGAACAAGCATTAGATTTAAATATATGAATGTGCCAGGAACTCTAAAACCCCAAAGACTTGCAAGCATCTACTCACATTACAAATGTAAAGTTATTTCCCTTCATGTTTAAAATAGAAGTGAATGTCATAGCCCTGCTATTAAGCCCTGAATGTGTAAAGAGCTAATATTTATTTTTAGCCAATCTTCCCAGTCTAGTTTTTGAAAAGTTACAGCAATTACTTGCTACAATAAAAGGTCAGTTGGACTCTCAGAGCGGAATGACGTGCAAATCTGGATAATATTGCCTGATTTCAGCTGAAGTTGGCCTCCAATGGGCTCCCGTTTTTTTGCAGGCTACTTGATATCCTTTGCATGTGTTTACTCCAATTAGACAGAGTTATGTAAGCAATCACAAGCTTACATGGCAGTTCACTGCACACAAATAATAGGCATAATATTTGATCGATCTCAGAACTTGATCCTGGGACACTACATGAGTGTTTGTTATGCCCGTAGTCAGGAATATCCTCCCATTGGACATTTTCCCTGAGTTGACCTTAATTGGAAGTTGAAAATTGAGGTATGTCAGCTCAGCTCTCTTTCTCCCACACACACTCAGAACAGGCTAGGAATAGATGGCCAGATGTGTGGATACACTGCTCTCAGATCCTAGTCTATAGTAGACGTACATGTATTTGTTATGAAGTTACTTGCTTCTAAGCAGCACAATGAGACTTCATGTCTTTTTTAATAATTGTGTTATGATACTGGTGACTTATGGTAGCTTGATATGGACTGCTTTGTTAACCCAAGCACGCAGTCTCATCCTGTATTAATTATCTGCATCTCTCAGACATTCCTCTGAGTGCTTTTTCAGATGGACAGAGCCTATGCATAGTCGGCTGTGTGGAGGTTGCTGTTGAACAGCTGCAGCAGTGTTATGCAGCAGTAACTATCCTGTTGTAGCTGTTGTTTATACATTCTTATATCAGAACGGATTCTTGGCTAGTGTACCCAGCAAGGCTCCTCAAGATAAACAAGAAGGTCATTGTGTAGACAGGATAATAGTCTACAGACAGACTAGAATGGGCATTATATATGGTTTGATTTATACAACCACACAGCAAATTCAGCAGAGTCAAAATAACTCTGTAAGAGTTAATCTCAACACTTTCAAAGTGTCTCATGGGGTCCACTCCCAAAAGTGTTATTTCAACACTTTTCAAAGTGTTAGCATTTTAACACTATAATGGAGTAAATATTAACTCTGTGCAGAGTTGAAATTTAACACTGCTCGACACTACAAAGTGTTAAATATTCTCAACACCAGTGTCAGGAGTTAAAACTGAACTCTTTTAAAGTGTGACATATTTTCAACACTAGTGTAAGGTGTTAAAAATTAACTCTTTTATTGTGTAATTTTTTAACTACTTAAGAGTTACCCTCTAATTAGCATATTGTGTGTAAATATAGTACAATACAATTTAATGTATGTTAAAAAATGACAGACCTATCCTGTTTGCTTCAATCCACATTTTTATTTCAGAAAATCTTAATTAATTACTGACTATAATGCTGTCCAACACTAGTCTCTCCTCTTCATCATCAGCATGATGAAGAGGAGAAGAACACTTCTCCCTGAACAAAGTGGAATTACTTTGCTCAATAAGAAGCATTTCTCAGTTAAAGCTTATTAAAGCTTCAACAACAAAACAGCAATATAACAGTTAATAGTAAGCAGAATGCAGCAGGGATATCATAACAAGAACACACACTCTCTCTGATGGTGACACACCAAAAAGTAGAATGCATTCAAATGTAACTCAAACTGTTACAGCTGCAACAAATAAACTTATACAAAGCTGTAACATTCACAAAAAGGATGATAACAGATATTTACAACAGAACTAGAACTCAGAGCATGTAACACTGCTGCAAGCATGCTGGGAGAATCAGAGCAGCTCAATCCACCGTCGCTACAGTGTGTTTACTGCAGACTTTGCATGTCGCCTTTAACAGCAACTTTTAACTTCTCATGTTGGGCCTTTTAGAGCCTTTGTGTGAAAAACAATAACCTCATTCTAACTCCGTCCAGGAGTATCACCTGCTAGCATGAACTCTTTGATAGCATGGCTGCTATTCATAAAGAGAGTGTGGAAAACTTGGATATGATCAAAAACAGTCAAATTTAAGGAAATTAACATTTAAATGTTTACCTAAAAATGAATTTTGAAGTTAACCATTGTTGTTGTGACTGCATGTTATGCTCAAACTAATGAAGCAGAAAAAACTCCCAACACCCTCAGAGTTGAAAGCCAGTGTCACAAACTTCCAGATCATCAAATCAACATCGTCAGTGTTGATTTGACAAAAATGGCTTCAACACCCAATTTTGGCATCAACTATTTAGTTGACCGGGTGTCAAAAGAGGCAAATTACATCAAATCCATAGTTAGATTATCTCCAGACGTAGTTGGATTGACACTCTTTTCATCAACACCAGAATTTTAACTCTGCTGAATTTGCTGTGCATGCATGGATGAGTCATCATAATATCATAAGATAGATTAATATGCAGTAAGGATATTACGTAGGCCTTTTGCCATCTCTCCCCTCAGACCTACAGTCTTGACATTATATTATTTGCTTTCTGCTCTGTACCTGCCAACAGCACCTTTCAGTTAAATTGCTATTGATCCCCTTGTATCCTAACACCTCTCCTCTGCTGCCAGTGTTTGTCTTTGGTATCTTATGATGAGAGCCTCATATTGCAGCATATCATAATGCATTGCTTCTCTCTCTCTCATACTGTCATTCTTTTATGTCTTGTGTTCTTTTTCTCTGTCTCTCCTATTTTTCCCCTCTCTATTTTCTCTGTAGGGATGCATTTCTGCTGGCCATCATTAACAGCGGAACCAGTTTCTTTGCAGGCTTCGTAGTGTTCTCTGTTCTGGGCTTCATGGCTGCAGAGCAAGACGTGGACATCAGTAAGGTAGCTGAGAGTGGTAAGAATACAGCCTCAATAGAATACAGAGTTTTTCAGCACCCGGCTCAACGCATTGGAGCTGAGCACATTGTTGTACTCATAAGAATACAACCTCCCCAGGATTAGGCATGTCTTAACCGCAGTGCAATGAACTGAACATTAACAGGAAGAGCTTTCTCCTGATTGTCTGAGCTCCTAAATCTGTCCCTTAATGTGCAGGTCCGGGACTGGCCTTCATAGCCTATCCGAAGGCTGTGACTCTGATGCCATGGGCGCCATTCTGGGCAGCACTTTTCTTCTTTATGTTGTTCATACTGGGCCTGGACAGCCAGGTAACACTCAAAAGCACTATGGCACTTCATCTAGCATCTGTCTCTTCCGCTTTCCCTCTCTCCTCTCTCTCCTTCACTTCCTCTCACGCAAATGCTACACAAACAGTACAGACATTTAATGTTTTGCATCAGCATCACATTTCTTAACAGCTTGTTTGTTGTGCGTCTGTTTGAGCCAGTGCCTACATCCATTGTTTTGCAGGCCAGGGATTTGTCAATGAGCTTCTGTCTGATTCACACAGTGAACGTCTGTCTATTTTCCAGTCCGTTCATTCACTCTCCCTTTCCATTTCTTCTCAATGTATCTCTCACTTTCTCCTTCCATAGCCATGGCTTGTTCTGCCATTTCTGGTAAATTGTGTATAAGTAGTCGCATTGATTCAGTAATTGAAATAATGCTTCTGCAAATGTATATGTGAGCATTCTTGTACAGGGAGACTGAGATGGGGTTTCTGGATAATAGCAGCTTACAGGAAGGATATCCAGTAGTGCTGGGGTTGTGCTAGAACCTAACCTGAACTAGTAAAAGCACACGTATTGTTTTTTTTTTTTTTTTTTTTTTTTTGTTTTGTTTTTCAAGACTTATTTTATAGCGTTTCAAGAAGTTTTTCCTTATCTGGGATTTCTTCTGTTTCCTGGGAATTCTTGCTTGATAAATAAAAGTGTCACCTAGTGAGTTGGGAGATAATTCTCTAACATCTGTGCACAACAGACTTCAAGACACAGAATCATGTTTCAGGCTTTAGTCCACCCCCTCATCTTTTGTCTCTTTCTGTTTCTGTCTCTCTCTCTCAATGTGTTTTTTGTCTCTATCTCTTTCACTTTCTCAGTTTGTAGGAGTGGAGGGCTTGATAACAGGAATCATAGACATGCTACCCCCTAAATCTGTGCTGGCATCCCTGCGACGAGAGGTGATAGCAGCTATCTGCTGCGTCATCTGCTTCCTTATTGACATGTCCATGATCACTGAGGTACAGCAAGGATTTCCTAAAGTTTCAGACCTGCTTTCCTAGTAATGCTAATTTTTGGTAGGTTACACATTTGCTTCAAGACTGACAGACTACGACAGACCTAATATTTTTTCATTTCTAGGCCAAATATGAAGCCATTCAAAAGCTAATGAAAGGCCAGAGACACTTATATGAGCTTATTCATGGTTGTTTTAAATTAAAAGATTATTTAAATGGGGGTTGGTATGAGGAGCATAGCATATAACTGGGAAAGGATGAAACAGGAAAATATAAATAGGCAAGGCTGGAAATAGGTCACACAAAGTATTAATAGGAAGGTTGTGGTAATGACTGTTCTCTCTGTTTCTGTCAGGGTGGGATGTATGTCTTCCAGTTGTTTGACTACTATTCTGCCAGTGGCATAACTCTTCTGTGGCAGGCCTTCTGGGAGTGTGTAGTGATTGCATGGGTATATGGTGAGACACAAGCTCACAGTCAACAGCATCTATTTCCAGCACCAGCACAATCCAATAATTCCATCATAACAATATTATGCTTACTGCTGTCTGCCAGGAGCGGATCGGTTCATGGACGACGTCGCTCGTATGATTGGCTATCAGCCCCTACCCTACATGAAGTGGTGCTGGTCCTACATTACGCCTCTTGTCTGTGTGGTATGTTCTGTGCTACTGTACAACAGGTGCTATATATATATATGTTGTGTCTGCCAGTTTTAAACAGCTGACATTTTTGTGTGCGTGTAGACAGCTGACATTTTTGTGTGCGTGTAGGGAGTGTTTCTGTTCCACGTGGTGAACTACAAGCGACTGACCTACAACACAGTGTACACGTACCCCTTGTGGGGTGAAGCGCTTGGCTGGGGCCTGGCCCTCTCCTCCATGCTCTGTATCCCTGTTACTGTTATCTACAAACTGCTGCGCTGCAAAGGATCTTTGAGGGAGGTCAGTATGCCTGTGTGTGTGTGTGTTCTCCTGTCTGTATGTGTATCCTGTGGTTTTGTTTGTAACTGCTGATAAATCAGTAGGAATGTGTCTCCTTGGCATTTGCCCTCCCATCACTTATTTGGTTTTCCAGTTTAATCAGTATTCATTTGCGAGGGCTCATTAGAGCTCATCTGTCCAATAAACAGTCATCATCATCTATGTCCTTGTTTCTCTGTGTAGCGGTGGCAGCACCTAACTACCCCAGTGTGGGGCAGACACCACCTGGAGTACCTGGCCCCAGAGTCAGAGGCCAAACTGCTGCCCCCTGCAGGAGCCAAAGGCACACTGCACTTTGAGAGTGTCATCTGATGAGCTGAGCCTACAAAACACAGAACCAAGGTCGCCGTTTTTCATCAGCACATCTACACATACACACACAAAGGCACACACACACAAAATGCAGAGAATGTATGCACACCACACTGGCCTGGTAACAGCGAAACACAGATTAATTACACACCTGACACTCTCACAGCTATGGAAAAGCCCTGGACAAATGGACCAAAGATGACATGGGAGAAGAACTGAAACACAAACATGCATCCATTCGACCACAAGCTGATATTTCTTCTGCTCTGCTTTCTGACTCTACCTCGCTGCCTCTCCCCTCTCTTTCTGCTCCCCGCCTCAGTGCTGTCCCGTCTCGTCTCGTCCTGTGAGTGTAATGTGTTTAGTCTAGCTGCAACAGTTTCCCTTCTCTCACCTGTCAGCCAGAATTTGCTGAGCTTTTTCCATTCCGACCCAAAATGCTATTTTGTGCTAAATGAGCAGAAATTGAAAAGATTCTGGTAAAATTACTAAATGAAGAACCTCGTGCATTCTGCTAATATGCCATGTTCTGAGTTTGTGTGTCTGTAAGGAGTGTGTTGGAGCATGGCAGTAGTGTCTTCATTTAACATCACATTTGTCCATTGTTTTCTACCAAATGTATTCTCATAATTAACTAACAAAATAACTTCCATTTGTAAAAAACCACAAAAGACAATGCACCACCACTTCCAGTTGCGTGTTATGAGCTAACTTAAGTATTCAGTGTATTGTAGGTCTGTATATCAGTGTTAACAATAATTGGAGTCAGTGATGATCAGATCAAACTTAAAGAGAGAAAATTTAGACTAAACTGTAAAGGAGAGCAGGAGATGGGGTTGGCAGGAAGGGAAAGCAACTGATGTCAGGGAAGAAGCAATAAATGACTAGATGGAGAGGTTTTTGTGGCTCTTTATTTACATGGACTCATTCATACTCCATTCATAAAACATGTAATTCTTAGTTTATTCTGAGAGAAGCCATCTCAACCTGTACAAAAAAGACATTTAATAAACATTTGATAGACATTCCACAACTCGGTAAAGTTAGTCTAGAAGTGTAATGTGTAGTGTACACTGTACAAAGTACGCTGACGAACAGGAAATGTGTGTGGTCCATAATTTATAACACTTTATATTGTTTACGCTAGAGTGTTGAATCCAAGAAACAAATAATTAGAGGCTCCCTGGCAAACCAAATGAAACCCAGGCTCAATTTACTGGAGTGGCAGGTTTCCTTCTTTTCACTCCTGGTCACTCATTCATTTTACAGATTAGCTATCATAGTGCTCAATCCAAACCCCATGGCTTTAGTTTATTTGGTTTATTAGGTACAGTCAAAAGCAATCCGGTGCAAGATGGTGAACCCTGCAATAGATTGTTTTTTGAAGCTTATTATTCAGTTCATAGGTGTGTAAATGAGACAAAACATTCCAAACACAACAACACTACTAACTACAACCTCAAATTTTACAACAGACCTGAATCAACACCTCTTTGATAGTGTCAACTAAAACTGAACACAAGCATCATGGAGGTTGGATTCATAGCAGGGTTGCTATTATGGATTGGTTAGATAGAATTGAATAGTTATCACCTGAAAGATAAGCTATGACAGCAGACGATCCTGTGACAGTGGATCTCATAAATAGAAGGGTGCTTTGCAAGATGTCACAGGAATTAGCCACGTGTGAATACTGTCCAAAAATACACCCAAACACTGAGTGTTTAAAAGCTGCTGCTCTTTTTAAACAGCATTTGTAATACACAATAAGTGAAATTCATTTCACTCTTAATGTTTTTTAAAAACAAATGACTTGTGTGAGGATCGTGATCCCCGCACATGGAGAATGGCCCAGTCATATCGAACATTTACATTTTATTGATTTGTTCTGGAAGACGTATATATGTCCCCTGTATATATGGCCAACTGCATTGGTTCAAGAGAGGATAAAATGGACTAACAGACTAACACATGCACAAATCCACACCTTAGTATTAACCCACAACAGCACCTCTCATATCTGAGTCAGTTTCCCCTTACAGCCAACTGTTCACACACTCTGTACTCTCTCATACAGGCTATAAATACAGAGTCCAGTGTTACATTCTCCCACTCAGCCTCCAATCCTTCTTCTCTGTCTCACACACACCACAGAATGGGAAAGCTGCAGTGACGTATTGGTGGCTATCTCATTAGACGATATCATAAAAAGGCTGTTGCCACAGCAACAGCTCCCTGTATTTCTATGGCAACCAACTGCCATGTCATGGTGGTTTGTTCACCCCCAGTAAAATAGGAGGAGACAACCAATATGAAGCAAGAGAGCACCCAGCAGGTCTGAATGGAGGAGGAGGAGGAGGAGGAGGATAGGAGGAGGAAGGAGGAAGATGGTGAGAGTTGGGATAGTCTGACCCCTGCAGGTCACATCTTGGTGCTGCATGACATATCCTAAGGAAATGAAGAAGATTCAGGAATAAGGGTAGGAAACATCTACAGTGTGGTCATGAATAATGAGTCATTTGTAAAGATAACAGATTTCTTAAAAATTGTATTAAATATGAATGGTGATTAACTCACCAGTATGTAGTCCGTCTGCCCCGTCTTCTTGAGAATATGAAGGACTGCATCATGAATAGTGACAAACAGCCGACTCTTTGAAATGGTCTCAGAGAAGAAACCTGTCTTTTCCAGCTGCTCCATGACACAGGCTAGTCTCACACACACACATACACACACACACACACACACACAAAGAGACAACCATACACAATGAGAGACCTTGTGAATGTGTGAAAAAGAGGGAGAGCATTCTGGTTATAGACATAAATAATTATGTTTAGCTTCTTGGTCTCTAAGGGAACAATATGGTGCCACTGAGGCTGAGGCCGTGACACAGTCATTATCAAAGTTTCAGTGCTTTGACTGCATTAAGGGCATTGATTCTGTTTCTATTATGGCTGGGAGTGCCACTTACCTTGGCAGCCTGCAAGATAGATATCCACATCAACCTCTCTGAAGTCTCTGAATATCTGTGCAGCAGAGAATTGCAAAGAGAAAAAGAAAAGATGCTCATTCTATATTAAGAATGAAATGGGATGTTTTCTATTTACAGCCTATGCATATTTTATATATTCATATACTGTTTTGCATGTTGTCAAATCAACACACACACACGCACACAGTAGGCACACATACATTTTTCAAGGTCTTCACAGTGACTGTGTCCACAAAACTGGTTGTTGAGATGTCCAAGATGATGCTGTGCGTGCCTGATTCACAGCCTCTTCCCTTCTCCACATCGCCCTTGTGAGACATTGATGTGATGCTGTCATCACCATGGCAACCTATATCCGAGTCAGAGTCTGACATGGCGGTGTCATGTTGGTAAGTCCAGTTTACATGGCCTTTAATAGCACTGTTTGGAGAGGGCTCTGTCAGGTTTAAGACTACACCATTCCCCTGGCTCTGTGCCTTCACTTCGGCAGAGAGTTTCCTTTCGTTCAGCTCCTTCCACGGGTTAATTTTCTCTTTTGACAATTTGCCACTGGACAAATGGCTGCCCACATTTCTCTGTCAATATGTCGGAAAATTAGATTAGTTTATCATTTTTATTTCCACAACTGATTTGTTTCATTTGAGAAGAACTAATATAACTTCAAGGTTTTCTGAATGCGCCGCTTGGAATATCATACTTGTTTCTTGGCCTCGTTTTTAGCTTTCTTTTTCTCTTTCTCCTGTTTACGCTTCTGCTTTGCATCTCGTTTCTTCTTTGCTGTCAGCAGCTTCCCGATTTCAATTCCACTCTGAACAAAGAGTAGAGTTTGCGATAAGAGAAAAGAGAAAGTGAGACGAGTGAGAGAGATAATGAAAACAATTAAGAAAGCTGTAGACAGCAGACAGGGACTATATCTTGTAATCAAATGCCAAGTACGGACACTCNACACACACACACACCTTCTCTTGCAGGGCCTCCAAGTACAGCTCAGCGTTGGTGTAGTAGATTGTTGCAGATGAACGGAAGATTTTAATACCTGGAATCTCTTTGGCCTGCAAGGACATGTCATGACATCACAGAGTTCAGAAGCTAAGTCTTAATTCTGCTCTCATTTGCACTTTTCACCTCCCACAAGTATTGTTTTAGCTAAATGGAGCTTTCCTGACACTTAATGACTGCAAGTTGGTGTAACTCAATGCGCTCAATGAGAATTTCTCTCCTAATTCTATGTGGACAATAATGGTGCTGCTAATGGTGCTCCTCATCTGTTTATCACTCAAAGACTCTTACCTCCTCATAGGTGTCTGTGTCCAGATACAAGTCTGTTCCTGGCACTTGGCCTAAGATAGAGTATCGGGGTCTGTAAGTATTAAAATGACATGATTACAGCAGCAAATATCAAAATCTCACCACAAGAGACATACATGTTTGTATATTCATAATTGCACTGCATGGTGTATATGTACAGTTGTGTTCTGAAGATGACTGTGAGCATGGAAAAGCCAACAGACACAGCCAGACCCAAGTCCAGGTTCAACAGGATGGTGCAGATGAATGTAACCAGCCACACCAGCTAGTGGGCAATGTGAACACAGACAGTCAGTGGGGTCAAAAACAACAGGGTTCATAAAGTATTTAACTCGACAGGATTACTCTTTCAGACGATTTAGTCCTACCAAGTCAATCTTGTTGGTCTTCCACAGCAGAGGCACATCCAGGAACTGCTTAAACATTCCTTTCAAATTCACAAACACTACTGTGGATAGAACGGCCTGAAGACCCCACCACACACACAAACACACACACATACAAAATAAGATTTACTTAAGAAATGGAAAGAAATGGAAAGGAGGAAGACAGAGTATACTGCAAGAAGAGTCTTACCTTGGGGAGATCCTCAAACAGAGAACCTATTTTCAAAACAGTGATGAGCACAATTATGGACGAAATCACTCCGGCCACCTGATCATTAACACACACACACACACACAGAGAGAGAGAGAGAGAGAGAGAGAGAGAGAGAGAGAGAGTATGAAGTTGAACGTAAGACTCAGAAAAATGCATGATGGCATTTATGCTATTTGTGACTGTGTGTGTGCGTGTTTGCATGTGTTTACTTGTGTCTTGCCCCCTGTGCTTTCCTGGACGAGACTGCGAGACAATGACGCTGTTACAGAGTAACACTGGAAGAAGCCGCCAACAGAGTTACAAAGACCGATAGCAACCAGTTCCTGAAAATAGAAAAACAGAGAGATAGGCAGACAGCCAGAGAGTAAAACACATGATACATGAATATTAACATAACACATAAATAATAATATGCACTATGAACCAACAAATTATATTTGATATTGATATTGACAATATATATTTTATTCTCTTCACTAATGCCTATCCTAGGTGTCTATAACCATGTGTTTCTAGGTTCTATACCCACATTTCAGTAACATTAGCACACTATTCATTAATTTTATGGCCATGTTCACACATTACTGCAAAGGTGAAAGCTGTTCCATGCATATTTAAGACATACTTGGTTGCACAAAGCTTGATGGATATTAAAGATTTAGCAGGCTAGTGCTTAGACAGTCTGAGTGCTTCTAGCCTCAGAATGATCCTACTCACATGCTTCTGCAAGTGTGTGTGTGTGTGTGTGTGTGTGTGTGCACGTGCACACATGCACGTGCACATGCACTGTGAATTAATAAATAAAAAGAATATTCGTATATTCGTGTACATGAGCAGACTGGCAGAAAGTAGTCCCAGCCATTCCTTTATCTATTTTTAGAAAATTAATCATTTTAATAATCCACCACAAAGATGACTTGACCTAATGTATTAGCAAAGGGAAGACAATGCAGTTCACTGTCAGAATTAAAAATAAAAACACAATAACCAATAGTCCTGAAATTACTTCAGTGTAGAAATGGGTGAAACAAACCTTAAAGTATAATTATAAGAAGGTGTTTTGATAATGTCGTGCATTTTCAGAAGTCATTTACAAAAACAAAAAAATACGATACTGATTTTGCAAGCCCAAGTTGCTCAGACAGATGATTCCAGAGCTGAGAGCCCAAAATAGCAAATACTGAATCTCCAGCATAGACACAAGAACAGCCAGTGGCATTGTATTCAAGTTGGTTTGGGGGACAGTAACTCAGGAATCTAATCTGGGGAAAGGCCATGAAGTGTATTGTCATTTATGATCATTAGGACTCTATTACAATATTCTAACAAATAGTAAACAAAGGCACATGAGATTTTGCTTATTTGGGAAGTCCTGGGAATATTTCTGAAGAGCTAAAAGCAAGCAAGCAAAATGCACACCTAAATCTGAAACAAAAGACTTTACATTATTTTCTATAAGACGAAGAGCAGACTGAGGATGGAGATGGTCAATGTGTGACAAATAATAAAACATGGCAAGAAAAGAATTGGTGTCAGCAAAGGAGGAGATGCAACAAGTCATCAGATGTTTATGAGGGTTTTCTGTCATCTAGCTCACCAAGAAACAATTATTTCTGACTGTTGCATCATAAACCAGTTTAAAGCCCAACTGACTGCTGCAGCCTAATAATCAAAATGCTGTGATCAGCTGTATTAAACTCTGCACTGAACTCTAGGATTACATGAACAGAATTTTACCTTTGCTGTTTCATGCAACATGTAGAATATCTGTATCATATTCTGGTAGATTTAGCCATATTGGTAGTCAGTAATTTGCCTTTTGACAAACTTATCCTAAATCTTTCATCCTAAATCCATAAATATGTTATTAGTGTTTAAATGTTTTTCGCATGAAAATCCAGTCTATTTTATGAAAAAATCTATGTAGCACAAGCAGCAAAATATTAGAGATTTACAGCTTTAGAAAGGAGACAACAATTGAGAATCAACTGAAAAATGATGTGTATTGCATGTAATAAATAATTTAGTGATTTATATGACATTTGACCATTTGCCCTCTTGTCATAGTGTCATGGCTGCAGGCTGAATCAGAAATAAATGAATGTTCTGTGTTTCATACCATTAAGGTACTGAACTGATTTGAAAAGAACTGAATGATATTAACACAGAGGAAAAAATGACAACATTGGTCTGTATAGTTAATAATGGCTCTGCTGCTGAGTAAGATTTGATTTTGATTCAAGACAACTTAAATCATTTCAACACCAATATGACAGCCATGACCCATGTGATCAAGCAGACAGTGAAGTCTAATATTAGGCCATGCAGAGCTTGACTCTGCTGTGTTTCCAATGAGTCAGTCACGAAGAGAGAGTCTGGGCTTCCACACACAGTCACGATGCCACTCCTAGTATAAACTTCAGGGTCATTTGAGAGCTTGACGCAGTTTTATTTTGAGTGTGTGTGTGCATATGTGTGTATGCATGCCTCACCTGGTTGCTATCCACCTTGTAGCCATATTTGAGGGCAAATGTTTTGCCGAGGGATATGGTAATGGCATAACCCACAATGGCAATTGCAAATGCATCACCTATCATCTTAGAGAACAAATGCACATCTGGAACATGAGGGGCCTGGAGCCTGGATCAGCAGATGGAGAGATGAACAAAATACATCATTATTACTGTGGCCATTCCAAACTAGATTCACTGAAGCATTCTGTAGTCTTTTTCTTGTATGCATAGCACGTTAAGACTCTACAGCTTCAACAGCTCCACAAGCAGCTCAGTGAATTAGGGAAGGTTTGAGGCGATTCCTTGAAGTTTTGTTGTTTTTAAAAAACTCAGTCAACATTCAACATTTGTTTTTGTCAAATTATCCAAACTTGTTGGGAAAACACAAGAGTAGCTTGGGGTGGCTTTTGACTTGTGAGTCAAATGTCATTTCATCTTTTTTTTTACACATCTCTCTGTCTCGTGTCTTATGGGTAGACTTGGGACAATAACCCATTTTCCAGATGTCAGACCTCTGTTTTATACAAACTTACCCACTAGGTATCTCTCCAACAACATCAATGCTGTATTTATCAGTAAGTCCACAAAAATGAGTGATGATTGTTGCAACTATGATCTGTTGAAAAAAAAGACATAATTAATGCTTGTGAGATATATTATTATTTTCAGTAAAACAAGTGTAAAGCAAAGCCAGCCATTAACTAGACACAGTCCTTTAGCACGGGAGCAGTTGTTGCGCTCATCTCCAGAGTTCACTGTGGGGTCAAGATGCCCCCTACTGGACTATTGATGAAACACACATTCAGAATAAAACAAAGGAAGGTCTTACAACTATGAGTTCTATCGGGATGGGTAGAGGCAGCTTCTGTCTGTAGCAGGCATTAACTTCTTTGACCACAATAAGAACTGCTAGTGCCACTAAGCTGATCACCAGCTCTGGCACCTTGGTTTGAGGCAGCAACCTACAAATGTCCACAACGGTCTGCAAACGGACAAGTGGAAGAGAGAATAGAGGAACAGAGAGGGAGTGGAAACAAGTAAGTACTCACATTGTGTAGAAAGCAGTAAAAGGGCTTATAGTTTATTGTCCTTATGCTCATAGGGTGGAAAATATAATAAAGTCTTCCCAATACAGTAAATATTAATTTAGTGATTATGTTTTTGTATGTTTTGAAACTGTCATAATATGTACTTTTATTAAACTTCATGGTAATATTTTAGGCTGATTTTGTGGTGTCCCATTAAGTATCTTTCAGTCAGTATTGGTGATGATCTGCTTGTGTCCGCTGTTTTTCTTTGCTACTTCTGGTTTCCTGCCAACTGACCAAACAACTGCTAGAAAAGTGCATGGTCCAGCATAGGGCTAATCCTCAGGTCAAGCCTCAGGTCAAAGTATATAGGGGAACTCCTCTACTATGTTAATACAGAGAAGACAAATGGGTTGAAAGAGGAGTTAAAGAAACCCATCTATGCCAAACTGCAAAAATCATCCCAGAAAAGAAGCGGAATCATTTGTCCTAACATTGCTACCCCTGCATCTTCAGTTTCAGAGCAGTTTGCACTGGCGGACTTCTGGCAGAATTCTTTCATAAGATACTTGGAAAAAGTGGTAAAACATCTTTAAAACTAAACAGCAAATCCAATTGCCTTGAGCTACTACTACTAACACCTCTGACAATCAGCAAACCAGAAAATTAAGTTTCACCAAACAGGTATTTACTGCAGGGCAATTGTAATTTGTTTTACTAATACTCAGTTCCTTGTGTATTTTTCTCTGACTGTTCCCTAGGTACAACAATAAATGCTCACGTAAATAAGGGAGAGAGGACCAGTGAATCTTGCTGGTGTGACTCCAAAGATGTATTTGAGCTGGGAGATGGATACATGACATGCTGATCCTGTCGTGTAACCACAAATCAGAGGCTCAGACAGGTAGGTGACCACAAAACCAAACCTCACCAAACCCAACAGGACCTGAGAGAGAGAGAGAGAGAGAGAGAGAGAGAGATTTTGGTTTTGTGCTTAGATATCAGTTGAAGGAGGAAAGCCAGAAAAGAAAGTTACACACCTGAAATATTCCTGTTAGAACTGACAGGGTGCATGCTACTTGTACTCTGTAGGCGTCCAGTGCATCAATGTCAACACCTCCTGTACCATTGGTGCCATTTTGGTTCTGGAAGTGACTGTCTGGTGCCAGTCTCTCCACCACGCCACCAACCATGATACTTATTACAGCAAATGTACCTGGATACACACGTATAAAACACAGACTTAGATGCTATAAGAAAGGACAAACATACACTGTGCACTGTAAAATGCGATAAGTTGATCTTACTTTAAAAAAATCTAGGAAAGCAATTGCCTTGAAAAAGGTAAGTAAATATAACTTAGTCTTAAGTTATGTTTACTTTATGTCTACTTGAGCTTAAACATAACTTAAGACTAATAGTTATATTTACTTACCTTTTTCAAGGCAATCGGTTTCCTAGATTTTTTTTAAGTAAGATCAACTTGTCATCTTACAGTGTAGATATAAACAGGGTTGTGTGCATCTTATACCATTCTGCCTTGCATATTCACAGCCACTGCCACGCACACTTTCTTTCTCACCGATGGAAATGTGTCGGGAAGTGCCGAAGAAGAAGTAAACCAGCACAGGGTACAGGGAGGTGTACAGGCCATACACTGGACGCAATGAAGCCAGGAGAGCATATGCCATACCTGAAATATACACACACAATCTTTATCCCCAAGAAACCCGTACAGATTATTTTTCATAGTAGCAATCTATTTATTCAATAGCAGTTAGGTTAGGGTGAAGAATATGTCATTCATGCAAAATATGTGAGCGATACAAGAATGGACCTGGACCTCCTTCATCCTCACCCCATCCCATCACCTAACCACCTGACTGCCCCATCCACCCACCCTTACCCAAATACATATCCCACAATGAGCAACTTTGCGCTGACATTCTTGATTTTATCTAAACTAATTTTGTTAAATAACTTTTCTTGCAAAAATATTAAGACAATTAAGATGGGACTTACACTGTGTTCACTTTTTATTTTTTATTTTTTTGTGGCAGATCAGTATTAGTGTTTATATGTATGGTCCTTTTGCGTATTGTGCTCCAACTGGCAAAATTGTTTATTGTTATGTCCCACATTTGAATAAAAGCTAAACGGAAATCGGGTTTCATAAAGAAATTAAGAATTAGATTTTGTTGTTGTTGTTGCTGTTGAAAATAATCCAAATCATTCATGGGTATGAGTATTTTTTTAAGCTCATATTGTTAAATACTGTACTCAATGTCAGTACAGCACAATGCATGCATGTGCTGTACTCTTTTTTTTTTTTTNGGTAACTTGGTAGTCTACATGGATCAAAAATTTTTGTAAAAAAAAAACATACTCTGTTACTGTATTTTTACACCAGGACTCCTCGCTGCCTTGCTGTGTCTTTCTTATCACACTTGTATCACTTGTATCATGGCTATTTACCACATACCACAAAAGAACCTATTTCCACATTGTTGTACATTGTTTAATCTTTGTTTGTAGTCAGTTTAACCAATAGTTAAGTCCATTTCAACAGTGAGATTTGCTATGATTACCTACAGTTTATTATCCCTTGCACACTGGCATAAAACAGCACTTAAACTATTGTCTATGTTGTTCTACTCTTTTACTGCACTGTAGCTTACCTTAATTTAATTGTTGCAAATTTTATAAAGTGTTCTTTTAAAATGATCTTATTCCTTCAATTAATTTGTTAAACTGCACAATATTTTTTTTACTTTAATTGCTGCATTTTGCTTCATTTTTATCGACTGTGTTCTTTTAAATGATTTTATTCTCACTTTAACCTTCATGTCTGCTTTTATGTTGATGTAAAGCACTTTGAATTGCCTCTGTGTATGAAACTATACAAATAAACTTGCCTTGATTTGTGTTTGAGAAGTGCTAATTTGCCAGTGTACACATTCATATATACAAACCCTGAGGCAGATGCATGATGCCAATGCTGCAGCCGGATATCAGGTCCCCTATGGCGTTTTCTCTGATGGAGTACTGAGGCAGCCAGGAGAGAACAGGCACACAGCTCAGCACGGTCCGCTTCAGCCTGGGCACTGAACACCTGTGAGCACATTCACACACCTGTTAGCATAGTACTGACATCGCACACTGTCTCACGACTTTACGCAGAAATTCTGTCTGCCCTTTTAAAGAACTGCTTCATATATTTTCATTGTAATGTGGTTATATTTTTTTAGTTTTTACCCTTTTTTCTTTTTGTATGTATTTTGAGGGTGGGGAATATTTATTTATTTTGAAAACTGAAAGGTAAAAATACTAATATTTTTTTTTTAATTTATGTTTGATGATATCAATTAAATTAAAATGTCATTATTAAAGCTATACTGAAAATAACTAAAACTAGATTTAAATAAATAAATAAGGTATCAAACACACTGTAAAACAATATAACAAGATAACCTCCTCAAAACTCTATTTTTGTAACAGCTGATGCCACTGGCCTTGTTATACCAGAAGTATCAGTATTCTTTACCTGGAACTGAATTCCTGCCTGACCAGGAGGGGTGACCTCATTTCCCCCAAGAAAACTTTTGCACAAGAGAAACATTTGACCTGTCTTCCTTAATATGTTGCAACATATTCCTCTTATTATTTGAAGTGGCAAACCTCAGGACTGTGTTGTCAGGAGTGAGTTAATATTTGGTCAGAGTTATAAAAAGTGTGTTACAGGTCATTATGAGGATTTCCATTTAAAGACACATGAACTTTGCTCTTTTACTCTCACTGGATGAAACCGTGTCCGCCTTTTTTTAATCGTCAGCTTTCTGCTCTGAGGTTGCAAAACCATTCCACTGAGTGAACTAAACACATACACAGTAAGTCATTTATTTATTTATGAGTAAATTTTAACAGGTTGAGTCAACAGTAAGATTTTCTCACAGAAAGAACTTTGACTTGTCAAAGCAGGAAACGCCCAATAAAATTAATGATGACTGCAGAAACTCTGAGATTGTTGACACACTAATACACAAGTTATTCATGTTAGTGGTCACCCATTAATGTAATATGGGAAAAGGACTGATGGTCTCCATAATTGGGCGTGCATTTCCACAGTGTGACTGTGCGAACAGGTTTTTGTCCGTGCACCCCCCACCCACACACACTCCTCTGTCTTCTTACCTGAGAGAATCTTTCACCCGCTCACCTAGGGGTGGCCGAGTGGAACACGTCCTTTTTCGTGCCACTTCATCCCTGCGTAACTCATCCATAACTCCCCGATGTACAAAATATTCCCCATCTAAATGATCTGGTTCCTCCATCATGTCTATTTGACTTAATTCAGCAGACCTCAAGTCAGCAGCCAGTCACAGGTTCACAGTTTTCTTCCGAAGAATCCTCTTCACTGGAAAGTTCACGACTCGTTTGCACCACAAAAGAGACAGAGACAGAGAGAGATAAGTGAATGAAAACTCCCCTGGGTGCTGTCGTTTGGCAGTGCTTGTTGCTGCAGCTGCAGTGTTTGGACTGTGGGAGTGACCACACCTGTCCTGGTCTTATAGGTAAACTCCCACCACCCTATGCATCATCCTTCTCCACACACACGCACACACACACACGCACACACCCACACACACACACACACACACACACACACACACATTGATGATAATTGTGGTAAGCTCTCGAAACTCTATGGAAGCCCGTTTCCACCACTTGAAAAGAAAAAGAAAAATCTACCACCTTTTTTTCCCTCAATGTTAAGTTCTGTTTTCTCATAATTATGAGAAACTATCTCATAATTATGAGATGTTAAGTCATACTTACGAGGTGTTCAGTCATGATTATGAGATATTAAGTCTCGAAGTGTAAAGTAGCATAAAATGAAAATATTGAAATAAAGTACAAGCACCTCAAAACTGTACTACAAATTTGAATATCTGTTATTTTCCACCTGATGTCACATTCATATAGCTAGATAAATCTGACAAAACAGCTAGATCACTCTGACAAAGGGCCCTTACAATAATCTGTACAACACTTAATGTTTATTACGAATCCCACTGAAAACAATCATAAACGATTTAGTAGCGCTATACAACGCGCGCATGCGCACTTCGCTCAAAATATCTCAATTATGAGAACTATCTTCTAATTAGGAGATAGTTTCTCATAATTATGACTTAAAATCTTATAATTATGACTTAACATCCCGTAATTATGACTTCATCTCATAATTATGACCTAGTATCTCATAATTATGACTGATAATATCTGATAATTATGATTTAATATCTCGTAATAACTTTGCATCTCATAATTACGACTTAGTATCTCGTAATTACGACTTAGGATCTCATTATCAGATGCTAAGTCGTAATTATGAGATGCTAAGTTGTAATTATGAGATATCTCATAATTATGACTTGGTATATCTCATAATTATGAGAAAAACACTACTTAACAAAATAAGATGGTAGATTGTTTTTTCTTTTCAAGTGATGGAAACGGGCTTCCATACGAAACTGCAGAAAACTAGTGACAGAATGAAACAATATAATGCATGTGGAAACGCACAAGCCAAAATGATTGTTACACACAGCATATACCACCATATGTTTTCTAAAGCACACATCAGTTGTACAAAGGACAGTACTTAAAACTTCTTATCATTTATTGGCTTTCTGACTTGCATCATTCAGACAGTAAAGTGACAATACTGATTTCATTTTCATCAGCAAAGTTGTCACACATTCTCCTAGTTAATATTTTATTTGCAATGTATCAGTCTTGTTTCAACACATCAAGTGTTTTACAGGGTAGTGAGAGAAAAAAATGAAATGCACAATTATTTGTTTACATAATTAATTTAAAAAGTTTTTCAAATGTGTCAGTTTACCCGAAATGTTCATTTCCTCTTGAGCAAAAGGAGACCAGATTTTGCTTAGTGTGACACATCTGTTCATAAGTCAACCTTTTTTCCCTATTGACCGAACCAAATGCCTTACATGTTATGAAATTAATTAAATAAATTTATGCCTTTAAGACACTGTAAAAGATAATAACATAATTCAATGATGTGAAATCGGCTGATGGTGATTCTCATTTGACAAACTCTGCATAAAAAGGTAAGCCTCTTTATATGCATGATAGTGTTTAAAAGGTTTCATTATGTCGCTCTAACTTCAAAACTTTCCATTAAAAACTGGCAAATAAAGGCTTACTTGACAGTCTGACAGCTGCTGTTGTTAATAATTGCTAATAAACCCACTAACCTCATAAAACAAATTTATCAGTCACACTTCTGACAAAGCAATTATTTGATGTTTATGCTGAGCTGTGTTACTATTTAAAAGAGTCATTTGTCAAAGTGATTATATGGTTATTGATTGAGTTGGACTTTAAGTTATTCAGTGTATGTAGAATGGAGTAGTATAAGATTGAGATTTCAGAAAAACTCAGTGAAAGGATGGAGTTTCGATCATTAATCAGAGCCAAAAGCACATTAATATCCTTTGTGTTTTCATGATGAACATTTCAAATGTGATGTTACCGGCTTATCTTTCCTAGATAAACTGCAGCACATAAGACACACAACTTCCATCAATTTTGTCAATATTTTTGATATTGGGGAAACATTTCTAAAATCTAAATTCATGCTTAGACTGTTTGTGATGCTATTCAATGGAAGTATGCTTACGCAGAAAAAATATGCAAGATTGTCTTGTATTTACTGTACAGAGTGGCTTCTGGTCTTTGTACTTTGTAATCGTCATGGGCAAAACAATCATTCTAAATAAAGTTCTACCATAGTTTAGCAGAACCACTACTGGATCACAGGAAGTAATTTGACTTCTGTGACTAACAGGCTGTAATAGATCACTGTGGGACATAAGTGGAAACATTTTTGCGCATATTAACTTTGGCCTGCGTCACACATGGAAATGTGAGCTGTTTTAGAGAAGATGATCATGAAGACATTTAGGTCAACTAGAAGGACAAAAAAAAAAAAANAAAAAAAAAAAAAACAAACAAACAAACAAACAAACAAAAACAAAGTGACAAAGAGAGAGATAAAAATAGAAAGAAGCTAGAAGAAGGCAGGTGCCAGACCACAGTGGGACACAATCTCAATGGCGTTTTTAGCTTCTGAGGCTGTACTGAGGTTTTGCATATGCAGAATGACAGAAAAGTGCTAAAACTGTGTGTTAATGAATATGTGTATAGGTGTTCCAATTTAGGACCGTAGTTTTATCAGACAGAAAGAGGGGGAAAGAGAGATAGAGGGAGACATTTAGAGGTAACGCTTGACACTTAAAGGACCATACCAGTCATTTTGCATGTTTGTACATGTTTGCACCTTTGCACATCCTAGTGGTGAATTCAAATGCTGTAGTGAAGAACAGACAACAGGAAGCATTTTTAGATTACTCTGTGCTTTTTATTGAGCTTAAACGCTAAAACTACATAACTTCATTAAAAAAAAAAAAAAAACCTGATCTTGTTCGCAATGATAGATTACCTAAGAATGTTTCAAGAATCAACAAGGTTGATTTTAATAGTGTACCAGAATGAACTGAAATCAATGGCGGTCTGGAAGGTAGGGAAAAAAAANGGTTGATTTTAATAGTGTACCAGAATGAACTGAAATCAATGGCGGTCTGGAAGGTAGGGAAAAAAAAAATTTAATTCACCGTTCCAGTAGCATACTTTGGGAAATGATTGTCAGTAACGTTACGTGTATAAAAACTGAATATATTAGGCCCAAAAATGTAAAAAAAAAAAACAGTATGGTCCTTTAATTGTAATGGGTGACAGTGAAAACATGACAGTGTCAATAATGAATAGATTTTTTTTTTTTTTTAATCGCACAATTTTTTCCCTTACTACTACTCTGTACCTTGACATTATCTAGTTTCTGGGAATTTCACACAGTTCACAGCGATCCCAGGTTGTGATGAAAGTAGCCGGTCACAATGGGAATCTTGTAAAAATATGAGTTTAAACGTTCTAGGAGTGACCTAAAATCTTGATTGGTCTTTCACAAATCCAGTAAGTCTTATGTTACTGAATTTGTGTTGATTTGTCCAGAGTAATTTGTCCGTATTTAACTGATAATTCCTCAAATGGACGAGACGTAAAGAGATGCTTTTGTGCTAAATTGTCTTCCACACATGTGCAGTCAAGTCAGTGTAACAGTGGCTAGCAGCTAGCTGCTAGTAGTTCATCGAAGTTAACTGAACTCCAGTTTTGTTTACATCATCAGTTAATAAATACCACTCTAAATGGAAGAAATGCCATAATTTGTGGTAATTTTAGGAAATGGCCACCATGTGTACCATTTGTAGATGTGGCATCCTGACCCTTTTTATCAGGTGAGTGTGGAGTACCCAAATCTTACTTTTATCCTCACAGTCAAATTTATCCTAAATGTGGGTCAACACCTGTTGAAGCTGAACAGTGGAAAAGCATTATGAAATAATAATCCAGCACAACAAAGACTTTAGAGACACTCAAGAATATAAAATATGAGACAAGAAGGATGAAGATTACTGAATGAATAACAATCATGATCTTACTTGAATATAATAAATCTTGGCCAAGAGAAGGACATAATATGCACAATCTTCAAAGAAAAACGGGAGTGCTTAAAATTTGTAGAGAAAAGGAATGAGTTGGCCAAAAATAACTTCAGGTAAGTGAGCAATGTGCACTGAGGAAATGTTTGGTGAACACCTGCAAGAGCAGTTATATTCCACCATAAAGATCATCCTTTGACATCTTGTGATTGTTGTGCCATTAACTCTAAAGGAGTCTACCAAACATCATTGCCCATCTTTTCTATTGTTGCCCAATCTTATCAAAAGGCAAACAAGATAAATCACTTAACATCTGAGATAAGGAGGAGTATTTGACCTCTTAGATTTCTTCATGGTCAGAAAAGCAAAGTCAGTTCTTCTTTCTTCTCTAATTTGTTTCTCAAAAGGGTTTAATTTGTAGACATAAGATGGGTGGAGAGGAGAAAGGATAGAGAGGTGGAGATGTTAGGACAGCATTTTGAGTAGGTGATAAATACTGTGCAGCACACTTTCTTCTCATCAGAGATTGTTTTTCCAGCTTGGCATGGCTTCCTTAATTTGTACTTGAAACCACATTTCCTCTGTCCAAAATATGTGCAGTATTGTTATCAAAATGTAGTTTTTTAGGCGTAGGTAGATATCTGAGTCTGGACCTGAGGAGTTAGCCTCGCTATGTTAGGCCACACACTTTCCTAGTGGTTGTTTGGTGCCCCCAGTGTGTAGATCAGTGCAATTTTTTCTATAGGTGGTGAATTGTTGGGGTGGACAACTTTTTGAAATTATCATATATGTTTACTTCACAGTCCAGGAAGGCAAGTTTGTCACTTTGAGCATTTTTCTGTGTAAACTTGATGTTATCCTCACTTCTTAGATTTTTATACTGACCCCACATGTCATCCATATATCTAGAACCAATGGCCATGGTGTTGTCCATACCCTGCTATAGCCAAGCTATACATGGACAAAGTATACGAGAGCCCTGGACACCTTCCAAGGAACACCAGACCAGTTGAACTTCTATTGCTAGACATCCAAGGACCTGGATGATTGAGAACTTTTATAGATACGTTAAAATTAAAAATTAAAGTAATTCAGATCTAAACAGAGATAAAGTTAAAGCAGTTGTGCTTTTTAAGAGAGAAAGATCACTGCTGTTATTCTGTTTCAAAATATGACACTGAGTAGTTATATATAAATATAGGATGCCGTTTACAGAGCATGATTCAAAACCATCAATAAAAAGATAAATTGCTCAAAACATGCTCATGTATGCATATTTTGTGTATTATATGATTTTAATAGAAAATGTCGTTATTATTATTATTGGATTATTTTTATTCACATTTCTTTGGTTCCTGATATCACTTAGTCAAACAAAAAAAAAAAAAAATTAGATTTATGCTGCAGGTAAAATGAAAGCTAGTCTTCATGGCACATACTTGGTCAAAGCTTCTGATCAGCAGTGTGTGGCAAGTGAGAGCATTTTCACAGTTACATGAAAGCATGCATGTTTCACACACAAAGGTACACACGTGCACAATGTCATCAGGAGTAAATGATAAATCTGAACTGCCTAAAAACTGTAGGCACCACTGACACATGGTTTGGTTCATGCTGTTATGTAGTCAGTGTGGCTGAACAACAATTAGCCTGAAATAACTCCGTACTGTACTGTGCTGTACTGAACTGACTGTTACAGACAGTTACCACCAATAAGATGTCCAAAAAGTAGACACACCTTCAACTTCACTTACACTTGGACCTGTGACAGACTCTGTAAAAGAGTTACGAGTTATGATGATGATCATGTGATCGTGTGATGTGTGCCGAGCTGCTGAGTCAGAACAGGTGCAATTTCCAATCATATTTACTACCATATATTTTAACATCAGGTATCTACATATTGATGATCTGTTGATCATCAATGTTGATATTATGTTGATGTATCTGTTGATATTATGCCTAATGGCTCTTTCAGTTTTTGCATGAAATCCACATTTATTTTAAACAAATTAAAGAGAAACTGCAGGAAAAACCTATAAATCTTAAGAAATGATCATAATCATAAAGATGCACCATGTCATGCACATTCATCTGGAAACCTGAACAGTTAACAGCACCACTATCACTTGCAGTTCTATTTTTAAAAAACTTTAGCCAGCAGATCTTGCCCCACTCTTAGGTCACAGACAGCAGAAGGCCTGACAGAAACAAGTGTGCAGTGTTGTATGAAATATCAAAACTAGCATCCTCCTATTTCAGAAACTTCGGTCCTGGCCTGGGACAGCACTGGAACTACTGGTAAGGTTTTCTGCATGCACTTAGATAAAGCCATGCTAACAGGCTACTGCTCGCACGCTGAAGTGTGTCTGCATGTCTGTCTGGTGTAATGTTGCCTGTGTATGTTTAGCACACGGACTCACGGTGTTGTTATCCTCTATGGAACTGGGTGATTTGGTCAGCCAGCTGCTCCAGGGGAAACAGTTTAAGAAACTAGTCAACATGGAGAGATCTTCCCTGAGTGGTCCACATGAGACAATCTAGTACCTCTCCTACAGCAAACCCTGGACAAGCATAATTATTATTAGTGTTTTACTGAATATACAAACATTAGGGACATAAGTATCTTCCTGACGCATCCCCTCTTTTATCACTATTCCTGAAATATGATCCTGTGGTTTCTTGTCTCTATTAATGTATATTGCACAATTACATTTGAACGTCTTAACATTCTTAAATCAGAATAAAATTATTATTTTATTTTGCATATTTGCAAGTATGACTGAATTTTAATGCACTTCACTATAATTCAAGACATAGAGTAAATAGTTAATTCTTTTACAGTATGTTAATCTAAAAACAAAATCTTTTCTTTATATGTAATGTTTTAACTGGACCCGTTCATTCATCTTTTTCCTAACACAGCACACCAGAGTTCACATCAGTGACCTTTTGTATCAAATGAATGGATGACAAACCTCAGAATAAGCAGTGTCACTTTAATCATTTGCCATGTCAACAAAGCCAGTATTTGTGGAATTTACATGATCTAATGTCTTACTCTAGAAATAATCTAAAATCAATATTTACTTTTGACTTACTGTGGCTCAATTTAACTTGATTATAATGTATGTGTGGTGCACACCCAGCTAATTAACAGTCTACAGCATCATTCTCTAAAGCACACGTCATACTCAAGGCCCATGTGGCCCGCGAGATAATATCTACCGTAATTTCTATAATAACTGGGCCGCCAGTCTATAGCGCGCACGTTACGGATACTACAAGTCCCAGAATGCACTGCAACAGCCGGCGTGTCAATGGGTTCTTGACAGATGACATAACACTCGCTTGATGATTTGACATACTGCAGTTTTAGGAGGAGGAAGTGTTTGTAATCGTGTTAGAAATCTGTGTGAAGGTATAGAGAAGAAGTGATGAGGTGCTGTCTAAACTTGCACCAGAGGACAGCAGCTCCTGATGAAGATGTGGGAACATCTCTGTCACTCTCCTTCAATGTGTTTGTCCACAAGGTGATTTTCTGTGTGAATGCTGCGCTTTGTCCTGGACATTTAGTAAGAAGGTACCACGCACCCGCATTGTGAGATTCAGACATTTACACGTTGGAAAATATCTGACATATAAGTTTCCGAGTCCACAGTGAGTCTGCAAGACAGTCTGCAGAGCTGCGGATTTTCGGAAGCAAGGAATGCTGCATCTCCTCTCTGACTTCGGCTCAGAACGGCTCCTCTGACAGCCAGCGGACGTCGGAGTGGAGCAGCAAGCCTTCCGTGCACGTCATTTCATAATATAAAACCAGGTCTTAAACATGCTTAAAATAACATTCAAGCCAGTTTTACAAGTGGAGTTGAGAAGTGTAATTTTACTGGTGATGANATGCTTAAAATAACATTCAAGCCAGTTTTACAAGTGGAGTTGAGAAGTGTAATTTTACTGGTGATGACGTGGCTCCAAGCCGGCTCCAGTCACCTGAAGCCGGTTGCAGCCTCAGCCGGCTCCGGCTGCTACGTGAGTCACGTTACACCAGCGGTGTCGTGATTGTTTCGGGAAGTGAAGTGCCTCGCTGTTTGTTTTTTTTAAATATATTTTCACGATGTCTGCAAGTGTGCCCCGTGTGCCCCTGAAACGAAACAACTGCTTCGCAATGTATCATGTAATGCGCGGTAACTTTGTCATTCCGCTGCGCTTGCCGGCTCCATCCGATTTGATGTAAACCAGCAGTTGTGCAGCATTAACGATGTTGAAATCTGTTTTGGCCATGCAGCACAGCTCTCTGCCATCACACAAAGACATTTTTAATATATCTATCTTTTATATTCGGCTGAAAACCACTGATATATTCAGAGTACCGTTTACTCTCCATTGCTGCCCACAAGACTTGCCCACCATTTCCGCCCGACTTCCGCATGATGACGTCAAAAAACACGTGACTGAGATCAAGCTATAAAGGTTGACCCTGTTTGGCCCACAAGTGGGACTAAGTTTTTAATTTTGGCCGCATCTGTGATTGAGTGTGACACCCCTGCTCTAAGGGGATTCCATAAGGTTTTCCAGGACATTTTCCTTAAGGGATCTAGAATAGTCTATTTTCACTAGACATTTGGGAAAGGTTTTGTAAAGATAACCAAATTGGAACTTTCAGGGAATGTTCCCCAGGAGTTCTAGAAAGGCTTTGTGATTATAAGAAAAATTTTAAGAGAATGCTCCCTGAGAGTAATCACTTCTAAGGGAACATTACATAGAAACCTTCTGGAAACGGCCCTGGAATTGCAACATTCTTGGAATGTTATATAAAGTTTATCAAAATGCTACCAATGGAAGCTTCAGAAGTGTTGTGGCCCTTGATGCTTTCTCTTATGCACAAATTGTGTGTTTCCATTAATATTTAATAACATAAGGTCTTTCTCTCCAGGCTGACTGAGGTGTTGCAGCCATTTAGAACAAATCTTGATGGAGGGTCCAGTGCTGGACTCAGCTCAGGCAGAGCACGGTTCAATCCTGCTTTGTCAACTAGAGCGGATGAGAGCAGCTGAGGAGCTCACTGATGTGGTCCTGGTGGCAGAGGGGATTTCCTTTCCTTGCCATAAGGTGGTGCTGTCTGCATTCAGCCCTTATTTTCAGGTAGTGGCTATTTAGAGTGCAACTTTATAGAAAACTGTATTGTAGTCAAATAAATCTCTTGTGACATCATCATTACCTCAACAGTATCATGTTTCATTATGGATAATTTTGTCCAATCCCTTGAGTGTAGGCCATGTTTACATGTGGTCTGAAGGAAACCCGGGGGGGAGAGGTGCCTCTCAGAGACACCCCTGCACAGAGTCTGGAGCTCCTGTTGGGTTACATGTACCGTGCTGAGCTCCCCCTGTCCAACGACAACATTCAGGGAGTGGCTGCTGCAGCTTTCCTGCTCCATGTTGATGGCGCCTTCAGGTGGGAGAAGAGTCTGGTCAAAGCAATACTGGTCATATAAATAAAATGAATATATTAGCAATAAATTATACTCAGGCATCAATTTTAGACAAATCGTATAAGGTTTTTAAATCAGTTGAAGAAAGAAAGGAGGGAAAAACTAAAGGAAAGATGGAAGATGAGGACAGAAAGAGGACATGAGGACAGAAAGCGTGGTACTTAAAGAAGGAAGAAAAGACATTAAAAGAGAAAGAAAAAAGGAAAGAATGCAAATTGAAAATAAAAAGCAACATGATACAGTTGTTTTTTTTGTTTTTTGTTTTTTCATTTATTATGTTTTTTTTTTTCTCCATGACCAAGGTTGTGTCAAAGCCACATGGAGGCCAGTATGGACCCATCCAACTGCATCGGGCTGTACCACTGGGCCAGAGACCTGGGGGCCACTGGCCTGGCTGAGTGTGCCTTGAGATACCTCTGCCAAAACTTTGCCCAGGTGAGACTTTGTTGACCACTCATGGTACTGTAGAGCAACATTTTGATGAAAGGATCCCCATATTGTTTATACAGTATGTTGTGTTCTTCTTACATGTGCATGAGGTCACACACCACAAGCACAGGGGTGAAGTAATACACATTTCTAGAGAATGCATATACAGTTGATGGCTATAATGCAACATCAAACATAGCAATGTTTGATGTTGAGAAGAGGTAGCTGGCTCAGCTTCGCCCCTCTAATAAAATAAGAGGGTAAAAAAGGTAAACTAATGTAAATGTATGGGTGCCAAAATGTTCAAGAACTTTGGCACCTTTTAGATACACAAAATATGTTTTATTTGTAATGTTTACGGAGAAAAAAACAACGGAAAAAATCATTCTAATATTTACTGCTGCAGTAGTATGTTTTGGAAAATAGTAAGCAGTAATGTAATATGCATGTGGGTTGCATTTATTTGGCTCAAACATGCAAAATTAGCAATATGGTCCTTTAAGATTAACATTTACCAATGTCATACCCGACTCTCCTATTTTAACTTGTAGCCACTAGGTGGCACAATTGCCTGATGATTTGCAGATACAGACTCGTGATTTTGCTATAGATTTTCATTTAATCTCTACCATCAAATTTCTATAATCTTGATCTTCCCAATTGCTTAATCCAGTTTTTAATCCCCTTGTTCATCTTCTCATGTCTAGGTGTGTGAGGAAGAAGAAGTGCTGGAGTTGGATGCCCAGAGGCTTGGGGATCTGCTGGGTTCAGATGATCTCAACATATCCCAGGAGGAGATTGTGATGGAGCTGGTGCTGCGTTGGGTGGAGAGGCGCAGGGGGAACTCACAGAGTGAAGCCCAGGCTGTAGATTTGCTCAGACGAGTACGGCTGGAGCTTGTGGACCCTGGATTTCTCCGTAAAGCCAGGAGGAGAAACCCGGTGAGAGGGGTCACATAACAGTAATCAAAGGATTCCTGTTCCAATGACAATTATCAGGCCTATAAATTCTGTAAATTCATCTCCCAGGTATTGCTGAGGGATGCTGAATGCTTTGGGATGATTGATGCTGCTCTGCAGACTGCTGGCCTGGGTAAGACATCAGCTCCACCTCGGCCGGCCCTTCGCTATGGCATGGAGACCACTGACCTGCTGCTCTGCTTGGGTGGAGTAGATGACACAGGGGTGCCTGCCCACCGTGGCGGACTGGCTGATCTGAGTTTTTGCTTTGCCCCACATGGTAGACGGACTTACTACATCCATTCTCCACTGAAAGGCTCTGGGGGTGTGGGCCAGATCACAGCAGGGGCCATGACACGGGACAATGGCATAGTGGTAGCCATCGAGGCAGAAGACCAACACAGGATGAAGAGAGTGGACTTCTACAGGTGTGTGTGTGTGTGNGTGTGTGTGTGTGTGTGTGTGTGTGTGTGCATCACATAGGATAGAAGAAGTCCGTGTACTGGAGCTGGGCACTGAATTCAGAAGCTGCTGGTTTATGTTTCAGGTATGATCAGTCGGAGGAGAGCAGCTGGGTCGGGTTGTGTTCAGCAGCATACAGGGACATGTTTGCTTTAGGGCTCCTCGGAGATGCCCTCTATATGATAGGAGGTCAGATGAAAGTACGTAATCAATACGTCATCACAGACAGCGTGGAGAGATGGTCACTGAAGAGAAGAGGTAGCTGGCTCAGCTTCGCCCCTCTGCCTCTTCCCCTTGCCTGCCACTGCACCATCAGCCTGAAGGAGCATCTGTATGTGTTGGGTGGCTGGACCCCTCAGGTACACGGGCCCATCAAGAAATTATTGCAACTGTTATTTATAGAGTAGATTGGGCTGGGTATCATTCAGAATGTTTGATATCAGCATCAACACTGGTTCAGTGACTTCAAAACATCTTGAGAGTCTTAAGTTAAAATTCCCCAGTGCTTACTAGATTTTCTTCTCCATCCTCAGCACCAGCCGGATGATGAACCAGACAGACTGAGTAACCATGTGTTTCGGTTTGACCCGGGCAAGGACAGGTGGACAGAGTGTGCCAGGATGAAGTACTCCAGGTACCGCTGTGGCTCAGCTGTCCTCAATGAAGAGATCTACATACTAGGTCAGACACAAAACAGGCTGCTGTTCCTAAGTATTTGTTCTGAAGGGGAAAGAATGAAGTGAAATGATGATGTGTAGTTTTTTTGTGTGTTTTAGGTGGTATAGGCTGTGATGGAGAGGACCATGGGCAGTCACGTCGCTGTCTCAGCTCGGTGGAGATTTATAACCCAGAGACAGACACCTGGAGGGCAGGACCAACCCTTCCCATGTCCCTGCTTTCCCTCCGCACCAACGCCTCCAATATGGGGGTAGTGGAGGGAAAGCTCTACCTCTGTGGATATTTCAAAGGGGCAGGTCAGTTTGTGAATACCTTTCAAGAATTATCAACTGCTTGCTGTTTTGTCATCTTTAAGACAAGTGTAGAGAGTTTAACCAGATTATGAAATGGTGACGCAGGCAGAGCAATGCTGGCTGAAATAAATCCTGTTGAGAAAAAAAAAAACAAGACATACATTAATGCTCCATCAGTTAGTGAATACCAGATAACTGATTATTGAGTATCTGCATATTAGATTATCAACCACTTAAATCCTTTGTCCCATGACTATAGGCCGTCACGAGATCATCACTAAGGAGATTTTGGAATTGGACCCAGCAGACAATGTGTGGACAGTGGTGGAAAGACGAGGAGCTATGCATGACAGCTATGACGTCTGTTTGGTGGCCAACCTCAACCCTCGGAATCTCTTTACTCCCTAATTCAACTCCTCCTGACTCTGAGCAATAACACATATGTGCTTCAGTCCACTGAACCTCATGCAAATTTGTCCAGATCAGGGTTTGACTATCTGGATTTCTCATGTATTGACTCTGCTGGTTTGGTGAACACATGAACTAATTTCATCCAACAAATAGAGCATAACCTGTGCATTCCTTCAGACTCTGAAAAATCTCTGCCAGGAGCTATTTCCTCTCCAGAGTGTTTCTAACCTGTTTCTAATCTCTAACCTGTTTATAAGTAGCTATACTAACAACTTTTAAAGCTTTACAAATGAGTAATAATCTTTTTTTTCCCCTTTCCCTTTTTTCCCTTTCCTACAAATGAGTAATAATCTATTATAATTCATATAAAAGTATATATTTTGTTATGTATCGTCTACCAAAATGTACTTTTTGTCCTTTCACCTCCTGATTGTTAAGAATCAGCTAATAACACACTATATTTACATCAAGCTACATTAAGCTATAAGATAACTCAAAGTTTGTTTTTTTTTTAAATCATTGATCATTGTAAAGGTGTATTACTATGCATTAATATCCATATATCATTAATACAGACATTTAACAACAATTTATAAATCCTGTCTTATTGTAAAGCGCAATCATAAATAATGGTATTTGTTGGCATGGTCTTTATAAAGCATAGTCTTATCCACAGATCAGCATCCTAACTGTTTCTTGAATCCTTATATGTGGATTTGACATTAAACTATTCCTGCACTGTCTCTGACATCAAAGCTGTTGCTTCACCGTGTGGATTTGGCTACAGCTTCTTTCCAGCATTTTTTTTTTTTTTTTTTNCTTTTTTTTTTTTTTTTTTCTTCCTATGGCAAAGCGTCAACCATCCTGTCTGATTGAAGTGGTGATTTCACGGTGAGCGTCTGACCCGCATGACATTCCAAACATTCCTGATCCTCCCTCTGCTGCTAGTGATCCGGTCAAACATGAGCTGTCGGAAAACCCAAATGTTCCCTGATGAGCGTGATGCGCCTGGATGTTGCTCTGGGAGCCGGTCTGAGCTCCACCTCCCTCACCCCCAAGCCCCTCCTGCTTCGGACCATGTGTTTTCCATCGCTCCTGTTGCTGTGTGTTTGGGAAGAGAATTCAGAGCTGCGGTTTAGATGCGCAAGAGATGCTCCGTCTTCTCTTAAAGCCCGGTATGTGGCGTGGGTAACTTATTAGGAACTGATCAGCGCCTCCTGTTTTTATTCCCGAATCGGGTTCCGGAGCGGGCTGTTGCTGACAGGTGCTCTGAGAGGATGGGAAGGCGTGAGGCTGACAGCAGAGGCGCAATGAACACCAGCCGTCGCTCCGAGCTCGGATGTCTGCAGGACGCCGCATCTACCGGCAACGACGCCGGCGAGGAGTCCGCGAGGCTCCGAAGCCGCCGTCCCTGCAGCGCGGAGAAGCGGCAGAGCAACCGAGACGTGGAATTGGTGGTCCAGGAAGCCGCCGCTCCAGCCCCGGTGGATGTGAAGAAGCATCAGCACAAACATAACTTGAAGCATCGATACGAGGTAATGGAGACTCTGGGAAAGGGCACCTACGGCAAAGTGAAGAAGGCGGTGGAGAGGGCAACCCTAAAGACAGTGAGTGATGTTTCAAATTTAATATTAACACCTCCAGAATTCTGTGCAGAAATAATCTTCTGATGGCTTTAACATTAAAAAAAAAAAAAAAAAAAAAAAAAAGTTTAACAATAAAGAAGTGGTGGGTAAAATGTATGAATGACTGGATTTGAGTTTGAAGTGTCTAATCTTTTATGTTAAATGTGCAAAATGAAGACTTAAATGCTACTCAGAATGATGGGTATATGTATGGTAGACCAGGTTTGGCTTTTGACATCTCATCCTATTCAGACTTCACAATAAGCTTTACAGAAATAATTTTTTTTGTATTCTGAATGTGCCCAGCAAGCTTCACTTATTCCTAACTCCACTACCAAAATATGATTCTGGTTCAAGAATGTTGCCCATTTGGTCATTAAATATTAATATGGAGATGGAGCAGAATCTTCGATGGTATATGTCTGTCCATGTGTGTATGTGCGTGTGTTTATGGGTGAGCTCATGGGTTGATTCTGAACCCATTTCTTCTTTCCTGTGCTGCCAGGCTGAGATGCCTTTGGTCTGACTCACTCAACGCTTGAACAAGAGGATAAAATTACAACAATAGGTCTCTTCCAATAGGAGTCTGACCTCTTTAACCCAACGAAATACACACACACACTAACACACAATCTCAGCACAAAGAAACAGACTGAGTGCAGAATGCCTTTCTGTTTTAAGTAAACACACATTTTCTAATAGGTATAATCTGTTTACAGTCAGATTGAGGAAGTGACCTGGCATATTCCTCTGCTACCTAAACCATTTCTGAGATCCACGAGGGCAGAGAAAGAGAATGAAAGTCCTGAGACATGTAGGAGATGGATGAAAAAATATATAAAGAAAAAGCAGCAGAAAGAATCAGTTATGCATGTGTGTGTGTGTGTGTGTGTGTGTGTGTGTGTGTGTGTGTGTGTGTGTGTGCATGTGTCATGGTAATTGGTCTCAAGGGACAAGGGAAAATGCTGAATTCCTTGAGCCGGTAGCCAGCACATACCAGGGATTCTTTGAAACAAAACGGACATTATTTTTGGAAACAAGACGAGGGGGCTGTTGTTTGAGTGTGGAGATGAGGCAGAGGAGGAGACGCTTTCAGAGCAAGGAAGAGGAAGAGCAGAGCGTAGTAGTTGTCTGAGACAAACATGCAGACTCCAGGTTGACCTTGTAAGCTGTGCCTGTTCAAACTTCCTGCATTAGGCCAAACATGACTAATGATCAAAATGAAAAAGCAAAAAATAAAAAAAATTAAAAACAAAAAAAGATGATGAATATTGGTGCTCTCCTGCAGAGTTGCTAATCTGTATATTTTCATTGGTTCTGAGCCTGAATTTGTTTTAATTTTACAGCATTTTGCACTGAGTTTGTGTATTGGCCCAACAGCAGTAGATGTAGTTTGATGTGTGTGTGTGTGTGTGTCTGTGGAGAATGCAGCTGGATGGTGAGGTCAAGGAGCTTGGCAAGGAGCTTGTATAATCCTGCTTTTAAATCTTCTACAGATGCAGTAGGGATCTTTAGTGATGCTCAGGCTCGAGGGATGTGTGTGTGTGTGTGCGTGTGTACGTGTGTATGTGCATGTGTGTTCTAATTCGTCTTTGGGAATAAGAGGACAGGAAGTAAGTGGTTTGAGACTGACCTGACTGACCTCTCCCCATCAAAAGCTCCATGAGTACACACACACACACACACACATACACACACACACACTCACACACACACACACACAAAGTCACAAGTGCAATTAGTCATAGCAGTTATAATAGTGCAAAGCATTCAGGTAATTAGACTTGAGGTAATTTCCTCAAGTAAATCAATTAAATTCACTTAAGTATGAATTTGAGGTGCTGGTACTTTGAGTCCAGTGTCTTTTCTCATTTTCCTCTTCATGTGATACAACTGTTTCATCTAACAGCAAAACTCAACTTGGCTCTTCTTCATAAAGTATGCTTTTGTTATTAGAGTAAAGTTTGCTGCTAAAATTTGGTTACTTTTGCTCAAGTAAAAAGTTGAATGCAGGACTTTTACTTGTAGAAAAGTATTTTTGCACTGCGGTATGGCTAACTTTCTAAACGTAATGGATATGAGTGCATTATTTGGATGAACAATGAGACGTTGTGAGATAGTAGAATACTTTAGAGGTCACAGTGAGACATGACGCACATGCTGTATATCTGCAAGCTCAAGAGTGAGATCACAAACACACACATGCACATTCTCAGACTACCTTCTCACACACATGCACCTTTACAAATCTCTTAGTGCCCTGAAAGCAATGCCCAGTGTGTGTGTGTGTGTGTGTGTGTGTGTGTGTATGTGTCTGATCATGCCTTAAAGGACCATACTGGCAATCATACATGTTTGAGCCTAATATATTCAATTTTCATACATGTTACGTTACTGACAATCATTTCCAAAAGGATAAAACTGTATTTCAGCTTTCCTGATATTTTGCAAAATCTCTTAATCTTTCAAAATCAAATATTCAAGCCACCTTAAAAATCGATGTTTCGCCTGCTAATAGTTACGCAGCCTTATGAAGTCACAGTTGTTTAAATTTTTTGATAAATGCAGGTCTTCGTTTGGGACTATATTCCCCAGTGGAGACATACATTCACTCCGTGCTTTTTATTATGCTTAAATGCTAAAATTACTCAACTTCAAAAAAACCCCTGAATATACGTGTTGTTCATGATGATGGATTATCTATCCCAAGAATGTTTCAAGAATCAACAAGTTAATTTTAATAGCATACCAGAATAAACTGAAACCAATGGTGGTCTGGAAGGTAGAAAAAGCATTTTTAATTCACCGTTCCAGTAGTAGACTTTGGGAAATGATTGTCAGTAATGTGAAAATTGAGTATATTAGGCTCAATCATGCAAAATGGATAGTATGGTCCTTAAATGACAAAAACATGGTGTAAATACAGGCAACTTTACAGAAATACCTTTTTCTGGAACAATCCCATCTCCCCATCTCTGCAATTTGTTTATTATTCTCCCTTTTCCTTCCTCACACTACTTTCCCAACCAGCTGGTATTTGGGTCAGAAAACTTTGACATGCATGCAAGCGTACTTATCTTAATAGTTCCCCAAGCTTGGACATGTGCCATTCTGCTGACAACCACTGGATATCTGTGGCCTAATCTCTCACCTGAGGCCCAGTACCTCAGCTCTGATGTAGCTGCTAACTGGTCACAAATCCTCATATGCTGTGTTCCAGAGCTTTTCACCTTTAGAGTATAGAAATTCAGAGTTATAAATCTTTTTCAGAGTAGTATCACATCAGTTATAATAGCTTGGATCTCGCATTCAAATCCAATCTTGAGTATTTGTATGTGTTATGTAACTTGTGCAGTTACTAGGGCGTGTGAATTTTGTCTTCTGATGTCTTAAAGTTCTTTCCAGCAGCTGAGAATGCTGAAGTTCTGACCCAGAGTGGCCCGTATGCCCATAGGGACACTATAGAGACTAACAGAATTATATGCTGATGTCAAAGCATTGAGTGTCCTGCTTAGAAACTGAAGCCAATCCGTCTCATTGTAACACATCTCACACTCTGTTTTTTTCCTCCTCCATTTTAGTTCAGGTTATTTCCAAATATGACACTCTAACTACTGTCGTCTATTTATGTTTCAGCTTCTGTCTTGTCCTTTTATCATTGGTGAATCGATATGCCAATGGGTTTTAGGGGCTCATGTTGGGGTAGGGGGTCTGTTTTGTAGTGTGTGTGTTTGGGGTTGGGTTTATATGTATGTGTGAGAGATTAAGGGAGCAGAGTGTGAACAGTGCAGCTGTCAACCTTCTGCTTCTGAGCAGCTCAGATCACAGGATTCTTGTTTTTGCTATCCAGCCCTTAAAATCCACATAATCACTTCTAATACCCGGGGATTCTGTGTTTGTGTATGTGTTTCTATGAAGTGTAACTACAGTATATCTGTATGTGTGTGTCTTTGTTTCTATGTATTTCTATGGGAGTGGTACATGAGCTGTGCATTTATCAGTGTTTATGCCCAATTTAGTGTGAGGGAGGTGATGGGAAAATAAGTTAACTGGTGGGTAGTGGGGCGTGCAGAGGAATTAATTAAAGAGGAGTCTGCTTTTGCTGGCACCAGAAGTTCAGTGAAAATGGACAAACAAGGACCATGGCAATGTCACCATGGTAACGACTGTCCCTTTATAACCCTAAAACCACTTTGGAAAATGGACTCTTCACAAAGTTTTTAACCACTCACTCACCACTGGATTGATAAAGTTGCTTGATTTTACCATAAAGTTTGCTAACGCGTATTGACTCAGTGGTGCATCCTCTTTTTTCAGGTGGCCATCAAGTCTATCTGCAAGGAGCGCATCATTGATGATCTGGACAGAATTCACATCCAGAGAGAGATCGAAATCACCTCCTCCCTCAGACACCCCAACATCATACGCTTCCATGAGGGTAAGAAGATCACACACATATACAAGTCCCAAAAGTCATAAACATGATTAGCTGCATTTAATTTATGGATGATTAAATAAGGCTCCTTGCCAAATAGCTTTGTTGCCTCTTTTGTTGCCTCTAATATGGCCATAATCTTCGCAAGTTATCATACATAAAACTGTTCTTTTCCGTTACCCAATTGGTCTCAGTGTGGCAATGCTGCTTCCAGAGCCACGTTGCAAAAGAATTGCTCCATATTAGACATATTTCACAGGTAAACAAATATATGCAACAATGTTTGGAGCTGAGAGCAGAAAGGCCTAAAAAAGTTCTAAAAAATGCCAATGAAATTAAAAATCAAGCCAAAAATGTCTCTTTTAGTAAGAAGTAACCTTTGTTGCATTTCCTTCTGTTGACATTTGTGTCAAATAATTTTATGTGGGTTTCATAGAAGTTTGTTCTAAAAAAAAATGGAGTGATTGGATTAACAAACTCAAACTCAAAATCCCAGCATCCACGTTCATCATGCATTTACGGGCTGTATTTGTGAACCACTATAACATTTCCTAGTGTTGTACAGCCATAAAGATTTGGGCCATCCTCCAAACACACATGCAAGCACATCAGCATATCTGCATACGCTATATTGTAAATGTATCCTGTGTCCTGTGCAGTGTTTGAGAGCCGGGATAAGATAGTGATAGTGATGGAATACGCCAGCAGAGGAGAGCTGTATGATTATATCTACGAGAGGAGGAGACTGCCCGAAACAGAAGCCAGAGACATCTTCAGACAAATGATCTCTGCTGTCCACTACTGCCACAAGGTTTACATCCACTCACACACACACTCACACACAAATAATACTTATACAAACTTGCACACTGTCATTACTACTTCTACTGCCGCTACCTTCCAATATTTTTACGAACACTATTCGTTTACCTAGACACATAACTGGAAATTCAGTTATCATAAAGTTTGGAAAATAGGCCCACATACCTGGAATTATGGCTAAATTGGGAAGATATGCACTATATTTTATGTAGCAGTACTCAGCCGTGCACAGTTCACAAATACAATACCACTTAATCCCCTAAATTCTAATCTTAATACTGCAGGAAAACTTGACTTGAGTTTTCAGATCTCTTTGTATTAAGAGTGCATTAAGCCCTGAATGTTTTTACTGTCATACTCACACACTGACACATTTAACAGAAACATTCCTCAAATGAGCTTCCTTTCCCTTCAAAGGAATTCCTGCCAAAGGAAATCTTCATTGTTTCTTTGTTTTATTGCAGTGTGGTGCATCACATAAACAGCGGTGCCAGAAAAACAGGAATTAGGAATCCTATTGCAGCAATACAGAAGTGCAGTATTTTACTTTGTAAGATAATGATGTAGTTGTACTGAATGCAAGCATGTACATTCAGAACTTGAACAACTGAACGTAGTGGCATAGGCAGAAATATTTTTTTGCTTTAATATAATTCTTATTTGGGCAGATCAAGTTAAATTTTCCTTCATCAAAACATCCAGTTCAAAGAGGTACTTTAGCATCTTGCTGCTTGGCTTTTTAGTAAACAGGGAAGTGGATTTTGTGCTATTTTTGTCTTCAAACATTGATGTGAGTGATCCAGCATGTATGAATTATTGAATCTGCCTCTGAGCTATGCAGGGCACTTGGAGGAATTATTTAGGCTTCAAGAGAAGAATTATTCAGTGTTTTTTTTTTCTCCTTTCTCATTCTCAAACTCACTTAAGAGAAACATCAGAAAATAGTTTGTGTAACTACATAGACGTAGATGTCTTTCTTTGTTTTTCTTGATTTCTTTGTACAGGCTTTGCATGCACACACATACATGTGCACACACAGGCTTACTTACAGTGCACATTATGCACAAAACAAGGTCTAAGGTCGTGGGTCATTTCCTCCACTTAAGTGCTCTGAAGTGGATGTAATTAACGAAAGGAGACTATTCTGGCTCATTAGGCAGTGGCTATATGAGAACCTGACATCAGCGTTTAAAGTTTCCCTGCATACTGGGTGGCCATTATCATCTATAGCTGAAATGTCTCTTCTTATGAGTTACTATCCACTCAATGTCAGTGAATTGCTGTGGGTGAAAAGGTGATACTGTCACAGACTTTCCCTCCCACTGAACCCCACTACACTCCAACTCTTCCTCCTCAGCTGTCCGCACTCTGGCCTCCTGTTGGCTCTACCAGGTGGTTAATGCTTATAGGAAGATCAAATCACCTCTCATCAGATGAATTGACTCAAACAAAGCACTTCCTCATGCTCAAAGATAATTAAATGGCCTGAGAGCATTTCTCAAGGCTCTCCAATACTACCTTGCCACATGAAGCCAGAGTGGAATGTTAATAGTTATAAAATAATAAATAAAGACACATGTGCATCACAGCCTGAGTTTATACTACACACTTCAGAGCATTCAGTTTTATGAATCTTATTCAGGAGAGAGGAGTACTGCAGCACTTCACGTGTCTCTATTCTCTTTCAGAATGGTGTTGTGCATCGAGACCTCAAGCTAGAGAACATCCTTTTAGATCAAGAATTGAATGTAAAGGTAAGATTGCCAAAACAAACACAAACTGGGCCTTCATACCACTTTCCCAGACAAGAGGAGAGTGAAACATGTAAGCTTTGGGAACGAAATCAAGCATTTCCACCAAACTGAGACATCAGCAGCAATTTGATTAAAAAAAAAAAATGAATGTGTCTTTGGCTTGAGAGTAAAAATACATCAATGTCTTCAAAGATATGAAATACTATATGATCCAGGAAGTAATTTATTTTTTGAGAACATGATTAGCTTGTTCAGATAGTGTTGCTGCTGCTGATAGATTTTCTGGTAAATCCAAAACAAAATGTAATGTGCACATTCAGGACGTACTGTACATTGGAACACATCCTGCCCACAGTCATGCTAATACATTGTAAAGTTATGTACACAGAACCAGCACAAAAAACATAGTACCAGATCTTACAAAGCACCTCAGAGTCATTCTTTGCCTTATTTGGGTATTCCTCTTCTCATATGGGAGCTGTGCACAGTTCAGGGGAATGCAGGGAATTTAGTGGCAATCAGTACAATCAGAGGGTTTCAATATAAGTATGCTCTATGTGTGTCAAAAGAAAACATAACATGCAGATCTCTCAGCACCTCCTCATTCATGCAAGCCTCAGTTTCACCACAGCATATGCTCCAGGAAATAACCAAGGCTCTGTGTAATGTGTGAGTGTGGTATGTCAGTATAAAAGCTGCTTAACATCACGTTTAGGAAGCAAAATTAGACAGACTTATGTAAAACGACGAGTTTGGGTCAGGTTAGATTTCACTGATTCTGAGACTCGGTACCAAAAAATGAGAATATATTATAATATACTGGAATTAGGGCTGAGACTGACTCACGTTTATTGGTATATTTACATATAAAAATCTGCACAAAATGAAAATGACATGTAAAGGTAAGTTAGGATTCAGCAATATTACACAATAATATGAAAAAAAACTACTTACACAGCAATAACATGCAGCCATTTCTAGTTTATGCTTAGATTAGGTTTTTATCTTATGCTTGTTGTGCACTTGTTCCACTTACATTAGTACTTTCCACTGTACTATAATGTAAGTGGAAAGTTAAAAATGCTTAATCTCAACAAATCAAACCCAAAGCCAAACACTTATAAAGTCAAGAATCAAAATCTGCTTGGTGCATTTCTAATTTATTCTGAAGAAAATAAAGCTAAATTAAACTCATTCAGATTGAAAAAAAAACAAAAAAACAAGTGCATTCTGACCGTTGAATAATTGGATGAAGACAAAGTTAAGAATGTTTAGGAGAAGTTGTGTGTGTATGTGTGTGTGTGTGTGTGTGTGTGTGTGTGTGTGTGTGTGCATGTGTGCATGTGTGTGCTGAATGCAGGAACCTCACACAGACTTAGGTCTTCACAGCTGAACTGGTACAAGGAGAATTATTTATACTGCAGGACACACACACACACACACACACACACACAGTAGCTTGTAGAAAGGAAAGCTGCAGCTCATCATCATTGTTACTTTACACATAAAAACCAACTGCGAGCTGAGTTGTATATATAGACTCGTCCTCCTTGTGAGTCTCTGTTTCCCTACGCGTCTGCTCCACAGAAATACAGCTGTCATGTTGAGTATTTGTAACACCAGAGGGGCTGATAGCATGTTGGTGTGCATGTTAATAATCACTTCAGATAAAGGGGAGCCTCAGTCTGTCTGTGTATGACCCTCACGGCCTCGAGTGTTTGTTCCGTTACGTGAGTGTATGCAGCCTGATGTTTTTGGCTCGCTCTTCTTTCCTCACTCACACTTACACTGGCAAAAACTCAACACACTTATTTTTGGCTCTGTTAAAAGGAACTGCTTTTAAATTATCGTGTTTTGGCAGCATGGGTAATGGGTTAATACTCACTGAAATGGAATGTGGGTTGCGTGAGGATGTGTGTTGTGCGCTGGCATGTGTGTGTTTTAGAGTTCAGAGTGATTGAATTAAAAACGATAAAGGGCTCATAACAATATGTCATAAAGAAATGCCTGCAGATTGGAGCTCATTTTGCCACAGAGACACACTGTTACACACAAACCTCCTGTTTAATGGCCACATACATGAAAACACAAATACAATTTTGAAGTATGTACTTGTATAAATATCATCATGTATTTACTTTCTCTCTTCCTTTGTTCTGCAGCTGGCTGACTTTGGCCTGTCCAATCATTTCCGGAGAGACACTTTGCTGCAGACCTACTGTGGGAGTCCGCTCTATGCTGCCCCAGAAATAGTGAAAGGACTGCCCTACCAGGGACCAGAGGTAGGTCAATATGCCGTCATTAAGGGTTTCTTTATTTGTACCAGTTTTACTAATGATGGCCTGGAAATAAACATCAGGATTGTAACATCACTTTGTACTGCATTGTTTGTTCTAAATTACTCTAGAGATATACAATGCACCTCAGGTTTGGCATACAATGCAATGCAATCATAAGGTTATTGAGCTTAGCTCCTCTAAATGGATCAGGAAAGACTTCACTATTTCATTCCAAAATTTCCAATATTATACTTTCATAAAGCTAAATGTTGTAATCAATATAAGACGGAATTGAAATGGAAACATTCATTTTACTGTATTGTAACTATCCAGTTTGCCTCTGATTATTTTTACATTTTTGTCTTTGGCACCACAGATTTAAATACTTGCCACTTTTTTGATGACATTTTCAGACTTTTCAGAGGTTCTTTCAAAAATATTTCATCAGATGTGGATTACTGTAGATTTTTAATATGTTTCACAAGGTGTGACAGTATAAAATAAAGATGGCAATCAGGTGTGATATATCTTCTTGATGGTCTTGTACCACCAAGTAAAATAGCGATGAGTTAATAAATGTAATTATAAAATAATAAATGTATAAATGAAATGGCAGTAGATGTTGTCAAATGGCCTGTTGGATTTTTCAAAGTTTGGCTAGTAGCTTGTGCTTTTCTTTGAGCAATGCAAAAGGCAAAAGGGAGTACGTGAGATGCTCAGACTATAGGGCCACACTGAAATGTGTATCAAATATTGAACGTTCATCATCACTAAACCACTGAATTTGTCAATCCTTACACACTGTGTGTCACATGACATGTTCATGGTTAAAGTGTTTGTTGTTTTTGTACGTCAGGTGGACTGCTGGGCACTGGGGGTGTTGCTATATGCGCTGGTATACAGCAGCATGCCGTTTGATGGGGCCAATCACACCATACTCACAGAACAGATCAGCCAAGGCTGCTACCGCAGACCAAACCCTCCCTCAGGTACACTCTCAGGTCCACTCTCACTGCCTATTAAGTCTTTATTTCTGTTTGCCATAATGCCAAATATGATATTTTTGATGAATAGATTCATTTTACATACAATAAATAAGTAACATTTGGCCTGTGTATCTCCGGTCCACAGACGCCTGTGCTCTTATCGACTGGTTGTTGACGGTGCGTGTGGACGAGAGAGCCACGATAGAGGATGTGGCCAATCACTGGTGGGTGAACTGGGGTTATGAGGAGAGTGTATGTGACTGTTCTTCATCCCCACACCAAGACTGCCCCTCCCCACTGCTGGCCCGCTACATCGACTGGCAGAATCGGGTCACTGCTACCAGCAGCATGACTGTTGACCCAGCATGCATTTCCTCTGACTCCTCCTACCCACCTCATCTCTCTTCCCACCCCCTTTATTTTAGCTTCCCTCTGAAAGGTGATCATGGTGGAGGAGGTGGAGGAGGAAGAGTACATGGAGGGATGTTAAGCCTCAGGAAGTCACGCAAAGAAAACGCCATTCCCCAGACTGCATTGGGAGCTTGTGGTGTTGCAGCTGCAGCTCCTGCCTCTGCTTCAACTTCCTCCACTTCCACTGTTGAGAGGAGAAAACCCAAAGGCATTTTGAAACCCCAAAGGAGTTTTGACTCAGTCTTTCACAGCCCTCCAAAAGAGCACTCTCCCTCCCAGCCATGTAATGCTGCTTCCCAGCCTTACCGAACACATTCCCTTGCCCACATGCATGCTGAAGTCCTGTCCACCAGCCTGCCACCTCCCTCTACATTCAGTCAGCCCTCATCCAAGATGCCCAAGAAGGGGATACTAAAGAACCTATATGGAGGGGAGTCAGGATATACCTCACCCTCAGAGCGAAGGGGATCTGGGTCAGGTTTAGGGATGGCAGGAAAAGTAAACTCAAGTGATTTATGCTCCTACCAACCACACCCCTGTCTCCCTGCACCAGAAGACAGCACCACCATGCGCACTGAGGCGGTCAGGAGAAGGAAGGGCATTCTGAAACGTAATGGCAAGTTCTCCCGCAGTCTAGATCTTCCTGATAACCACCACTCACTTTCCTCTTCAGCTCCTGTGATATTTCCTGAAGCTCTGCAGCAGCTTCTGCAGGGTACAGGGGGTGCTGAGGGCAGCTGTAGTCGCCCCTCCAGTGTGGTAAGCGAGGACAGCCTCTTCTCTTCTGACTCCTTTGACCTGCTGGACCTCAGTGCCCAAGCACGCATGCAGCAGAGCGCCTGCAGCTCTGAAGATGAGCTGGACCAGCTCGCACCTGATGCCGACAGTGTTGACGAAGAAAGAGAGGGAAGGAAGGAGATGCTAACATAAACCTAAGGAATGATTAAATGATGATGAAGGGGGGATTTAATGTCAGTTCTTGTCTTCATGTTCTTGCCCACAATCTTGAAAAGACCTTTCTAATTATCTCTGGAAGTCTGTACTTGTTGACGATGCCTCTAAAATCGAGGCTAATGACAGTTATTAGACACCAAGTAACACATAAAGGGGATCCAGAATCTGCAAAAGTGTGGAGAGATGAGAACTGAATGTGGCAGAATGGACAGACTGTTCATGAACTCATTCTGATATCACTTGCAAAGTAAACCCTCTCTCGAGCTTTCAGCAGATTTTGTACAAATGAACCTGGAAAATGTGAGTGTGAAAGCTGTAATCTGGAAAAGTTACCTGTTGCTCTTTGGAACAGACAAGAAGCTTAACTGATGCTAGATACAGTAGATACATGTGTGTGTCAGTAGGGAAGCTAACCTGACAATGCAAGACAATAAAAAGCAACATCAGTTCTACTGTGAGGATAACCCCTTTTAAAGGCCAAGTTGTGATGTTTTACCATCTGTTATTGAATATATTTGTATTGCACATTGTAGTATGTGCACAATTTGGTTCTTTGCACCAACACACACAGTGTGAACAGCAGCTGTATGACATTACTTTTTACCTTGACACCACCTAAGCTGCTGTGGACATTTCAATAGGTGCTAAGGTGCATAATGTAGTCACATGTTTGCTTTTGTAAATCTGTAATTTACATGCTGTAAGTAGACAGTTCTGTGGATTTTGTTGGAGTGGTTTCATACCTTGTTGAAAAAATAAATGATGTACACCTGAGGACTCTCCAGTTGTATTTCTAATGAGACCAGGACAAACATTCTGCAGCTTTAAAAATAATAATGATGGACATTTTAAAGCACAGAAATAGACATTTAAGATAAATTAGGCTTTTTATCAAATGTTACCTCTTCTCTGCAGTTAAGGGCCTTTTCTCTTTCACAGGGAACAGCACTGAAAAATAGAGCAACACTGTTTACAATATGCCAAAAGCTATTCATTTGATTAACTCCAGAGCCCAGTGTGTCCATAAACACAAAGCTCTACTTACCTTAAAGACTGTTTCATAATGTTTAATTCTTTTTAATTAAAATGGTTTTGAAATAAAAACACTCCGATTTAAGAGGTCGGAAAAGACAATGAATTGCTACACATTTACATTGTAGAACTGTATTGAAATTGCCCCTGTTTAGAAATGTTTATCTATTTATGCAATGCCACTTCACCGTAATGCTAGTGAAAATGACACACCATGCGCTGAAGCACTGATCATTCCATATCAACAGATGTTTCTATTCCTGAATTGAATTTGGCTAAATTGCAACCTGTCACCAGTGTTTGTTTATGAATGAAAGATGTGCAGGCATGCATGTGAGGGCTTTCAGGGTGAATTGATGTTTTAAAAAGTTGTAAATCTTTTAGCAAAAGATAAAAAGAGAAAAACATCTTAACAAGATTCCTCTTTGTTTCCTTTACTGGCTCCCAGTAAATGCTTCTCTAAACACACACTCCTCTGGCTTTGCAGGATTCTTCTCCATTTAACAGGAAAAACAAAAAGAAACCCTCCAGTGTCCAAGTTTGGTCATTTTCGCATTTTCAGATGAGTTTAACTTCCTGAGAAATTACTCTGTTGGAGACACTAGCTTTGATAAAAGATGTGAAAGCTCAGCATGTTTGTTTAGTTGGGAGGAAAAGTAATATTAGTGTTATAAACATATGGTTATTGTATACCAACCACGTGAATTAGTTTAATCACCTGAATGTTAATGGTCGATGGATGACAGAAAATTTCCAGTTCTTTAAGCCAGCTGTGGATGAAGTCCAGAGTAGAGGTCTGATAGTAACTTTTTAAAACAGCTCTTATCTCCAATCAGTCACACAGGAACAACAAGATACTGAGTTACGTAACCGCTGCACTTAAAGGGCTACATCCGTGATTTTGCATGTTTGAGTCTAATAAATACTACCTGCATACACATTCTATTACTGCCATACATTTTCCAAAACATAAAACTGTATTTTACTTTTCATGTTATTTTGTCAAATCCCAATATCTTTCAAAAATCAAATGTTCAGGTGATATACCCACCTTATCATTCAACGTATCAACTACCAATATTTATGCACAACTGTAGAAGGCATGGTCATTTTAATTTCTTGGTAAAAGTCATCTTCTCCTGGGACTATATTCCCTGGTGGAGACATGTATTTTCTTCCATGTAGCTCTGTGTTGGATGGTTAAATTCAGTAACTTCAACAAAACGTTTATACACATTTTGTTTGCTGTGATGGATTACTTATCTCAAGCATGTTTCAAGTCTCTGCAGTTTGATTTTTATCACATACTGGAATGAACTGAAACCAATGTTGGTCTGGAAGGTAGCAATAAATGTGGAATAAATATCCTGTTAGTTGTTAAAATGAGGATTATGTATTAAATTGTTAAATGTCATTTTTAACAACTCTGCATCAGCACTCTACAAGGTTCCTCTCTGCTTGTAACCATCTAGTCATATTGTTTTGCTAAATAGCACAGTTATTTTTTTTAGAATTGGTGCAATTTATTACTTCCTCCTCCTCTGCTGAAATTATTTCAGTTATGTGCTTCTGCACTTTAACCTCCATTCAGACTTCACAGTGTCGCTTTATGCTCTCTTTTGTGAGTAGTCTCCTTGAGCAGTAAGCTGTGGTCACAGACCTTAAAGATGTTGAACTATTCCAAATATCTGCAATAATTACCAACTAAAACCAGGGATAAGGGGTTCACTGCTTAGCTAAGCCATGCAGGCCAAAATTCTTCTCTTTCTTTTCCCTCACGTGTGGCTAAAAGTACCATTAACTGAACAAAAGTGCAGACACTTTACAGGCCTGGGGCTGCTTCCCGGATCTCTGGTAGTGGGTGCAGCCAACAGAGGTGGAAGAATCCATTGCAAAGGAGCATACTGGCGATTTTACATGTTTGAGCCAAATAAATAAAATGCGCATACACGTTACATTACCACCAATCATTTTACAAAACATGCTCCTGGAGCAGTACATTTTAGATTTGATTTTCCTACCTTCCAGGCAGCCAATGGTTTCAATTCATGCTGGCACGGTATTAAAATCAGCCTGTAGAGACTTGAAATGTGCTTATGATAACTAATCCATCATAGCAAACCAAACATCATTCTTATTTTTTGTCGAAGTTACCAGATTTGACTGTTCAACATGGAGCTGCACAGAAGAAAATGTATGTCTCCACCAGGGAATATAGTCCCAGGAGGAGACAGCTTTTACCGAGAACTTAAAAACTACCATGCCCTCTACATTCACCCATACATGTATGTGTTAGCAGGTAAAACATTGAATTTTAAGGTGGGTGTAATCACCTGATCATTTGATTTTGAAAGATTAGAGGATTTGGCAAAATAACAGGAAAATTACAATATGGTTTTATGTTTTGGAAAAGGATTGTCAGTAACACAATGTGTATGTACGTAATGTGTATTGGGCTTAAACATGTAAAATCACCAGTATGGTCCTTAGATATTAATACCAAAATGAAGTAGTACTGTTTTTCACTGTGCATTCTGTTGGCTCTTTTATTAACCATATTAGTTACAGGCAGCAGCAACAACAGTGATTTATTCATATTTGTTTGTTCAGGAAAACTATGCCTAATTTGATCACAGTTTTAACCTCCAAGAACGATTTTGATGTTGTAGATGCTCTTACTCCTCCATATACTCCTGGCTGAAGTGCATCAAACTTGTAAAATATTTTCCTAAAATGTTGTGTCACTGTACTAGTTACTTTATACCTCTTACAACCCCTTTTTGTATTTCTTTCTGTTTAGTCATCCATCTCATCCTTAAACAATAACTACAACAACAATTATTAATCTGAACAAGTTAACAGCACTTCAGCAGCCAAGTTTACTGTAATAAACAATGTTCCTGGAAATATTTGGAAATATTAAAAATAAATAAAATAAGCTTTTGGAACACACATTATTTTTGTGGGGGAAAAAAATGCTTTCACCATTTTGATACTGTCAACCTTTAACACAAATATGTAAAAATAATTAATACAAGAGCATTTTATTATTCAACACATCCCTCCTCTGTTGGTGTTCATCTCTGATTTCTCTATGAATAAATTTTACTGCCATATTTTAATGTTAGAGCTGACAAACAATAACATTTTTACCTATATGCAGGACAAACATTTCTGAGAACTTAAAACAATAGTTAGCAGAGCTCTTTGCTCATGGTGCCACTCTGGATACAGCAACAGTGTCATCTTATGGCCATTTGGGTACTTTCACATGAAGGTGTTACATAGTTTGTTAATAATCAATGCTGGGTTGATCATGAGAGGAACCAGCTTCAAATTTTATATAATTTTATGTAAATGAGACTGTAAGTGTGCCTATAGACTATTAGTTGCTGGCATTAAGGTAAGAAGTACAATCTGTAGTTTTAAATGCTTAAAATGACTTTTTAAACATTTTGTTAAAATTACTGCAAGGAGTTCAAATGTCTAATAGAATACATCTTTTGCTTTTGTTGTTATTGTTATTAAAATTGAGCATGTATCAATATATAAATTTCCTGAGAGTTTTGGCAGGTCAAAGAAACATTCACCTGATGTCATGATAAAATTGCTGTATATGCTACAAAATATTCTCACAGATGGAGATGAATTTTTCAGTCTAAACAAAAGAAAAAGAAAAAAAAATCAGAATACAGTAGAAATAATATTAATAATGGCCAAAGTCCCTTAAAATAAGTGTGAAAATTTTGTATGCACATAGTAAAAAGCAACATAATTTCTCAGAATATAGTGTTTTTTGATTTGATTATCAAAACACAAAACATTGTTAAACCTGAGTGACTATGGGGAAATGTTTTACAAAAGTGTGCCTTTGATTTGCTTTCTTAAAGGGATCTGACGCCTTCTGGAAAGATGACCAAGAGCCACCGACGAGGTACGAACGAACACACCACACACACACACGCAGAAAAGTCTTTCATCAGTGACAGTGACACAGATTTTATATATATATATATATATATATATATGTCATTGCATCTAGTCAACACAAATATATATATACTGTATATATACTGTATGTATATATACAGTATATATATGTATATATACACAGTATATATATATAATTTTTTTTTTTTCCATGCCACAAAAGCAGCTCTGAGCTGTGAAGCATGGATTCTTCANATATAATTTTTTTTTTTTCCATGCCACAAAAGCAGCTCTGAGCTGTGAAGCATGGATTCTTCAGATCTCTGAGGGTGTCCTGTGGTATCTGGCCCCAAGACGTTAGCAGCAGATCCTTTAAGTCCTGTAAGTTGCGAGGTGGGGCCTCCATGGATGTTTGTTTTCCAGCACATCCCACAGATGTTGGATTGGATTGAGATCTGGGGAATTTGGAGACCAAGTCAACTCCTTGAACTCTTTGTCATGATCCTCAAACTGTTCCTGAACAGTTTTTGCAGTATAGCAGGGAATACCATTGCCATGAAGGGGTGTACTTGGTCTGCAGCAATGTTTAGGTAGGTGCTACGTGTCAAAGTAACATCCACATGAATACAGGACCCAAAGTTTCCCAGCAGAAGATCACCCAGATCATCACTCTGCCTCCACCGGCTTGCCTTCTTCCCATAGTGCATCCTGGTGCCATCTCTTCCCCAGGCAAACCACACACACGCACCTGGCCATCCACATGATGTCAAAGAAAATATGATTCATCAGACACCAGGCCACCTTCTTCCATTGCTCCATGGTCCAGTTCTGACGCTTACATGCTCATTGTAGGCGCTTTGGGCAGTGGACAGGGGTCAGCATGGCGCTCTGAGCGGTCTGCAGCTACACAGCCCCATACGCAGCACGTTGCCGTGCTTTGTGTGTTCTGACAGCTGTCTGTCATAGCCAGCATTCATTTTTTCAGCTGTTGGTGCTGCTTCTGTGGGATTGGACCAGACCAGACAGTCTAGGCCAGCAGGTCAAAAGTCAGCTGTGTTTCGGTAGATCACAGGTCAGCTGTGTTTCTGTAGGCAAGAGGTCAGCTGTGCTTCAACAGGTCAGAGGTCAACTGTGTGTCAGCAGGTCAAAGATCAACTGTGTTTCAGCAGGTCAGACAGCAGCTGTGCTCCAATAGGTCAAAGATCAGTTGTTACAGCAGTTCATAGATTGGCTGTGTTTCAGCAGGTCAGAGGTCAACTGTGTTTCAGGAGGTCAGAGGTTGGTTGTATTTCAGTCAAAGATCAGCTGTGTTTCAGCTGGTCAGTTGTGTTTCAGCAGGCTAGTTGGGCTGTGTTTTAGTGGGTCAAAGGTCAGCTGTGTTTCAGGTAGGTTTACCTGGCTGGTGGGGGTCTTTGCAGTGTAAACTGCTGCATCTGAAACACATTTCGGTTCCTTAGTCCCATTAACAAGTTACAGGGATATTTAAACAGGAAGCACTGCAAAAAAATAAAAAATAAAAAAAGATTCTCACCCTGAGAGTGGCATAAATGTATTCCTCTGTGTACTCAGCTGACAGAAAAAGAACAATATTACTTTGAACTCAGAACTTACTAAAATAATAAAGGTTTTGAAATATGAAATACAGGTATGAAAGATGCAGTATTAATACCAGTATTTTTTATTACCTTTCCTATATTTATCATGTTAATGTTTTTGTCTCTGGATATTCTGCTGTTTTGAACATCATTCATTCATTCTACCTGAAATGATCATTTCTGGAGCTTGACTTTCAATGTTCTAGTGGATGTAGTCCTTCCCCTGTCTTACTCTGGTCCTCCACAGTGCTGCTGTCCTCCTGTTCATCCTCTGAGGAGCTGATGGGGAAACGTTCCCAGGAGGAGGTGCAGGGGGGAGAGTCCCAGAGCCTCGCTGGACCCTATAGGAGGCAGCAGAGGGAGGAGGAGGTGGAGTTGATATGGTGGGAGGAGCCACAGGTTGGCCCTGTGGGAGGAGTCAGATAACATAAAACCTGAGCCACTGTTCTCATACTAACATTGTGTTAACACAATGTTAGTGTCATTGTGTTAACACGTCAGTATCAGTGTGTGTGTGTGTGTGTGTGTGTGTGTGTGGGTGGGTGGGTGCATGGGTGTGTGCGTACACTCTTATATACACGCACACAAATCACACATTGAAATCACATAATTAACACCATGTAATTGTTACCTGGTGCTCCAAGCTGGATAACCTAGTTATGATCCAGTTGTATGACATAACAATATGTTGGGGGAGGGGTTAATTTTTTGGGAAATATGACCTGCCTCCCAGGTGACCTGACTTGATTCAAATATGGCCGACATTGGGAAGCCAGTACTCATGCAGAGCTTCAAATAAAAACTGTGGACGTTAACTCTACTGTAAACACTCTCTAGTGAGCATGTTAGGTAACATCATAATAACATGTAAATAAGACTATTTTGGATTTATTAATGGTGCATTTTTCTCACGTTTGATGAAGCTAGTCTCTGTGATAAACCCCTGCTTCCAGTGTTTGTGCTAAGATAGGCTAGCAGTTTCCCACTGCTTTCAGTGTTTGTGCTAAGGTAGACTAGCAGTTTCCCACTGTTTCCAGTCTTTGTGCTAAGGTAGACTAGCAATTTTCCCCTTTTTCTACACTTTGTACTAAGCTAAACTAGCATTTTTCCACTGCCTCCAGTCTTTGTGCTAAGCTATGCTAGCAGTTTCCCCCTGCTATCAGTCTTTGAGCTAAGCTAGGTTAGCAGTTTCCTCTCACTATCAGTCTTTGGGCTAAGCTAGGCTAGCAGTTTCCCCCTGCTATCAGTCTTTGGGCCAAGCTAGGCTAGCAGTTTCCCCCTGCTATCAGTCTTTGGGCTAAGCTAGGCTAGCAGTTTCCCCCTGCTATCAGTCTTTGGGCCAAGCTAGGCTAGCAGTTTCCCCTTGCTCCAAAAGTCTGTGCAAAAAATTGTAGACATGTTCAGCCTTTTTCATAGCACTCTGTATGTAAACACAAATAAAAGTGCAAGTTCAAAGTGGTGTATATATATTTTAGCATATTTCAGAGTTTGAGGGGACTGTTCCAGCTCTCACAGGCAGTGGGGAGAAGACAGCTTCATTCCCTTCATGTAGTTGGTAGAAGGTCACAGCTCCCTCCAAGCTGCAGGCTCCTCCTCCATCTCTGAAAAACCAAACTGACACTCCTTGCTTAGCAGCCAACGACTGCGACTGAAAAACAAGGAAAAAACAAGACTCTTGTTCGTCATGATGAACAAGGATTAGAGCACAGGTGGATGAAATTCACTGCAACCGGCTGCTGTCAGCAAAGACAAGGAATGAAAGAATACACAACTTTATGTTATCGCAATATTCTCTGTACAATAATCACTTAATGGTGATTATTAATACTCTATTAATCATTGACATTAGTATGAATCAGTAGCAGTGAATATTTCTCCAATGTGCCAGAGCTCTATACGCCATGTTGCCTATAAACAGTGTATGTTCTTTCTTTTTTCGTTTATGCACAACCACAATGTAGGCTGACTTCCTTCTTGGCATAGTGAGCTTGCTGTTATCTCATACCACTGGAAGCGATAGTCAAATCATTATCGTACAGACCTGAGTCAATTAAATAAGTCCTAGTTACAAAAATAAACAGTAGGTTTAACTGAAATAATGTCAGGACAACGCTTAAGGAACTAAAGATTATCAACTAATGTCACTCATGTGGCAGGCAATAACACACATATTCTTGGTTCATAAGACACAGAGGTTTTAGGGGGACCCCTGGCGAAGCTGCAGCCATTAGACCTGAGACCTCCAGCTATGACAAGGCGGGAAGCCCCTAAACAGCGTCCACCGCGTTATTTAGCAGGCCTGTCAGCGCGAGACGTTTTTTGTTTTTTTTGTTTTAACTTTATTGAGTTCCCAGATGCGCAACATTTTTTTTTTTTCAAAACTTTATTGAGTACACCGGCAGTGCGACAGCTGGAATGAACAGGCGGTTATCTCTCCGGTTCCAAAAAACAAAAGAAAAGGGAAACAAGACAAAAAGAAGAAGCAGGACAGAGGTAAATGATAATTATGACAAACAAATGTAGAATTTAGTCCAGTAGCTAGCGAGTTCACTTTATTTTTGTCACACAAGATAGTTTGTTAAATGGTTTGGAGTAACGTTTCCCCGTGTAAGGTTAACTAACTTGTTATCTAAATTAGTTAGTGGGGTAGCTAACTTAGCCATCTGACTAAGCTAATAGTCAACGTTATTGCAGAGGACTCATTTTACCAGTTATTTGAATTTGCTAGTTGCTGAACATTTGTTTTACCGGGCTACCTAAGTGGTTGTTTGAGCTGGTATTATCTAAATCTATGTAGCAATATATCCTTCCTAATGTTATTTGTTATTTACTTTGAGTTCAGGTCATCTTAATGGTGTTAGTGTTAGTGATACAAGAACACCTCTCTCTCTCTCTCTCTCTCTCTCTCTCTCTCTCTCTCTCTCTCATTCTTTTCTTTTTCAAGCAGTTGCATCAACGTCCACCTACAACAGCTCAGTGTCCACCAACACCATCACCTGCACATGATGATAAAGACTACTCACCACTTCGCCATTCAGCCACTACAACAGAAGACCCTCTATCACATCACTAACTTCAGGGTAAGGTAATGTTATGGATGTCATCTGATGGATAGAAAATTGTCCAGAGGTCCTGTTGTAAACTTGAGAAAGAGTGGAAAATAAGGATCCTAACCCACCACACGAATTAAAGGTTATCAATTTATTCTTTATCATTTGGTTCTTTGTTTCTATTTAGTTATAATTGCATGTAACAGTAGAAGGCATAAGTTCCAGGTATAGGGACTATACCAATATATTAATCTCCATGGCTTCAGCTATTCATATATTCATTATAATTCATTTACTACTTGATATTTAATCAGTTATCATTTACCATTTATTCATTTATTCATTACTCATTTATTCATTTATACTGTTTTACATTCATTATTCATGATCTTTATTTTTCATTTATGAAGGGGGGTATATGTTTTTCTAAGAGCTTTGTTTTTTTTACCATATTCATTTAATCCTGTTGTAATTTCATTTTACTTATGATGAATGGTGGTTTATAATGTCTCTTTTATTTGTATGACATGGGTATTGTCAAGTACGTCATCAGCCAGTGGCAGACNTATAATGTCTCTTTTATTTGTATGACATGGGTATTGTCAAGTACGTCATCAGCCAGTGGCAGACAAGTGCGCTAAATTTAAAGTGAGAGAAAGCATCAAGTTATAATGAGGTCAATGACATCAAATGATGTGTTCGCAAGTATGTCAAATAAACCACAATGTGGACTGAGTTGAGAGTTCAGGAAACCACCTAGGGTTTCAGATTGGTAAGAACAAATTGGGTTTTTCTAAGAAAACCTGTGCCGGGGATGGCGTACCAGTTCTGAGAGGGCCCGTGCCAGGCCTGTCGCACCCTTTCCAAGAACATCTGCGCCAGGGCTGTCGCATAGCTAGGACCCATATTTGGTGGAGTGCACAGGTTTTTAGGTATAAAAAGGGTTAGATTTTGAGCTTTGGGGAGCCTTGGCTGCTTAGCTGGGTGATACATACTTCTTTGGTTTTTACCATTTTGGAACTACGAGTCTCTTTACTTTTTATACTTTGAATTTTTACTGATTCCTGTAAAGGAAAATTTTTTGACTTTTAATTCTTAATACTTTTGTGGATTGGTTTTGAAACCTTTGTGGAGTAAATTTTTGATTCCTGTGGAGCGTGTGACCTTTAATAAACCTTTTTTACTTTTTGACATCTTATTTTGGACTTTTGCTTCATTCTTCTCCAACACTTAGACTTACTCAGTAAATATCACACATCATCATTACCATCATTAGGCCACTTGGACCTACGGGGATCCTGCTTTACTCCAAGGATTTTAAGATCACCCAAGTGATAAACTGACCATATAGATTTTGATCCGTGCAATCTCAATTTAGACCCGTTAAGGTGTTCTAGGGTGACCTGAACACTGTTTCCACTGAATTAGGGATAGAGACAAGTAGTCTATGTGTCACTAATTCTCCTGGGAAATATATTAGGTCCCCAAGCATGTTTTTTTTTTTTTTTTGCCTGGGGCACCCAGAGACACTAGAACATAATATATTAAATTACTTCAGTTTCTGGATATCAAAATGTAAATGTTCAGACAATTCCCTGCCTTGTCATTTGTGAAAAATTATAATGTAGAATCTAAAAGGTTTTTTTTTCTCTTAGTATGAGGGAAGTTAAAAAGTTAGCATGGAGGTAGTGAAATTCTAAGTTGTATGTTAGTTACAACAAGTTAAATGTAATTTAAAAAAAAATCATCAGGCCCCAAAGCTTTGGAGCCTCCTATCCTATGAAATAAAATAATAAAATAAAATCCCAATCTGATTCTTAAATTCAGAATTATGGTAATTTACATTAATTTGATGGCTTAAAATAGGCTTAAACGAGTTTGAGGTGTCACTGTTTGTGTGAAAAAGATAATTATCTTATATTGTTTTATTATCTTCCGTGCAAGTGATAAAATAAATTTCAGTTTTAGTATACTGAATCATAAAATGTAACATTTGTTTACTATGTTCATTGTGTATTCATTAGAATTTATATGCAAAGAGGAAAAAAAAATCTAATTTTCTGAAGTTGTTCTATATGATGGATGAATGCCTCGACAAACTATTGCCATTATTAGCGTGATTAATTATGTAAAATTCTTCTAGAAAAGGCAGATAGAGTATCCGGTATCTCATCGGCGCTGTAGTATTTGGCTCCGCCTTCTGTAATGGGTACAAACCGTCAAGCCACCTAAAAATACCGGAAATACGTTGTTTTGCTTGCGAAAAACATAAAATAAGTTTTAGCATTCCGTTTTCAGTTTTCAGTTTGCATCTGATCAACAAATTTTCTTTTAGAATGCTTTCTAGTAATGCAGAAGGATTCTTCACACTTATTCATACTTTGCACACTTGTACGTTAGTAATTCTTTAAATTACACTTCTAATTCATCTGTAAATTCCATTGCTGTCCATATTAATGGATTGAATGCACCCAATCATTATATTTGTACAGTTCCATTTTGATGTTATTATAATTTTCAGTATTTCTGTTAACACATTTTAATTTATAGCATCTCTAGCTTGGGTTTAATGGGTGGATAATTTAATTTTTAAAATATTAAATACTATGTATATATTCCCCGTTCTCTTCTCTCTCGGCTTAATGAGACTTTTACTTTGAAGGCCACGACCGGAAAGTTACTGACTATTGCGCGGTAATTGATCTGCCGGGTAAAGAAACAAATCCCGGGTATTTTTCTCACCGCCAGGCTGTTGCTGTGCAGCTTTGCGATCAGTTGAAACAAACGACGTGCAGCAATATTACCCGACGTAAATCCTGCAGGTCTTCTGTCAGCTCACTAAAACTAATATTTATCCTCTTTTGGGAGCAACATGGACAGTCGGAAACGGCCTTTAGCGGCAGATTTAAGCTCCGATGATGGCTTTAAAACACCAGAGAAGAGAGTGTCAGTGGTCCGGGGACAGCTGGACTCGGACTACATGCAATGGGGAGTGGAAGAAACGTGTCGGTACCTACGGAGAGAAGGACATGGAGACTGGGAGGAGAAGTTTAGAGGTTAGATTTCTGCTTATTGTTGGTATTTTTCACATTTATGGATGGTCCAGAGTTAATGTAAATTAGCCGCACATGCTAACCTGACTAGACTAGTGATCGCGTTTATGTCAGTTAACAAATGACTAGTTAGCAAGACTTGTGATTGTGTTTGTCAGTTAACAAATGACGTTAACAAGACTAGTTATCGCATTTATGTTAGTTGACAAATGACAAGACTAGTGATGGAGTTTATGTCAGATGACAAATGACAAATTAACAAGACTAGTAATCGCGTTTATGTCAATGTGATACAGGATTCCTGCAAAATGTCACCACATTTGGTTTATTTCTTTTTGACCCAGAACAAAAAATAACTGGCGTCGGGCTTCGATACCTCGGGGAGGCTGAGCTGGAGAAGATGGGCATAGAGTAAGTGTGTGTGTTCCCAACTTTAACCAGGATGTTGTGATATGTCAAAAAAAATAAAAAATAAAATAAAATAATAATAATAATAATAATAATAATAATAAACAAAAATAAATAACTAAACAGATAAACAAATACAGTCTCGGTTAAGGAAAAATATGAGTCCAATCCAATAGTCCTGAGGATGAACCTTTAAAAAGCAATGAATTAAATGAAAAAGCAAGATCACCCGCCTTAAACTGTGTTTCTTTGACGTTTCAGGCGAGTGATGGAACAGGTAATTCTCTGAACAGTTAGTAAATTGACAAAAAAATAACAAATGTAACAGTGGTTTTACTTATCATGTACAAATGCCAAACAGCGTGAGTATTTGCTGGTTTTCTGATTCAATCCATTGTAAATTGAATTCCCTAGAGTTCTGGAAAATAAGCACTTAAGACTAAATAATTAATCGATTAATCCAAAACTAATTTAGGGGTTAATTGAAAATGAAAGTAACTGTTACAGTAGTTTCTGCACTAAAGTTAATAAATGAGATGATTCAAATCCTGAAGCAGTAGCTCTAAATAATGTCTCTTCCACTTTTTCTCTCCAAGGAAATTCAATTTTTCTTTTTGCCCCCTTATTTTTAGGTATCTTGGTGTCCGTCTGCAAATCCTTCACAGTCTCAGGAAGCTCTGGCAGATAGAAACAGTGCTAAATAAGGTAAAACATAGACATCACACACTGCTGTTTTTGTGTTTTCAAGGCCATAGAGGTATGAGAAACTCAATGGAAGAAAGAAAAGTTTGTAGCATAAATGTCATGTGAATGATACCGGGGTCAGCCAGAGAAACTTCACATCCACATAATGTAAAAAAAAAAAAAAAAAANTTTTTTTTTTTTTTTATTTAGTTGTCAGCAAACGAGACAAGGGAGAAACTGAAAATGTGACAAAGTCGCAATAGAATGTAGAAAGACTATTTTTTTTTTCTTTCAGGTTTTTTTGATGCTCTGCTGGCTATAAATGATGGAGTAAATGTGTTCATTGTGTTACTGGTTGTTGTCCTGTGTTCTTTCAGGTCTTTAATGATCCCATCCATGGGCATGTGGAGTTACACCCACTTCTCATCCGAATCATTGACACACCTCAGTTCCAAAGACTGAGGCACATCAAGCAGCTTGGAGGAACTTACTTTGTCTTCCCTGGAGCCTCACACAACCGCTTTGAACACTGCCTTGGGTATGTATTCAGATAGCTACTGTTTGTAATACATGGAGTAGATTGATCATAAACCCAATTAGGCAAAGTTTGATTTGCAGTAAAACACCTAACAAAAGTAAAGGAAAGATTTGAAAGCGCAATAAAAAAAACAAACAAATTTTGATACATTTTCATATAGATCAAGATGAGACAATAAAACCATTCAGTCCTCTTTGAGCAATAAAAAGTGTCTCAGTAATGCAAAAAAAAACAAAAGTTCACACAGAAACTGTGTCATTATCCCTGTCTCTGTTTGCTGTGATCAGTGTTTTTGCTAAAACCAGTGTGATGTGTCATGTGACAGGACAATTCTTTTTTTTTTTTTTTTTTTTTTTTTTTTTTTGGCACAGTAAATACCAGGAACATGGGGAGAAGGTAGAGGAGAAGGGGAAAGTATGGGATGATGCAATAAAAGTGCCCTACCAGAACCAAACTGGGAATGTTGCAGTTGCGTGGTACATGCCTTAAATCAATAATCTACCAATCATTGTTTCTGGTGGGCGTGTCACCAAGGAAGAAAACAAGAGAATCTGTCCCTGTGTTTTCTGATTGGAGGCAGTTTTAGAACGCTGATGGTGTGGACAGTTTGACCTGCTTGCTCAGTACACCAGATGCGTGGAGTGCTACACAAGCTAAAGTGTCACCCATATCCTTATGATTACGTGACTCAGTGTTGTTTGTGGACTTCTTGTGTATGTGCTGGTGCAGGGTGGGATACCTCGCAGGACGACTTGTACAAGCTCTGAACGAGAGGCAGCCAGAGCTCCTCATCTCTAGCAGAGACATCCTTTGTGTGCAGATTGCTGGTCTGTGCCATGACCTGGGTAAGTGAAACACACTCCTCATCATGTCTTACCTGGAGTAAGAATGCAAGTGCAACTTTCATCATTGTCCTCTACTTTCTACAAGGCCTGATAAGATATAAAGTTACTACAGAATTCACACAACCAAATCAATAAAAAATTTTTGTATCTCTCCATATCAGGACATGGACCCTTTTCCCATATGTTTGACGGACGGTTCATCCCTCAAGCACGTCCAGAAATTAACTGGAAGGTACGAGCACAACAAGCAGCTGCGTTAAAGAAATGCACAAGGTCACATGTAGCAGAGTATCAGTCATGGTACAAAATTGCAACACTACAAAACAGGCATGTGACTAATAAGAACAATCTGAGTAAGACTGTGACAAAACACTCCACCCTTGATTAGTTGGAACAAGTAGTTTGCAAGTCGGACAAGTCAAAAGATGGCTTTCATTTCGCAAGATTAAAGCAGAGAGCGCTAACCTAATTTAGTGTCAGATTTTTTATTAGTCATCCAAAAACATAGCTGACATGAAAGATTTGTGTGGATTAGTTCTTGTAAGAGGCACACCTGTTGTTGATACATTTTGTTTTGCTGAGGTCTTATAATGCTCCTATGATTCTTCTGAAAACAATGAGTCACAACCACAACAGCACAGACCAAACAGGGATGTCTGCTGACCTGAATAACGTACCAGCAAAGATGTTTAAGTATTTAGTGGAAATGAGCATATTATGTTAAACTATGGAAGACATTTGCAAGACTGTATGTGGTGTTTGGGGAGAAAGGTGTGGAAAAAAAAGATGTAGGACTTTCAGTTATATGGAGGAGCCAAAATATTAGAAACATGCTGCAATATGATGCAGTCCAGTAAAACAACAACACAGACTCCAGCCTCAAAAATGAGAATAGAACTGATTCAACACCTCTCTGACACCATCTCAACAACAACTAAAACTTATTAGTTTCATTAAGGTTATTATTTATACCTGGGTTGTTGTATCAGATTGTGTTACAGTGAACAGGTTTTTGTATTTTTCTGGCCACTGAGTGTGTATTTGGTTGATTTACAGGCTCTTCTGTAAACCAAGGCTGATCTACAAAGCAGTTAACAAACCTGGAGTACTATGCGTGCCAGTTAAAGACTTTAATAGCAATTTCAGTGTTCTCATGGATAAGGTTGAGAGATAACAGCCGGCAGGCACGGTGTCATTATGTAAGTTACGACTGCAGACCTGTTAACGTGAGAGATAAGACAACATTCGCATTTGTATCCTGTTGTATTTTAGCTGAGATAAGCTCCTTCTGTTTGACCAATGAGTCATTTCAGTTTCATTTTGAGTTTCCACATTCACACACTAATAACTCAGACTGTTTGCATGGCAGCACGAGACGGCCTCTCTGGCCATGTTTGACTACCTGGTGAATGATAACGGCTTGAAGCCGGTGATGGAGCNACGGCCTCTCTGGCCATGTTTGACTACCTGGTGAATGATAACGGCTTGAAGCCGGTGATGGAGCAGCACGGCCTGGTGCTGCCGGAAGACCTGGACTTCATCAAGGAGCAGATCGCTGGACCCCTGGACACCACGGCCTCCCAAAGCCAGAAGGTACCCATCACTCACGTCAGAATAAAGTAATCGGTGGCATCAATTCTCCAGCAGCCTGTGTCTGATGCTGCTTTTCTGCTTTCATATCCACAGTGGCCATATAAAGGCCGATCAGAGGACAAATCCTTCCTGTATGAAATAGTGGCAAACAAAAGAAATGGCATTGATGTGGATAAATGGGACTACTTTGCCAGGTAGGACTTGTTGATCAGTTCTGATTGCCCCTGAACAATGACAGTATTTTTGTTTCATAATCATTTTAAGTAGTTCTCAGTATACTTTTGATTAGTAAATTAGCTCATTTTTTTCTTGATGTATCTTTTCTCAGAGACTGCTACCACCTGGGCATCCAGAATAACTTTGACTATCGCCGCTTCCTCAAATTTGCTAGAGTGTGTGAGGTGGACGGGCAGAAGCACATCTGCACTAGAGACAAGGTGTTGACTTTCAGTTTGTGCTTTACCTTATTTAACAGCATCCTGTTCATATGATTAGCTGTTACTAAGCTAATGGTGATTCCTCCAACAGGAGGTTGGCAACCTGTATGACATGTTTCACACAAGGAACTGCCTCCACAGAAGAGCCTATCAGCACAAAGTGGGCAACATCATAGAGTCCATGTGAGTGGCCACACATCCTGCCTTTGAGATGTAGCTGTGTTGTAACTTCTGCCTGAATCATGATTCCCATGTATGTTGGGTTTTGTTGTCCAGGATCACAGAGGCCTTTTTAAAAGCAGATAAATTCATCCATATTGAAGGATCAGGGGGGAAGATGTTCACCCTCTCCACAGCCATAGATGACATGGAGGCCTACACCAAGCTGACAGGTGCATAATTGCATGTTATTGTCTCATGTTTGGAGAACAGGAAGTATCCAAAGGAGACACAGCAGCATTATCCATGCCAAGTTATCTTCTAGAACACGCTGAACATGTACTTGAAGATAAAGCAGTTTTTCATTGTACTTTTATATATTGTTCAATGCTGGGTGGCTGGTTATCTTGCCTTCATATAAAGAAGCTAATATGATAATATGATTCTCACTCAAATCTGTAACGTGTTGATCAGCTCTCAGCCGACATTTCCTCAAACTGTAGGTCATGAGTCACGAGCAGGCTGTGGATCGGGTTTTAGTTTCTCGTGCTTTGACTGGTCTGGCTCTGTGGTTTGCTGTGGGGCCTTAGGGAGCTTACAGTCTGCACATTATCGAGAGAAGACAAACGTTTCTATGAAGAGTTGATGAATGCTCTCACCAGATACTATAAATAGAAAATAGAATTGTGCACAGCAATTTAGATGCATGTCAGTTCAAGTTTATCAAGAAACAAATGTTTTTATCAAATGAAGCATGTTTTAACATGATAATTTATTTGCACAGACCTCTATAACTATGAAGAGAAATTAAATATTCAGTTGAATCGATTGAATTTGTGACTTGTCTTACATGTCTCTCTCCGTTCATCCTGAAGATCACGTGTTTGAACAAATTCTCCACTCATCTTCCCTGGAGCTGGCCGAGGCGAGGCAGATTTTGCAAAACATCATCTGTCGACGCCTCTATAAGTGCTTGGGCCAGACTCAGGCTGACAAATCCCTAAATGTCACCCAGGTGTGTGTTTTGTGTCTTTGTGTGCCTTAATGTTTCCTGCTGAAATGGAATAAATAATGTCTCTTGACCCTTCCATCTTTCCTTCTCTTTTCCCAAAGGAGAAGATAAAAAGCTGGGAAGCTGATTTGGCTCAATCCGTCCCTCAGAGCAGCGTTCAAGATGTCCAGCTGCAGCCAGAGGACTTTCTAGTTCGTGTAAGTTTTTAGTTTCATCGTTTTAAAACCATATAGTGCATTTTCTGATCACTTCAAAGGAGATTATGGCTTTCTGTACTGGTGAATATAAACAGGCTTTTCTTTTGTTCCCCTCTCTTTTTAGGTCATTGTCATGGACTATGGGATGAAGGAAAAGAACCCTGTAAATAATGTGCGTTTCTATTGCAAGAATGATCTGACCACAGCCATCCAGATAAGCAAGAACCAGGTCTGTTGCTGAACTGTCTTCCTGATACCGTTTGTCACAACCTCTGGTTGCTTTTGCTTTCTTTTGACATTTATGGCTGCGTGCCGCTGATGTTCCTTTCAGGTTTCTAAGCTTCTCCCGGAGTGCTTTGCCGAGCAGCTGATCAGAGTCTACTTTAAGAAGACTGATAACAGGAGTCTGGAGGCAGCAAAGAAGCACTTTGTGCAGTGGTGCATGGACAACAACTTCTCCAAGCCTCAGGTTATATTTAGATGCTGAAATGTGTAGTTACTTTCAGGGCTGAAATTACTATTCAGAAAAGAAGAAGGTGCTGAGGTAAATTCTAAAGCAACAGAATAGAACCATGGGCAGAGAATGACCAATTACAGTTCATCTGGTCAGCAACCCAAAATTCCTTCCAGTTCTGCTCTGATCTTGAGTTTGCATTGGGAACTGTGTGTGTGTGTGTGTGTGTGTGTGTGTGTGTGTGTGTGTGTGTGTGTGNCCCCCACACACACACACACACCTCCCGGGCTGCTCTAATGTGCTTGTCTAAAGAAGTTTGTTCTCCCATAGGATGGAGACATAATTGCGCCCGAGCTCACCCCTCTGAAACCCAGCTGGTCCAACAAGAAGGAAGGTGAGGATGGTGAAGATGAAGGCTGCAGAGCAATAAACTGGGCGAAGGTGAACGGACAAAGCAATGTCAAAACTAAGCTTTTCTAGTAAGACGAGGAGACCAAACCCCCCCCGTTATTCATTAGTGGTGAGACAATGTTACTAAGGGAATGTTCAGCTTTTCTACAAGCTCAGTGTGTTGATGAGCACAACAAAGTCCTGCTTGAAGTAATAAAAACAGTTTTTACTATTTAAAAGAAGAAGAAGAAATTATTTTTAATTTTGTATTTTCAGGGCTCGTATTCAGTTTTTTTTGTTGTTTTTTTTTTTTCATAAAATAGGTCCCTGTTCAATATTGTGCACTATCTTTTTTGTTTTTTTAATTGTAGTTTTTTAATCACTTTTATTAGAGACTTCTCTTTCAATTTGCAGCTGCAACCGACTTGTCATAAACTTATAATAGTTTAAAGATATTCTGAACAATCATGATTGATTTACAGTTATACTTCATAACATGAAAATGAATAGTTTGCTATATATTTCAGGGCATTGTTTTATTCACCATGAAGCTTCATTTGTGTTTTTTTTTTTCTTCTTTTGCATGAAGCCCCTTTTAAAAAAGGGTTTCATAATGATTTGTCAAATCTGCAGTCAGGTTATGAGCATATACTTTGTGTGTTCTTCTTAATTACTGGAAAGCTGTAAAGCATTACAATACGGGTGATGAGATCTAATTTTTAATGTGCGTATTTAATTTGAGGTTTTTGGATTCCAAGCATCTAGTGGTGTTTGATTTTTACATGTGAATTTATTTGTAAAATCTATTAGATCTTATTTTGACTTTGAAAGTATTTATTTTGAATGAGAGGTTTGTAGTTGTAGTGCTTTATTTATTATACTCACAGTAAGTAACTCAGCTCGCCCCGTGCTTTCTTCAGCTATCTGTCTGACTGCAGTTTAGACATATTTTGGTTGCCTTTTATAGTTTCCTTTTACCAAAATGCAACCCAGCCTCTTCCCATTTACCTCAAATGCTGTTTGCTATTTTGTTTTGGTTGTTGTTTACAAAAGAAATATACATTTTTGAAAGTGGAAATAACCAAATATCAGAAAAGTTTAAAAGTAAATCATATTGAGAGAGGATGTAAAAGATTGTGATTGCTTGGTTTGAAAATAAATCTCTCTCCTGTCACATTGACATGTAGTTAACATTTTCACCACCAGAGGGCGTGGACACATTGCTCACCTTGATTTAAAATAATGAATTTTTCAAGACCTGAACTGAGCTGAATATTTACCAATGAGAAATGATGAGGCCTCACGGTTCAGCATATAAACGTATCCTAACAATATATATTAGTGCTTCTCAGTCCTGGAAAACGTGGTGCTGTGAGCAGCAGGATTGAGAACCACTGGTGTATATTTAGATGAAAATCAGCAAAGATCAGTGTGTGTACTCTTCAGTATAGTTGCATGCACACTGGCGGATTTTAACATTGCTATTACGGGAACATAAACCATTTTCAAAATATTGTATCAAATTGGCTAAACAATTTAACTTGACATGACTCGAAAAATATAATGCAAAACCACAAAAAGGAAATTGAGACGTAGCCATATATCATGTATCTAAAATCCAGCAAAGCAGTCCAAACAAGAATGAATGTTAATAGCATAATAGAATGCATTATTTATGTTGCTGTATGAGTCTATGGGAAAGTGAAATTGTTACCCTTCATTCAAAAACTGCCTTGTATTCCAAAATCTTATGGGAATGAATTAGTTGATACTTAAAAATATAATGTCAAAAACTGATCAAATGTTTAGTCAAAGCAATGAACAGACAGGTAGGTGGGTGGATTGATGAATGGATGGGAAGACAGACAGACAGACAGACAGATAGACGGATGGATGGATGGATGGATGGATGGATGTAGGTAGGTAGGGATCCTGTCAAGCTTTTTCTTTTTGGGGGAAAACAAGATTGTAATTGTTCAGTATTTAAAAAAAGCTTACCTCATGCCTTTAAACTTGTGTAACGCCTGAGGGCGCCATACACTTATGTTTCTTGAGAAGAAGCCCAATTCTACTGGTAGATGAAGCAGCTGTTCACCTTTATTTAATATAACTGGAAGTTTTTAGATCCAATATTTAACTCACTCACCTTTTGATTATGATTAATATTAACTGATGCTTATTGTTGATTTAAATATTGTAGCAGCACACAGATGTATCATAGTATACACGAGGATTACAGCAGCTGCATTTGCTGTTTTTATAAAATACTGTGGTTTGTTTTTATTACAAAAGCTTACTAGAGTGAAGGAGTAAGTAATGAAATTATGTTACCTCTGCCTGTTATTATTTTCTGAATTAGTGAAAGATTCTGTGTTCACCACATAAACATGGGATGCACCCCCGTTATGTAGCCAGGAAGGTTATCTCACAGGATGTATGAAAAACACTGCCCTGATGACTGCGGGGGCACACACACACACACACACACACAACTCTCTTCCTCATCCTGTGGCACTGATTCTCTGTGGCAGGCAAGTATGTCCACACACGTTGTGCACCGGCAGCACCAACCAAGGCCAACTGGCTGCTAGTATTTTTATAATCTTCATCCTCCCTGACCTGTTGCTCCTCTACTGGCGCCAGTGGTCTCAGCCCTCCCCCTGTGAACACACACACACACACATACACTCGCACATGCTCCTGTACACTCACCAGCCCCTCCACAGATAATTGAGACCAGCTGTTGCAAGGTGCCTCTTCTCTCGACCCTGCACCCCTCATTCACCCTCCTGCTGCACTTGCCTTTCTGGCAGAACGCTACTCTAAACCCNGTCTGCCACTTCCCATCAGTTGTGCTGATTGAAAAATAGTGCCTTTTTTTTTTTTCAGCGACCCAGGTTTTTACTGTTGCTCACAAAAATCTGATGTGTGATCTGATGAATCTGATCTAATATATTCTTTCACAATCTATATCTTAAACCAAAACTGGTTCAGCGAGATACATTTAAATTTGGGATTGCAGTCAAGCAGTCACTGCCTTCAGATTTCTGATCTCAACCAGCTCAAACAGCAGGTGCCCTATTAGATTTGTCAAGATTAAAATCACAAACATCACATATGTTTGTAGGAACTGCAGCAGCTCACGATGATGAGGCTCAGTTGGAGGCAAAGCAGCACACTGCAAAAAATCTGTTTTATCAAGTACTTTTAATATGATATTGAATCCTAAACATCTTATCTGGAAACATGTAATAAGAATATGCTCATGTCGTGAGATTAGTTCAGCCTTGTTTCGAATTCAAATCAAGGAATTTTCTAGAAAATATGTTTGTCGCAAAAAAGGAAAAGGCAGATAGCTACAAAAAAATTGCACTTGGCAAAAAAGTTGATTTGTGTTCAAAAAGGTTGAAATAATCTTCCTGTTCTGGCAGATTTTCTCACAAATTAAAAAAAAAATAGATGCATTTTAAAACTTTACATTTCACTTGATGACTTAACTTTACAAGAGATTTTCTATAAGGCCCTGTGTGATCTAATCAGGGTTGTTATCAGATGTTAAAGTATGTACTGTGTTTCCAGCTTTCTGTCTCCCCTGGGTTAAGGTATGATTTAAAGAGAGCACTTCAAGCCCTGACACAAACGGGCCAGTGGTGACGGCTAGCTGTCCCAGCAGCCGTGGCACTGTGGCTGGAATGTGTGGAGTTTGGGAGAGGAATGGAGGAGGAGGAGGAGGAGGAGTTGGGGCTGGCATGTCTGACTCTCTTTTCCAGCTGGTCCTGAGGGGTCAAACTGTGTGTGTATGTGTGCATGTCATGGCCTCTCATTAGGGGGTGAGACGCTGCGGCTCCAGACCCCCATGGTAGGATTGCTGGGTGAGTCTGCAGTGATCCTGCNACCCCCCCATCCCCCCTACCAGGAGGTTAATGAGCCTGAGTGAGATCTGTAGGCATGCTGTTGTGTGTGCTGTTAGATTGAAGGTGGAGACATTAAGAAGAGGTGAGAGGAACAACCAGAGCACTGATATGCTCACTGTGGTTTCCTGTGCTGGTCAGACAACCAAACTCTGCATGTTTGGATGTGGAGCATCATGTTACAGTACATCTGAAAAAGCTGTAATAACTAAATCACCACTGAAAACATAAAATGCTTAAAAAGCATAATATGCTTTTTAATATGCATATTATGCTTAAAAAATGTCAAAATACCATAATCATCTTGCAATCAATTTGCTTACCCCTTTAAGGACCATACCATTGATTTAGCATATTTGAGCCCAATAAATAGGGTCAAACACTGTGTGTGTGTGTGTGTGTGTGTGTGTGTATTTGTGTGGCATTGGGGGCAGTCGTGAGAATCCTGTCAGCATTCTCCTGAGGGGGCTGTTACTGTGAACCACTTCCAAAAACATAAAACCAAATTTTAGTTTTTGTGTTATTTTGTCAAATCCTCTAATCTTTTAAAATCAAATGTTTCAGTGATACACCCACCTTAAAATTCAATGTTTTGCCTACGAAAAGATTTGCCCAATAGAAAGCAGTCATTTTAATTTTTTGGTAAAAGCTGTCTTCCCCTGGACTATATTCCCTGGCAGAGGCATACTTTCTTCCATGTAGGATCGGTTAAGTTAATTAACTTTGACAAATTTTAATAGACATCATGCTCACAGAGATAGGTACAGGTGTTCATACTTAATGATAAACGTGTGCTTTTGCACTATTCTCTGCCTATCTCTTTGTCTTGTTATTGCACTTGTCTACATGCGCTTTGTTAAATGTAGAATCAGGAGGTCCTGGAGAAATAGCATTTCATCCCGCCTGTGTACTTGTATATGGATGGTTTGACAATAAAGCTCTGATTGATCGATAGGTTTAAGATATAAACTTAATTCTGTTCTGAGGTGAGTGTAGAGCCTAATTGCAAAAATACTAAAATAATCTTATGGTTTTTGACACCTGCACCTGGATTGTGGGCACAGATAATTTGGCCTCCCTACAGCTTTGAAATCTCATGTCGCTTTGAAATCTCAAAGTGTTGATTATCAGACACTGTGTAACTGCCAGATGCTGCCATCCGGCATTCAGGATAACTGACCCACCGTTCTTCCTGTGTTTGTGATTAAGTTACTTCACAGCTAAAGTCATTATGCATGCACTGTGCACATGATTTGTCTCCTCCCTGCACACAGCTCTGCTTCATGCTTCTCTAAGGTGAACAAAAATCTCTTTGGTCCTACATGTTGATTTACTGCCTTAAACATCACTTATTACTAAGCATGATTATTACTCTTTTTTGATTTTCTTTTCCCATTTCTGTTTATACCCCTGAAAATTGACCCGAGCACTATAGTTCACATAGCTGAGCAGGGAATGAGTGGTGAATGTGTTGTTCTGGGTGGGGCAGTGCAAGCCCGGGCCAGCAAAAGCAAGGCATTGGAGTGCAAAACAGGTGCTCATGCTCTCTCTTTTCTTTCTTTTCATCATCTTCTGTTTTTCACTCCCATAAGCCGCTCACTCTTTCCCTCTCTCTCTTCTCCTCACACCTGTTGGAGTGTGAGGACTCACGCTGTGTGAACCAAGGTTTAGCTATGCCAAGAAGGTGGGTGGGTGGGTGAGGCACAGTGGGGGTAATTGCTTAGCTTGTATGCTTTATCTGCTTTGTTACCCTCCTCCTGCCGCTCATGTTTTCCCTTAATGTGAGGTGTTACTTCTGGGTTGATTAGTTGTGTGTTATTTAGTGCAGCAGTTTAAGGAACAGGGGGCAGGGACAGAAAGCCAGGAGTAAAAAGAAGTGCATGGTGCGTTTGTTTTTAATAGAGAAAAACCCTTTAGTTACTTTTATGTAAAGGGACTACAAATGGGGAAACTAATCAGACACAACCTTATAGCTGTAATCATCCCCTTCTCATAATCACTGTGGCAATAGAGACTCCCAGTGAGAGAGAGAGATTCTGCTCTGACTGAAGACTCTTGAGGGGACAGGTGGTCTATGCACCCTGGAGCACCTTACTGGGCCCACACTAAGTCCTAGCCCCCTGTCTGTTGTAGCCATGACATGGGTATAAATTTACCCAGCTGTTAGGGATCTGTGTGTGTGGGTGGATGAGGATGGTGGAGAAAGTTAACAGAGTTGTTCTGTTCTGTTGTGTTTAGTTCTTTTGTTTTTGTTAGTTTTTTTGTGGGTAAGAATTCATTCACCAAGGCATCACACATAGAAAATGTAAAATAATGAAAGACTGGCAAAATAAAATTGCCCAAAGTTCAAAAAGGTCAAAGGGATTAAAATTCTGAATTTAATAACACTTTAACATCACTGCAAACCATGTAGACCAATTCTGTAAGGTTATTTTAGATTGTGTGTAACACATGATATCATCTCATAATTCCATTAGTATGTGTCTTCTCATTACTCCTCCATCCTGAACATGAACTCATGACACTATAAGTGTGACTCTACTTATTGGCAGTGAGTGTAATTTCATTACAGTCACCTATTATTTGTGTCATACCCTCCACATAACAACTCTCCTGAAAGGGCCTTGGATTTCCACAGTTGCCCTTGTCCTGATTACCTCCTCAGTTTCTCCTCATCGCCTCCCTCACTTAAAGGACCATATGGCAATCATGCATATTTGAGCATAATACATTCAATTTTTATACATGTGACATTACTGACAATCATTTCCCAAAGCATACTAGCATACTACTGGAACAGTGAATCAAAATTTTTTTTCCTAGCTTCCAGACAGCCATTGGTTTCAGTTCATTCTGGAATGCTATTAAAATCAACTTGCTGATACTCAAAACATTCTTGGGATAGGTAATCCATCATTGCGAACAAGACGTGTATTCAAGTTTTTTGGGTTTTTTTTGAAGTCATGTAATTTTAGCATTTAAGCGCAATAAAAAGTACGGAGTGAATTATGTCTCCACCAGGGAATATAGTCCCAAAAGAAGGCCTGCATTTATTGAAAAATTTAAACAATCGTGACTTCATAAGACTGCGTAACTATTAATAAGTGAAACATTGATTTTTAAGGTGGGTGTATTGCTTGATTATTTGATTTTGAAAGATTAAGAGATTTTGCAAAAACATCAGGAAAGCTGAAATATGGTTTTATCCTTTGGGAAATGGTTGTTAGTAACTTAAGGAGAATTGAATATATTAGGCTCAAACATGCCAAATGAACAGTATGGTCCTTTAAAGTCTTCACAGATCATCACTGAGTCCCTGATACCCTTTGAGATTTTACTTCTGCCCTGCCTGTTAACTTATTGCCTGCCTGCCATGTCTCCCTGCCATTCTCCATTGCTCATTGTCCATCCTTCTGTCTCCTGTCTTCTCAGCCACTATCTAAACCTCCAGCTCTACTTTTCTTTCTCCTCTGCCACCCTAAAAGCTTCTACCCCAAAACTCCCCTCAGCTGATTGTTTTCTATCAAATCTACTTAAACCTATAACCTGCCTATTGGGTCTGAGATTGAGTCTGCTAATATAAATCCTGACAGTTTAATTACAAAATAAAAATGTCCTATCCACTTAGATGGACATCTTCTGCTCTAAGAGTTCTCATTTTCCAAAACCTGCTTCTGTTTTTTCTCTTCCATCCTCTCTTGGTGTTGTACTGTTGTTGGGTAGCAACAGCCGTGATATATAATTGTAGAATTAGGTTATCTAAAAACTGTCAAAGCCTTTGTACCATTCTACACCTAGTAGCTAAAACATCTATGTATAACATAATCACTCATGAGTACTGCTGATAATATGTACCTCTGGTATTTGAATGTCCTGACTAAATAGACAGCGCTGAGTCAAATCCTCTTCCATCTTCATTTTTAATGTCTTCAAAGCCTTAAAAGTAGCCCATGAAAGCAAAAAGCAAGAATGTTTAGGATAGGGTAAGTTGTACATAAAAGTAACTATAGATAAATAACTAAATATGTGGATAGACAAATATGCTTGTAAACAGATAAAAAAAATTAATAGAAATCAGAAGTTACTATAGCTAAGCGTCACCTAAGTCCACAGGGTTTTTGATTCAAGCAGGCAGGATAAAAACATCAGCATAAATCATTTGCGCACTGTTGAGTGTAAATTGCATATTTAAAACTGACCAGCATGTGCTAAAAAAAATAACAAATTTAGCCTCAGCAATGTATATTTTTTTTCACTGACAGGTGAGTCGCAACTTCAAATATTTTGCTGTGTAATTGATTTTCTCCTTATCTCTTCAGGCTCACCAGCTACTCCGTTTTTGTTAGAGATGACTGATTATGATCAAATGTAGCAGCAAGAGAGTGAAGTGGCATCACTCCAGTAAAACTGATGTGGGCACATCTGGAAAGGCTTTATGGGATGCTGATAGGGTCAAACACTGTGTGCGTGTGTGTGTATTTGTGTGGCATTGGGGCAGTCGTGAGAATCCTGTCAGCATTCTCCTGAGGGGGCTGTTTTCTTCAGGTTAAAAAAAAAAAAAAACAAGTCTTGGATAATGACTTCAGGGTGCTGGAGTGTTTCTATTTGATTGGATCGCAATTTATGTTAATACAGGCAAAGAATTGCAATGTGTTTAACTAACATACTGCAGCATCCACACACACACACACAGCATACTGCCGTGTTTGTGTTTTCAGATTTTGAGTGAGTGTGTGTGGGGGCGTGTGTGCGTGCACGCATGCCAGCCTGTTCTCCTCTCATCTGGTCGGGCCCTCTAGCTGGTAATCTGAGCATAGAGATTAGAAAGAAAAACACCAGAGAAGAATGTCTTTGGTTGAGCCAGCTAGGAATTTACAATGGTCTTCAGGCTGCTTTGACCTCTCCCTCCCTTTCTCTCCCACTCTCTCTCTCTCTCTCTCGCTTACACACACACACACACAGATACTTAAGGAAAATGTTGTTGCTGTTGGAGAAAGAGAGAAGGTATGTTGTGATATATTCCCATCTGCTCCTAAAGACCTGAAGTCACCTTGTGTCTGGAGACAACTCCACATTAACGGGCAGACGGCGAGTTTAAAGCGATGGAGTTCTAGTTTCAGAGGGACAGCTGTGCAGATACTCCAGTCAAACTGGCCACCAGGCCGCCTGATCCCCCATCGCCTCGTCACAGCCCAGCAACCTGCCCTCCTCCCAGATAAACCACAGTCTTAGTGGTGTGTGTGTGTGTGTGTTTTAAGAGAGGTTTACAGGTCCTTGCGCAGATGATGGGGACAGGTGTTGGGGACAGGAGGTGCCGTGTGGCCCGGAGGTGTGGTCAGGTGGTGACACACCTGTCCCTACTTGCACAAGAGGCTCTGGTTACACACACTTATGCACATATGCACATCAGCCGGGCCATGTGCTCTGACATGCAGTGTTAGAATAGCTATCCAGGGCCGATTCATGTTACGCCAAAGAAAACATGGCAGGCTTATCTCTGTGGCTAACTAATGTGATCATGATGCGAGACACATGAAATGAGCGGTAGACGGTAGAATACAAGCGTGCGACTTAGAACGAGGCTCCATATGTACGTAGATTTGTTGTGTGTGTGACAGAGAAAAGGGGAGTGAGCAGAAAGTGTCCGTGGATTTTATTTTTTATTTTTTTCTAAGAACTGTGGCTTAAGTGTCCTCATGTTCTCTGTGGACCATGTGGCTTGTTGTTCTGTTAAAATAGCTCCACAGCAAAAGTCAAATTTTACCTTACTTTTCTGATCGATTTAGTCAATGTTCACAGACTGAATGAGACCAGAGAAAATGGACGCACTAATCTGTGATCAGACTGAATTGTGCAAGGCCACGAGGCCGTTTTTGAAATCTTCAATTTGGCTTTTATTTGGCTCTGAAGAACATTATTCCCATCTGAACGATGAATAACTCTGCGTTTATTTTAAGTTGAGTATTCAGAGACACAGTGGAGAACATAACTCTGTGTCCCTGTGTGCTCCTCTTTTAAAAGAGTGTAAGGGGACACCGGTGTGTGTGGCACATGCGGTGATTCTGTAAAACCTTGGAGATGGGGGAGATAGGCGTCTGGCCCTGGGGTGTGGATTTCAGGCAGGTGCATTTGTCTGCCCTCCGGCACCTCAAGGGACAGGATAGGACAGGACAAGACAGGAGGAGGAGAGGGGAGGCAATCTGTGCTCTCTACACTTGCACNCCCCCCACACACACACAACCTCTGGCCAGTTCTCAAACTCGAAGGCTGCAAAGCTGATCTCCCAATATCTTTGCCCCCCACCCACCGCTGCTCCCTCACTCCTGACAATATCCTTCATTGAATGGAATGTATTGGGACAATAGATGTGTCCTGGTCCTTCATTAGCACCCTCTGGGCCCATACAGGCCCTGACAGGAGAACAAAAGTGCACCTTGCACCTCTCAGCACAACCAGCAGCAACCCAAGGGCAAATACCTGAATACCTGTAGTAAGAGGAGGGAGACGGGNGGGGGGGGGGGGGGAGAGAGAGAGAGAGAGAGAGAACATGAAGCGAGACAATCAGGGATGAATGAAATAAAAAATACAGCACAGGTGATTTTTTATTTTTTAGCTTCCAGCTGCCAAGTGTAACATAGACTCATCCAGAGATCCAAGCAAAACACAATCTAAGTCTCGACCTTCCTATTTTGATACCCTCTCCTCTCATTATTTTCACTATACCTGTCATTGTTTCATCTTTCATCTATTCTCACACCTGCTTTCTTAGCAACATTGCCCAGGTATGCACTCTCCTATGCTCTCTGTAAATACTCGCCTGTGTTCTCTTGCTGTTGTTCTCCTCTCCACCATGCTCATGTCATGACTTGCTGGCCTCTGCCTGGTTTATTCTGTGTGTGTGTGTGGTGATGTGCACATCCTGTCTCATCACTCCTTTTCTTCCTGCAGATATTGTGTAATAGTCCTGGTTGTTTTACAGCTAAGAGATCACTGATTTCTTTAATCCCTTTCTGAGCTGAGTTTGTCTGCAAATTGAAGAAAATGGTGCAGGATTTTCTTCCAAGCAGCAGCAGCAGCACATTTCACTGACTACTTCCCCCCTGTGTGGTTGAAGGTTGTGCTAATCAGTGAAATGAGCTGCATTAAGCCACAATCGCATTACCACTGATGCGACCAAAATCACTTCGTTCCACTCGACAAATGTGGGCATAGAGGGCTGTCAGGTCATACAGCTGAAAAGCAAGGGACCCTGGAAAGTTTCACATCCAGTAGAAGACACAGAAATTTTGACATTAGGGCATACTGCATCAGTACTTGATTTCTTGAGTAGAAATTTAAAAAAAAAAAAAAAAAAAAAAAAAAACAGCAAACATTTTTGTGGGTCACGTGTATGCAAGTTGGTCAATTGTGTGTAAATTGGGAATTAAAATTAAAGCAAAGAAATGAAAATGTTATACAAATGGATTCAGATACTTTTTCTTACACTCTTCTTGTGTTTGAATATAAATTAATAGAAAATAAAAGTGTACTGTGACTGACCCTTTAGCTCTAGATGGATGGTTAAAGGCCCATACTGGTGGTTTTGCATGTTTGAGCCCACTAAATGCTACCCATGACCATGTTACATTCTACTTTCCAAAATATATAACCCTATTTTTGTGTTATTTTGCCACATCCTCTAATCTTTCAAAATCAAATGTTCAGATGATACACCCACCTAAAAAATTCAATGTTTCACCTGCTAACTCAGATGTTTGATTATAGAAGACATTGTCAGTCTAATTTCTCTGGTAAAAGCCATTTTCTCCTGGGACTATATTCCCTGGCAGAGACATACATCTTCTTCTGTGTAGCTCCATGTTGAATCGATTAAATTCAGTAACTTTGCCATAAAATAATAATAGTGTGTGGTTCACTGTGATGATTATCTATCTCAAGCGTGTCTCAAATCTCTACAAGTTGATGTTTATAGTATACTGGAATTAACTGAAACCAGTGGATGCCTTGAAGATAGGAAAAACAACTTGAAAATTTACAGCTCCTGTAGTTTTTGGAAAATTATCAGGAATGGTGTGTTTGGCACCAATGTGGCAGTTGGTAGTAACATGTATGCAGGTAGTATACTGGGCTCAAACATACAAAACCATCAGTATGATCCTTTAAAAATCTCTGTTAGAACCTATGCATCTCATCTGTTTATGCTCCTGTCCCTTTATGGCTTGTCCTACCCTCTGACCTGATGGGACACAGAGGGTCTGTGTTTAGGAGGAAACGGAGCATCAGCTATGTAACACACACAGATACACACATACACACACCACTGAAGGGGACAGCAGGAGTGCGGAGGTGGGCAGGAAATGGTGTGTACCCCCTCCTAGAGTCTATATCCTGTCCTTGGGTAAAACTGGTTTATTTGTCCAGAGATCTGAGCTCTTTGTGTGTCTGCGTGTGAGATTGTCTTTGAGGATATTGAGACTTTAATGAATTTTAGCCCTGAATAGTCACAATTTTGCCAAACGGAAACTGGGGCAGTCTGCCCTCACAGCACATGTCATTGATCAAGTCTACATTGCAACATGTGGCATTCCTCAGCAAATTCTACTCCCTACTGATTTGATAAACAGCTTGCAAACAGAACCACTCATTCTTCACCAGACACCCCCCCCCCCCNCCCCCCCCCCCCTCTCCTCCTCCTCCTCCAAATGTCCAATGTCTTCCCCTAAAACCATCTCCCTCATTGCTTCATTTGTTCCTCCTCCCACTACCTTCTTATCCCCAGTTCACCCTCTTTCTTCGCCTTGTCCCACAATCCTCATGCTGTCACTTTCTGCATCCCGCCCTCTCTGCGACTCCATCATCTCATTTGTGTCATCACATGCTCCTGGAGAAATGTGGTCAGTTTATTGGGTGATTTAAGAAATCTCCTCTCCATTGGGACAAAGGCGGATGACATATTGACAGGGCTGAAGGACATATGGCTCCAGCAGAGGAGCTTGGCAGCGAAGCTTTGGGCAGCACCATTGTGTAAGAGCACAGCAGCCTGTAAGAGTGTTTGAAACTCTAACCCAGTGACTTAACTCGACTGGCTTGAACCTGATCCTTCAGTGAATCAACTCTCCAACCCCTGCCAGCGCCGCTTCCTGCAATACACTCTCTCACCTTCAACATAAGCCTGGCAGAGAGAAGTCTACGCATCACAGATACACAACACATATGTGCATACATCCAAACAGCTGTAGCCGCACCCAGATGCTTTATATCAGCACTTTTTTAGAAGAGTTATGTTTATACAAGACTGACAGACCACTTCCTGTGTCCTAAACATTTGCACACACACACACACACACACACACTGAGGGAGAGAAACCGCAGAATTTTAGCTTTCATAAATGTTAGAAAGTTTCTTTTTGACATGCACGGCTGCTTCATAGAGCAGATCATGCTTGGCGTTTATGCAGAACTGTAAGCTTTTCTGCTACACATATTATGACTGTACTGAATGATTGTTTAGCGACAAGCATATATTTTCTGTTTCAAAGATGACGACACTCCATTTCAAAATCCAGCTGCAAATTATCAAACAAGCAGCTTTTGTGTATTTAAGCCAAAGTCCCATTCTTTACGAATGGAGCAACATCCAGGAGAGTAACTGAAAATGAGCATTGTAATCTGCAAAAAAAAAAAAAAAAAAAAAAAAAAAACGGAACAATTTCATTTTTTATTGTTTTTCTTTTTAGAGCAAGGCAATAACATTTTTTTTTCTGTGGGAATAATGTGTGAGTAAAATGATTAAAATGAATGACAATCCCCTTTTCTTTAGGACTAGGTCTGCATAACATTATTTCTGGTTACAGCAAAATCAAATTAATAATTTGACAAGGGCAATGCATAGAAACACACACACATCTCTCTCTCTCTCTCTCTCTCTCTCTCTCTCTCTGATGGCAGTATTGTATGTCTGTCACTAATGGCTCAGGAATGTCACATTAGTCAGGGGCCGCATGCGTAACGTTGTGAACATTGAAACACTTTGATGAGGCCAATATGATATTACACGCATGCACACACAAACACACACTTAAAAAGAACACTGACAGGTCCAGTGATCTCATTGCCTCAAAGCTACAGAATGATAGACTGCCTCCTACGGGGTGCAAACCCCAAATATGCCCCCCTAGCAACATGTCAGAGTTAAATTTCAAAAAGAAGTGAAACATATTGATATGAGGGACTCCCAGCAGTGCAATTTTGTATTAAATTGTAGCAAAAAAGGGAAATCACCCACATCTCCAGCAATATTTAGCATATTGTGCATCTTTCCTAAATATATATACTCATTCACACCTGCTGCCCCTTTTATGTGCCCATCAAATATGATGCTGTCGGGAAATCAAGGTGACTTCAGCAGCAGCATTCCCCCCTCCCCCCCCNAAAAAAAAAAAAAAAAATCATTGTCTGTGTAGGTGTGCAGCAGCCAAATTATTCTCTCATCTCTCACTCTCGCTGCACAACAGCCCACATAGGTTGACAGACAAATGAAAAATTCCCCTTGATCTAAATGATGCTCTCTCTATTTATTGGGTGTGTGTTTGTATTGTGTGTGTGGCAGGGAGTGGGATCTGGATGTGTGTTTGTGTGTTTGTGTGTGTGTGTGTNGTGTGTGTGTGTGTGTGTGTGTGTGTGTGTGTGTGTGTGTGTGTGTGTGTGTGTGTGTGCACATTTGCCTGTGCATGCATGAATGTATCTTTCGGGTGCTGTTTACACCAGACAAGCTAAGTCATGCAATCTGATCTCTAGTTTTTTCCCCCCGAACCCCCTCTCACACAGAGACACACACATCTACCTCTCAACACTCTTACCTACCAAGAGCTATTGGAGAAAACACGTCATGACCTCACTAAGACATGCTGGCGTCGGTTTGAGGGTCGGCAGGGCAGTGGGGATTGCAGACACATTGCGGCCATATGTGCATGTTCACCCTCAGCTGGGCTCATGAGCACAGACTTCCGCTAAAGTTCCTACAAGGTAACCGGAACATAATCATTACTGAGCAGATGGCTGTGTGGATTTCTGTCAGTCCAGTCCAGAGTCTGCCTCTCCAGGGTATATTTGTTGGTCTTGAGCCTAAGTTCCCTGCTTCCATCAGGGGCCACGCCTGCAGCAGGAAATGGGTCAGCAGGATTCCCACACTCAGCTAATTTCACACTAACTTGCCTCTTCTGCTGATAGTTGATCAGCATCTTTCTCCTTTTTATCCTTCACTCCATAATTTTCTCCATTTCTCTTTCCCCACCTGCAGTCAACCTGTGCACCCCNCCCCCCACCTCTTCACGTGTCCTCCATGTATGCTTGTATGTGTGTATGCTGACAGCCTGGCAGGTGTGTGCAGGTGTTCCACTTATCACTCAGCATCACACAAATATGTCCCCGCCCCTACATGCACCAACACAACAACACACAGCTCTATCTGCCTATTCACAAACTGTCATGTCTTTCTAGGTGAACTCACATGAGGAAATGTTAATATAATGATGTTGAAATACTAATCAATATATGTTCATATAGAAACAAAGCAAGTCCACAGCAGGTTGTTTTGTTTTTTTTAAACAAATCTTTATTATGTACACATGACAGAAAAAAAGCCAAAGGAATCATATCACTTCCATTTGAATAGTACGTTTTTAAAAAGATGGTGCATAAAATTTGTGTCAAAACCTTCTCTACAAAAATATGTCCAAAACATTTGTAAAAACTGAACTGTTTTGATGACATTGAAGGCTTGTTGTGATCTTGGTCAATTTCAAGTGGTCCTTTCATGTCCAATAACACAATGTGTATGTGGAAAGTGTTTGTGGAGTTTTGCGTGAGGAGGGGCGAGTGGACAGTCACCTGTCGTCGAGGTCACAGCTAACTCGTCTCTCAGCACCCTGCCTCCACAGTCCGCCATNAGTCACCTGTCGTCGAGGTCACAGCTAACTCGTCTCTCAGCACCCTGCCTCCACAGTCCGCCATACACAGACAGCTGTCTCAACACACACACTTGCTCATATGCACACATGCCATGTATGTATAGTATGGTGAGGAATGACATCCCCCATACACACCAACACACACACACACCCAAGCAGCTGCAACATGGCCAGAGTCCCGGACCGGCCGGCACCGATGGAGTTTCCTGGGAATTAACTGCATATCCAGCTGCCCTCAAAACACACACACACTCACACACTTGACAGAGCACAAAATATGTAGCGAATACCAATTCATCCTAAAAATATACAGACTCCTGAAAAATTGAAGGCACTTAAGGAGTTGTTTCATAAAAACAACAGAGCATTTTTTCCATCCTCATGGATGGTTCAGAGTGAGTTGGCAACAACAACGTCCCCTGGTACATCGGCTCTGATCAGGGTGAACAGACGCAGCTTCAGCTGGCAGTTCAGGGGAATGTGAGTCTATGGGGCAGGGCAGCATCCAGATGCATTGTGTTTGTGCAGCAGAGACATGCGGCTGAAGGTCCGAGAACAGGAGCCACACTGGTACTTCTTCACCTCAGAGTGGGTCTGCAGGTGGGCGCGCAGGTTGGATCGGTCAGCAAAGGCCCGGTTACAGTGTTGACAAGAGAAGGGACGCTCACCTGTTCAGGAGAGAAAAATGTTAGCCTCAGGGAAAACTCCAGCTGTAATTTACAGGCCAAAAGGTCTGTCCTCTGGTCATTGTTTTTTAAATTATCTACAGAAACCTGTGTCACACAAAAGAATTCTAACTGCTCACCTAGGAGTACTAGACTAACTTGGTGCAAATTGACCTTTTCACGGATAGTCAGTCTGGGGCCAAGATAAGACTGTGTCCTGCTAAGCAATAACATTTGCTCACACCTCAGGAGGCAACAATGAATATCAATGACCACCATTACATTTACAAGCTAATAGAGCTCCATTCTGTAATCAATGTGAAATGTTGCCTTACCTGTGTGTGTGCGGATGTGTCCTCTGAGTAACCATGGTCTGGAGAAGGCCTTCCCGCAGGTGGGACACACACAAGGTAGGGTGTGTGACCGAATGTGCATCTTCAGAGCCCCGAGGCTGGTGTACTCCTTAGGGCAGTGTTTGCAGTGGAAGGCTGGGCGTGGTGAGGCCTCACAGGGCAGAGAAGGGGTCTGCACCCCCTGAGCACAGTGGGACAATTGGTGGCAAGACAGAGCTGAGAGGCTGCTGTAGCTCTTAGTGCAGTGCAGACAGTAGAAGATGTTCTGAAGAGTATCTGGACTGGGGGGATCTGAAGAACGCCCACCGTCCTCTTCCTCTTCCCCGCTGCTGCTGGATGGGGAACTGCTGAGGTTCAGTGGTCCCCGAGGAGAAGCGGGCAGTGTGGGATACACGGGGGTGATTGGGGAGAGGGGTGCAGACAGGGTATCCATGCTGAAGAGTAAGCTGGTGGGATAGCAGGTCAGGGTAGAGCTGTTGTCCTGGGTTGGAAGTTCAGCAAGGGGATAGCATTCTGGGACAACGGCTGGAGAGAGAGAGAGAGAGAGACAGGAATTCAGATGGATTTTCACTTAAATGGACAGATAATCTAAGGCGTCAACACAAGTAAACTTGTTTTCATTCTTGGTATCTTGTTACAGTCAATTTCTGCATTCAAATAGGCTTGACTGCTATGCTTCGTCCTCTTCAACTTCCAACAATTTTCTCAGCAAAATACCCATGACGTGTGCTTTAAATGTCCAATCTTATCAGCCCCATTCTAGTTGAACTATCACCAACAAGTGAGATAACTTGATGAAGACGCATCTGCAACTGTGATTGAGTCATTTCTGATTTTGCATGAACTTGTCAGATCCAGTCACAGATTCTGAAACTGAAAAACTTACCAGTTTGGCTTTCCAGATGACTCTCTCTGTAAATCGGCCTCTTGTTGTAAAAATATTTCTTGACAAGAAATGACCGAGGCATTCTGGCAAGTCTGGATTCTCAAATGAAATTAAAACAAAAAAAAAAAATCCACGGAGGGCTGGACCCACTGATCCTTTGATTTCCTCCACGGAAAGCTGCAGCCAGGCGAGAGAAAACACATGCGAAGATCCACAAGTCAGCTATAAAATGATCAAGTGTCTTGTTGAAGGATCGCAATGTTGCCTCCTCATATATTGACCAGAGGGGAGAAGACGTGGGGTGGGTGGGCAGATCTCAATCCAAAGACACACCCCACGCGTCAGGGCGTCACAAGCACTTCGCCACAGGTGCCCAATGTGCCGAAAGCCGCAGCAATGCACAATCAAGCCTCGAATGACTCGGCCATTACCGGAAGACAAAAACTCATTTAAAATGTGAATTGATGATCGAGCAATGCAAACTAAAACTGAGCCAAAATGTGTTTACTTGAACAGTAAAACATGCACAATAAGGCTTCATTGTGGAAAACAAAGCAGAACAATGAATAGATAGCATTATTTCAGTTTAAACATGAAAAAGGTTTATCAAAATAAACTAAATTATAGGCGAATATGTCTTGACCATTCATTACTCCATTCCTTTCCATCATGTTGCTCCTGTAGCTTTGACAAAGTGAAGCTGTAGCGTCCTCTGTAGGCTCATTCATCACCGTTTATTGCAACTAAATTGACAATTTGGATAATGCGCAGTTTATAAGTGCACATTATCTATATATATCTCTATATATATTATATCTATATATGTATAATCTACATGCATTATCTATAAGCGCATAATTTACATTATATTTTTTGTAATGTGCACTATCTATAAAACGGTAGCAGAAAAGTGAGATTTATGGCAAATCTCTAAAAGTAATCGTTTCAAAGTTTACATTATTACTTAATACAAGTAACGTTTTACAAGTGGAAAAACATCGCATAGGTTACAGCTGCATCGGTTTGAGTTTTCTGCAGAATTAAAACTTTAACAATAAGCTGCACTCACACGTTTCAGTAAAAAAAAAAAAAAAAAAATTCTATTAGATATTGAACATTTCACAGAAAATGGAAGATAAGCCTATAAATTTTATATTTTCACGGTTGTTCCTCTGAGATGTTGGTGGGAGACAGGCAGGTTAAAACGCTGTTCGCTTTGCTTTCCTCCACATGAATCCTCATTCATCCACGCTGCAGTCCTCTGTGGCAAACTGCGTTTAGATAAAAGGAGAAACTCTTTTTCCAGCTTCCTCCAGCTTCCTCACAGCAGGATCTGAAGCCAAATTAACAGAGCTGACGGGAACAATATAACGATGTAAGATCGGCGGCCTAAATCAGATGCCTTTAGGTGCCATGAAATGAGGCGACGAGTAATTCCACACTGAGGAGAAAGGAAATTGATTATTCCGCGTAATGAATGCCCGTGCGTAAATGTGGCCGGATACGGGTAACTTGCACGGCTAATCTAATTTTGCCTTCAAAACTGATCTTAAAGCCAGTAATCATCTACTTAAGAAGAACAAAGGTTAAGAAAAACACTATCTAAAAAGGCATATCTAAACATTTGAAAAGAGAAATTAAGGAAGGAGGGAGTTTCCCATAGTTGACTGGTTTGTTTCGAAATGAAAATCAGGTTCTACAGATTAAACTGGAATTCCGGTGGTCTCGTTTAGCATGACAAAATGAGTCAAAAGCTCCTCGGTGGAGGATTGAGTGGTTGGATATGGGCACCTGTCGAAAGAAGCCATTGTCAAGACATGCCCAAAAGCTCACACATCGTTAGAGTGCTTGTTGACGCCACGAAGACTGGGGGTGGGGGGCAGTGTCATGAGGTCAATGCAGTAAAAATAAAAAGCAAACAGCAAAGACACACATGAAAGTAATCTGAAGGTGTAAATCTGCTGCTGTGTATGAATCAGACTAAAGGAATTTGAGATATGCAACTGTTACTCTGCATTAGATTTGCAATGGTGATGATAGAATATCTGCCCTTCTGTCTCACACATACACAAGTACAAATAATACAAAATGAAACATCCACCTGACTTCTCTCTCACACACACACACACAGACACACACAAGGGAACAAAGTATAGAAGTGAAAACAGCTGATTACACACTGCTGAATTTGCTTTAGTGGAGTAAAAAGGTTGTGTGTATGGCAGACAACTTGTGTTACGATGGGTTTGGGTGACCTCATGACACAGAGGACGTGAAGATGTGAAAAGATTTCACTCAGAACAGATGTTCTGTTCTCTGGCCTGAGGGATAAACCAGCCTGTGCTCACACAGACACACTCGTAGTCTGCCCAAACCTCTGCTTCAGACTGACTAAATAGAATAATACGCAAGACAAATCTTCTTCCATTCTAATCTTAGGGAGGATTTAATCACCTCCTGCCTAAAAAAAAAAAAAAGNAAAAAAAAAAAAAAGTGCTGCAATCAAATGTAAGTCAGATAACTCCCTGCCAACCGACTCTTTGAAATGAATAATGGATACCCCTGGGGAACAAAATAACATACTGGTCACTGACTGAGAAACAAGTGCAGTTTTGTAAATTATGGCTAAAATGTTTTGAGTACATGAATATTTGACCTTTAACCTCAGATCAGTTACATGGTCTTTGTGCAGCCTCTTTTTCATGTCATGCTGAAATGTATATACAGTATATCACCCTTTAGGAACAAAAATCTGTTTTCTATGATAAGCTTCTTAAATTTGTCTCTCTAATATGTGTTTGATTTTGTCATATAAATCTTCTTCTTCTTCTTCTTCTTCTTCTTCTTCTTCTTCTTCTTCTTCTTCTTCTTTCGACTGCTCCCGTTAAGGGTTGCCACAGTGGATCATCTGCTTCCATCTCTCCCTGTCCTCTGCACCCTTCCTCGTCGCACCAACCCCACCTGCATGTCCTCTCTCACCACATCTATAAACCTCCTCCTCTCCTCTTGCCTGGTAGCTCCATCTTCAGCATCCTTCTCCAGATATACCCCGCATCCCTCCTTTGCACATGGCCAAACCATCTCAATCTTGCCTCTCTCGCTTTGTCTCCAAACCATCTAACCTGAGCTGTGGCTCTAATATAGTCATTCTTGACCTTGTCCATCCTTGTCATTCCCAGTGAAAATTTTAACATTTTCAATTCTGCCACCTTCAGCTCCACCTCCTGTCTTTTTGTCATATAAAGTGAATAATAGCATTTTAAAAGACAATGCATTCATAGAAGATGCAGCTGAAGGTAGAGCATGAGGCAGCATTTTACAAGTAATATTTTATTAGAAAAAAAGAGAATATTGAACACAAGGAAAAAGAAGCTTGCAATCTGGATGTGTGACATGTCAGCAAAACAAATTTTTGTGACTGTGATAAACACTGAAGCAAATCTTGAAGAGGTTAAGTCTTCCCTATCATGCTCTGATAGGGAAGCACTGTTTTAAATAAATTGATATTTCACCACATAACTCTGCTTTCTACCATATTTGACCAGATGGATGGTCATTTCATCCTTGTCTGCTCTAAGAGAAGTTATTTTCCAGGCATCCATTGTCACTGGTGCAAATGTTTTTAAATCAGTGAATACAAGTGAGTTATTGCAGCTTAAATCCACATTTTACATCTTAAAACCACTGCTGATGAGGCTTGAACAATCAGGTGTGTTAGTATCACTCAGTGCATTCAGACGGTAGGTAACGGCCACTCAGCCACATTTACATTCGCTGTGTATGCATCTCATTGTTCAGGCACTCTGTGTCCTGACAAATCAATGCATTGTAAGCCTGATGGTCAGAGTCCTTTCTGAAAATGAAGACACTTTGTGGTACAAAGGATAGATCTCCCAGCATGTCAGTGGGTGTGATAATACTGTGATCGTCCTATCGAAACTGAAAGAAAAAGGATTAGGAGTGATTAGGAGCCACTATCAAAACTGTTCGACTCAATTGTCTCTTCAACTAGAATCAATTTTTGGCCTCCACTTGCTGGAGATTCCAGTTGCGTGTAAAGAATGATAAAAGAAGCAGATCTGAGCAAAATTACAACCTTCACAAATTCACCTTATCCCATGTTGGAAGCGGTTAGTAGATCAGTTAAAGCTTCTTTTAATGTATTCTGTGATGCATTAAATGTGTCTTGCTACTTTATCGCAGCATGTTTGTTTGTTTGTGGCTGTGTGTGTTTTGCACCTCCAGTTCAGAGGTCCTTAAACGCAGCAGGAGGGAGATAAGGTTATCCCTGAGGAATGCAGACCTGCTGCCCACACACACACACACACACACACACACTCCCACACACATGTATACTCTGCTGACTTCTCTCTTTATACCATTTTCTGATAATCATTTTGGGCACCATGTTGATCAAAGACATTTAAATGATGCAGAGCAGCAAACATGTCTCCATGACATGAGGTCTCCCTGCTTACATTCTCGGGAATGTTTAGTCAATAGGAGTACATGCTTCTATTCATAGATCTGTCATTGCAGGTTCATTTTCAACCCTAGCAAAACAAAGTATTTACCATTCAGTACCCTAAGTCTACTTTTTAAAGTCCAGATTTTCAGATTGCATTTTTCAGGGTCAGTAAATAAAGAGGTCAGCCCAGGATGAGAGCCTGAGATGCTCCTCTTGACCTCTCTCTCCTGGGTGATTTGCTGTATGTCACATTTGCTGTGACCTTAGAAGTTCTGAAATTCATCTGCTCACTTTCACAGAGACCTGACCTTTGACCTCTGAGCTGCCAATAAAATCTTAATCCTCACTGTCCTGCTGCTGTTTACTTCATGGGGTTTAGCTGCTGTCACTTCTTCCTCTTTGTTTTTGATTGAATATCTTCCCATACAGTACCATCAGGTCACATGAGTGAAGGAACTGTTTTTGGAATATGGAAGGAGGTGGAGTGGGGTGATGAGCTCAGTCACGGTACCCACTATAGGGAGAAATCAGGTGAATCACCTGATTTCTCCGGTGGTCTTCAGGCATGTCTCTGGTGGTCTTCAGGCATGTCTAGAACACCAAAACTGCAACATCAACAGAAAGATGGCATCACTCAACACTGCCAGTCCTTCTAATTACAGAGAGTAAACACTATATTTAATATAAAAGAACTACAAATCTGAAATAACTTAATCAAAATTACAAATTCAAATGAGGGCTGCTTATGACATATGAATGGTAATCCACTTGCACAGAGTTCTGAAGAGACCAAATCATCTGTGACCAAAAAGTAGGTTAAAAAAAATTAATATTTCAAAGAGTAAAACTCTCAAAAATCATGACGTCAAAGTTATAGTCCTTTTTCATGAATTGTTACATTATTTTGTAAAGTTACACTCTCAGTGATGTCATCAAAATGAAGATAAGTATTGATTTGTTTTAGAATGATAATGTTTTAAAGAACAGTGTGAGAACTTTAAAGAATTCAGTAAGATTATGTATTCTTAGTTGTGGTCATATGTAAGCAGTGATAATTTCCAGTATGCCACTGAGAATGACATTTATCATCCATTCTGTAATTTGGATCAAAATAACTTCTTCATCAGACTAAAATGAATCAAAGTGTGATGGAATTAGAAGAAAAAGTAGTTTGCATTTTAATTTTCTTCCTGTTGCCTCTCACTGCTTTAATCTACTGCAAAAAAGAAAAAGAAATTATTTTAGCATTCTGATGCTGCACAGCATGTACGTGTGTGTGTGTGTGTGTGTGTGTGTACATAAGTGTAATAATTCTCGATGAATGCACCTGTGGTCTTTATGCATCAGTCACCATCAGATAATAACAATATAATAGTTTTTTTTTTTTTTTTNCATTTGACAGGAAGACTGATAGAGTTACATCAGCAAACCCTACCTCAGAAAGGAAATATTTCCTTTTTTTATATCAGGTGGTGAAAAGCTGATATACGCTCAGATCACAGTGTGGAAACTTGAGTTTTTTTGTTACATAAGATAAATAATCAAGTACATTTGTGTCTCATTTTTAAAATTTGTTTGTCTGACCTCTCCAAGAAAGAAAATATTAATAGGGATGGAATTTGGGCAAGTGTGTGTGTGTGTGTGTGTGTGTATGTGTGTGTGGACCTTATCTGGACAGTACACAGGCACTACACACTCCAGCCTTTACAGGTCATCTATGGTCAGCTGCTTAATCTCAGAGGAAAATAAACACTCCTGATCACATTATCATGTGATCAGGAGTGTAATTTCATTATGTATTATTATTATTCTGTAATTTCATTATATGTTACGTATAATGACAAGAAAGCTATTCTATTCTATTCTATTCTATGATGAGTCAGCAAACATCAGAATTAGAATTAATATGAGGAGTTACCATCTAACCCATTTCTAATTCTAACCCATGAGACACTTCTAACCCATTAGACACTAATTAACACATTAATTCTAACCCATGAGACACTTGCATACAAATGAGTTTAAATAATTTGTTTCAATAAATCTTTTTATTCATTTTAGGCTGCAGCATTATTCAACAATGGATGTATGTGTTCTTTAATAATATTAATTTGAAGTATTTATATTAAAAAAAAAGTCAGTTACAACCAGAACAAAGAAATAATATTTGCCAAAAGAAACATTGTAACTATATACATTATTATTATTATTATTGCAGAAAATTATATTTCAATTTTTGTCACAAGACAGCAATAGCACCTTGTTATGTTAACCATTTTTGCTCCTTTTTATTTGTTTGACCTCTTTGACCTTTTTGTGTTTACCCTTTTTTTCTTTTTTTTTTTTTTTTTANTTTTTTTTTTTTTTTTTAAATCCTTTTAACGTTTTTGGTTTGACATTTTTATTTTCTTGTTACCTTTGCACCTTTGAATAACTTTTGTTTGAACACATTCACCGGTTTTATTTCTGACACCTTGATTTCATTGTTTCACACTCCATGCTTAGCATCCCTTCAACCAAATCCTGTGAAATGTTGACATTTTGCTATATTAAATAATATTGAAAATTAAACTAAAATAGATGTATCAGTAAGTCTAAAACAGGGCTGAGAAATTACTTTTTTTTTTTTTTTTTTNTTTTTTTTTTTTTTTTTTTGGCATAAAACATGCTTTCACTGTTGTGATAAGATTATTTCATCCTGCAAGTCTGAATCCAAATTTTCCAGAAGATAATATTTTCTTAAACTATATCCAAATAAGATCAAAATAAAGAAGCTCAAATAAGCTCATTTGTGATCTTAGTTGTGCAGATGTGTCATTTCAAAACTCCTAGTTGAATTGCTCTATCAGGATAATCCTGGAACAAATTATGAAGGGCGTCACCTAGCCTTCACACGTTGAACTGATCTATCTGGGAATATTCTATCATAAACCACAGGGAGGCAGTCAAAGACCAATAATGGCCAACAAGGTTTCCAAGCCATTGCCTAGTATTTATACAATAGCATCTTGATTAGACAACTATGCAATAAGCCAGCAAAAGTGACGTTAATTTAACGTGCTTAATGCTGGTGGCAATAATACAAAGGGATGTAATATAATAATAGAGACATTGATGACTGAGGTTAACTCCCATAACCTGTGTGTGTGTGTGTGTGTATGTGTGTATGTGTGTGTGTATAGGTGTGTATGTGTGTGTGTATTGCAAATTGTGGTATAGCTACAATAGTTACAACAGAATTGTAATTGCAGTATTGTACTTTTACTTGTAAAGGAGTTTTTTTTTTTATATAGTGATATTGGTACTTTTACTTCATTCATTACTTGCATTACGGATGCATGCACTGATCAACTGGTCCTTACATTTTTTAAAAACTGGTACATATTTTGCATCGGTGTAAGATGGTTCTTGCATGGGTTCACATGCAGCCTTCTTCTAAAGTGGGTTACTAGATATCAAACGGGAGTGACTGGTGTTTGTGTAACGCCCGAGGAATGGATGATTATGTAAAAGTAGTTCTGTTTAAATTGGATTTTTAGGTCAAAATGTTCACACGTACAGAATGTGGGCTAAGCAGTAATGGGCACCTGAACAGTACATGTGAGAGCTTGACTCTCAGACTGATCTCGTTTCATTGCAGGTAGCGTGTCCCGCTGTCAAACTGGCCTCGATTAAGTTGTTAAAACGACATGTCAGACTATGTCAGCCTTGTTTTTTTTGTTTTTTTTTTGGTTTTTTTTTAAAAAATTATTCTAGNTGTCAGACTATGTCAGCCTTGTTTTTTTTGTTTTTTTTTTGGTTTTTTTTTAAAAAATTATTCTAGGTTTAGGGGTTTGAGTAGGTGAGCTGCTCTTTATAACCTTTTACCCATAACCAAAAAGAGTGTTGGGTTCAGAGTTTCGATCTGAACCTCTTGATCCTCCCTCTGAAGGCTGACAGAGAAAAGAAAAACAAAAAAAACTGCTGATCTGCTAAACTTAACCTTAACTGCAATTTGGGTTACAGCAAGTTTACTAAAACTGAAAATAAAAATGTTACACATGAGATAACACAGTTTAAATGAAATAAAGATATAATAGAGCTGTTTAGAGAATAAATAGGACAAACAAAATTCAAACAATAGAGATGAATAAAAAATAAAATGTTTGACTATCTGGCACAGATGCTGAAAAAAATGGTACAAATGTGAAGCACAAGAAAACTATCAATTAGATTAGCAAAGAATGAAATTGTGAAAAGATTTTGTCTGACCTACATTTTATGTTGATAAAATAAAGATTATCATACATTGGTAGATTGAGGCCATATTATGTTTATGTCCACTGAGTTTAACGACATTAATAGGTTGTAGCTTTCTTTAATGTTTTGTTCTCTATTTATTCCCCCAAATCCAAACGACATGTAGCCACTCTGTATCTGAATCAACGGAAGATGTTAAATAAACTGACCTGATGAAATCTTCCTTCTCTAAATCTCTCATTTTACGTAACTAAAAGTTAGTATTAAAAATGTGAGTGAGACCGGAGATTGAACACGGTTTTGTTATAAAGGGTTCTTCTCTAAATCTTTCATTTTACGTAACGTTATTTAGATGTGAAAAAAAAAGTGGAGATGCCGGGGATTGAACCCGGGGCCTCATACATGCAAAGCATGCGCTCTACCACTGAGCTACATCCCCTTCCGGTAAAACTACGCAGACGTACCTTACATGAACGTAATACGTCAGAATTTCCAGCAGGCCTGTAAGAGGACACGGATGAGGAGATGGATATTTTTGATATGGCTCAAACCAAATTATGTGAGATGAGGTTGATTTGACTTTGACCTACAAGCTTTAAGTCTTGAATTTTTCCGTGTATTATGAGTTTGGGTGTCTGAGTGTGTCTCGCTAACTGAACAGTTTGGAATAATGAAAAAATGTTCCAAACTGCTTCTATAGTTACATTAATTTAACAGATCTTTGTATTATCTGTGTATTTCTGGATTGTAATAGAAATGTCCCGTTTGAGTTGCCGTAGGACAGATATATGTAGCGCTACAGGAAGTGTGAAAAGAAGAGGTTGAATAAAAGTTGTTGCATGGCTGACGTGTTTCCATCATTGCTGTCCGTGTTGTCATTTATATCCTATCTGACCAGTTAGATGAAGCTTAATGCTCGGTTACATTAGCTTAAGGTTCATTTCTCCATCGTCACAGCAAATGACCGTCAAACAGGTATTAAATACCATACTAAGAACACGAAGACTTTTTGAAACCCTTTGTGAAACATTTGTAAAAACAGTACACACCACCTTAAATCAGATCTACATCAAAATCGCAAAAGGTTGGACAAACCGAGATTTGATTAACAATGTCAGTCGGCCAAAGTTTTAGAATAGAAAAAACTTTCATTCACTTTATGAACGATTAAAAACTTTTCCTCTATTAGTGAAAAAAATAATAATTGTCAGAAGCCAAGTCAGAAGCCAATTTCAGCATCAACCAAAAAGCTCAAGGTCAAGAGTGTCCAAGCTCTTCAGTGAAGGTCTGTAAATAAAAGACTTAATTAACGTCACTAGGGATGAATGGAAGAGAAACGTGTGGCTGCTTTTTACTTTGATATCCTTTCTTGTTGCTATTTTTGTCCCAGGCTAAAGCCCAGACCATGTTATGGTTCAAAGTTAGTGGCCACAGCTGAGCAGGGGGCTCATCTTCCCATGCTAAGGGAAAATCAGTAAGAGAAAAAGACAATGACCATCTATATTACATGTAAAGGAAGTATTTCAGAGTTTTGAAATTCTATGCTTCTCGTCAACCTAGGCACCCAAATCCTTTGGGAGATTAAAATAGCTCACTCCTTAAGTTCTACAATATTCTCCAGGGAAACGTGAACCAGGGGCTGTCTTCCTCTCTGAAGAGCACAGCCTGTTCTCATGTGGTGTTTTGCAGCACGCCAATGCCAAGGACACAACTTCCAGGCTCTGTTTGTTGTAGCCTTGTAGGGACAGACCCATGGCATTCATGCATGGCATAAGGATTTGAGGAGAGCTGAACAAATGAATGGGAAGGGGGTGAGAGACTGACTCCTTCCCAGTCTCTTCTTCAGTCCTGGCAGAATGAACTGTACCTGCAGAACCAACTTTGAGAGGAGAAACTCTGGCTGACATCAGCTGTGTGGTTGTGCGATTTTGGAAGGCAACATACTGTATTGCATGTTTGCCAAGTAAGACAGCATACATAAGTGTGGAGGGTTATCAAGGGACAATAGAGTGCAGCTATTTGCAGTATTTATAGACATGGAGAAGCAGTACGCAATATGATATACAGTACAAAAATTCTTTATCCAAAGCCAGAAACATGCGTGGTGTAGTGGACTGAATCACAAAGGAATGCTGAGGACAAAAGTAAGCTTATGACAATTGCTTAAGCTGGAATTACACCTTTTTTTCTTTGATTTGGAGTTTCAATACATTTTTGTGTTAAAGATAGTCTGTGATCAAAATATTAACAAAAGGGTCACCCACCACACACAAGGTTGAACCCTCCTATATCATCATAAAATTGATTGACAAGAACTAAATTAAAGTTAATGTTTTCTGCAGCTTGTTTACATGAGTAATTTTTGTAAACAGCATAAGACAAGCCCATATTTTCAATGATCACTAGACAAAATAGTGATTTTTCCACATATAACTCTAAGGAGTCTTTTATTTACGTGACTATACACATATTTTATGTGCCAAAAATTTGCCACCAAAGACTGACTCTACTGAAATAGCCTCTATGGTATTTGAATTAGCAGAAAGGTTGTATTTGCGTTTCTTTAGTATTTTCCTCCAGTCTGTCCTTGTCCTTTGACATACTAACTGTGTAGTAAACCTGATGGAAAAACAGATGTCTGGCACACATACACAAAAACACATTTGGAACAAACATCAAGGTTTGCAGCATTAAAGGCTCTGTTTTGGGCAGCAACGACCTTGAATTGGCCATTGACATTTTAACATATTTTTCTTCTTTTTTGTTTTACCCAGTTTCTCTACGCAATTTATAAATGCTGGTATTTTGGGCCTTTTATGATTTATTGGTGCTTTTTTCATAGAATCTATCAACTCGAGGTGTTGATTTGAAGATGCATCTTGATTTACATGGATATACATAGTAGGGGTTTAAACCTGGCTTATGCCCCACTGTATGCAGTTCATTTATGCAAAGTCTGACACTGTAAACCAGTGATAGGACAGGGACCAGGTCTGACCTTTCTACTGGGGCTACCTTCTTATCATCTATCAGCAGCCAGTTATGCAGGGCAGAGAGGAGAGGAGCACAAGAGGCACTGAAAATAAAGCCACAAAGCTGGGAGGAGTCATAGTATATACAGTATCTATATTGTACATGAAAAGGATGTTAATGATATAATATTGGAAATCAATGAAAAACATTTTTAAAATTTTGTTTCTGATCTGTATTTAATATTAGAGAATAAGAAAAAAAATCTAAATAATAAATATAATTTATATTGTCCAATGTTACATACAACTACTGTATATTATATACTGATATTGATATAAATGTAATAAGAAAATATTGGCCAGTAATTTTGCCTTGCCTGTTATTGGTTGGGCTCTGCAAAGTATACCTGAACACTCACATCAACAAAGGTGGCAGAGCAACATATTTTAATATTCAACCTTGTTGGAATTGTATTTTATTGTACCTTCTTGATCTTATTATGCCTGATTGCTGACATAACATTGACCCCAAAAAAGAGAGAAAACTGGATGCCTTCTCTCCCAACATTATGTTGTTCTCTCCTCTCAATGCTTTTACAGTTTCCTTTCTTAAAAGAATCTCAAAAGACTTACTGTCTGTATCCACGTCTGCTTCATTCAGCAGGATTAACTAAGCACAGAAGATACAGTACTTGGGTGAACTACAAGTGTTAATACTGGCTCCTATGCACACTGCGTCCTGTCTGGGTTTGTTTTGTTCAGAGGCAAGGAAGAGATGAGCTGTCAGATGACTTTTCACAAACAAGCTACCTCACTGTTTCAAGTGACAGCACTAAAAATGCTGGAGTGCTGAGTCAACCTGACCATCGCCACACCTCAGGCTTTAACCACAAACAAAACAGCAGTGTTTACGACACAAGGTGAGAGCAGAAGCCTTTGCTACATGCATGCCTTAGATGTAGTTCAGCCAGGGCAAGGTCAGCCATGCCATCAAACAAGTGCCAAATGTCACATTCATGAACACACAGAGAGGGAGAGACAGAGAGGGAGGCAGAGACAGAGCTGTGATCTTTCACTTATTTCTTCAAAGAGCCTAGGAAACTGGGATTCCTTCAAAAACCATCAACTTCAGTGAAAGCACTGCTCTAGCTGGATAATTAAAAGAAAAAAAAAAAAACAGNAAAAAAAAAAAAACAGCAGACAATAGAAAACCACTTGAGCTAGGTATTCAAACTAAATACTTAGGAATATTATGACATTGCATCTCATCCATTAAATGATAATTACTGTCTTGAATTGTTCTTGTAGTACATTATAGTTATTGACAAGGCGATACATGCCATGAGTAGATGGCATGACATGTTGCAGCAGACCTGTCACTTCTTCTGATTAATTTGAGAATACAAACATTAACACAAGCACAGATGCACAAACTGTTCTTGCTAAATGTGTTCACTGTGTTACCAGGGTATGAATATCGTCATCAAAACAGGGAGATCTGTGTGTGTGTTCTTGTGCGAGTTGCCTAGCACCTGGTAACTGTATAGGCTGAAACCTTATCATGCTGCATTTAGAAAGCTCACACTGTGCTGGACTCTTGCTATCGTCTATCGGCGTGGTAATATCATGACAAAGGAAAGACTGGCAGGAAAAACTTGCTGACTAAGGAGAATGTATGAGACACAGCAATTTGTAGAAAACAAGGTGTGGTTCATTTGTTTTCAATTTTCATTGAAGTCATCCAGTCACACAGTCGTTCCTCATGTGCACAAACAAATACTTTGAATATTTTATTCTCTGAATGCAGTGCAGAGGCCTGAACCAAAACATATGTCATTTTTGGGTTTACTCTCAAATGCTAATGATATTACACACCCAGAATCTCTGGTGATCCTAATTAGCAATGACCAATGACTATTTTAGTATAAGTTTCAGGTTCACAGTCCCAGTCCTAATTTAGTTAGAGTAATTTGTAGCAGTATCTTCTTGACTATTGATTGAATAATTATTTCTTTTTAGGAACAGTAAATATTTCACTCCAAAAAAATTTTAAAAAATGTCAAAATTACATAAATTTTGACACTCAAACATATAAAACCTTCAGGCAGATTTATATTCTATTCAAATGGTGTTTAGGAAGCTCTACTGGCATTTCTGAAGTTGGATACACCTTCCTAACCCACTGTGACACATTTAATGACTTTTTTTTTTTTTTTTTTTTTTTTGCAGATTACAGTCTTAAACAAACATGCAGCATTCAGGTGCATGCTCAGACTAGAGGAATCATACTCAGATTTAGCCATTTGGCAATAAGCACTATGTGTGTGCTGCTGGAGACACAGACACATGAACTTAAACAGATGCATGCACCCATGCACTCACTCATACATGCATGCATGAGCACAAGCAGGCTATAAGTAGTATCTACTGCATGATCCAAAGTATACACTTAAATAATGCATAACTACACTACATGCATAAACAGTACAGGGTGACACAAACACACACACACACACACACACAGTCACTCACTAGTCACCAGCTTGCACAATCTGCAAAAAAAATGGCAGGCAATGGGTACCCTTCAATAGACTGCAGAGTGGAAAGTGACCACCAGGGGTTTTCAAAGCTCCTTTGCAGCTGATTGGTTACTCAGATGCTGCATTCAGAAAATAGTAAGTCTGATTGGCTGGTAAATGATGAATGACACTGGAAGGTCCTCCTTACAAAGGAGGAGTAAAAAAGGACTGTTGAGGGGAAGGGGAGAGGACAATATTTACAAATGAAATTTAGGGCAATATCACTATGATTATTCATCTGGTTTTAGGACTGTGTCAATTTTTTTTTTCATGAATTGCATCAGTGTACAGTATGTAAATGAATTATTGCATAACTCTGTCACATATCTAAAGTCTGACTATATTCAGCACTTGACTGACAATAAAAACCGAACTTAAAATGATGCAGTCTACCATTTAGACATAAATATCAACAGAGAAACAAATGCAACTTAACAGATGTGCTCTGTCTGTGGCCCAAAGTCTGGTTAGAAAGTCACTATAATATAATATAATATAATATGATATGATATGATATGATATGATATGATATAATATAAAATAATATAATATAATATAATATAATATAATATAATATAATATAATATCATATTATATCATATCATATCATATATCATATCATATCATATCATATCATATCATATCATATCATATATCACTGAAATATAATATAATAGCTGCTACCTCTTCAGCTTTGTTCTCTTCTGTTTGTGCTCAAATTTAACTAATATAGCACTAAGATGAAAGTTTTAATCACTTTGCTGTCAACACATTTTCATCTTTCCTTGTTTGAGTTGAAGCTATGAGGACAGAGATTCAGGGTCAGTTTACCCTCCCCCAGCACTGACCTTACACAGCCGAGAGGGCGAATGTACAGGCTGATCAGGGATCGGTCTCTGAGTCATGTCACCATTTTCACCAGGGTGCAGGCTGACAGATGCCTTCTCCCTGCCCCCATCCTGTTACCAAGAGTCCTGGCCTGTATCTTGTGTAATATTCTGATTGGTTATTTGTTTGGTGTGGGCGTGGAAAGAGGCGGGCCTCAGCGTATTGTGATCTCACAATCAGCTGTTTTGTACGTTCTACATTCTGATCCGACGATCAGCTGGAGGAGCAATAAAGAGGAGGAAAATCTGTAGGGAAACTAGAGCAACGGGAAAACGCTGCAGATGTTATAATCTGAAACATCAGTGTAAAATTTTTTACGCGAAGCCCTTCTTCTAAGAAGAAAGCCTTTTATTTTTTTTATTATGGTGTTTTAGCTACCTCACTTAAAGGCTATCTAAAGCTATGCTTTAAGAATTGTTGTCATTTCTACTGTGTCTGATCGCGTTTACAACTTGAATTATATTGCAAAGGCAGGTAAGATATTCTTTACTTTGCTTGAATTTGATTCTGAGGTTGTTTGGTGTCAAAATTATGTGCATGAGTGGGTATCAAACTACATCTGTCTGTGGCACTGGACAGGATCTGGTTCATTCCTCATACCCCTGTCAATTTTAGATTATGGCTCTCATAAAGAATCGTAAAAACTGTATTATCTCACCTTTGACTATTATTACCTTTGACTGAATTACATCACAGTTTTCATCATACAGGTCACAAATTTGAAAGCGGACTAAACCAAATGTCCTAATGTTCTGGGTTTCTTCGACATCCTGTGTACAGAAAAATGACACCAAGCCTGCATACGTAGCCTTATCATACAGGACGACACCAGCCGTGTTACAAAATGCACCAAATGCTGATGTGGAGTCGATGGCGGATGTTGATGTTTTTTTTGTTTTGTTTTTTTTTCTGAGGCAGACACTGTAGGATGATGTTTTCTACAAATATGGTCACAGTGGCATTTCTCTTAGGTTATTCTGTTAAAATGATGGTATTGGTGCAGGTATTTCTCCGCTTTCGTGTAGCACTGCTGAGCCAAACTGTCATTGCTGTGACCCTACAGCTGTACTGCTTAATACGGATAATTCAAGTTTAGCCTGGATATCCTAACAGAAAGACCGTTCTTCTATTGGCTGGTGGCAATGAAATGTCGATGTCGATGTTTTATTTTATTACTTCATCCCAGGGCATCTTTCAGCATTTGAAATATAAAGACCGCTTTTTATGAACAGCAGATTTTTTTTTATAACCTCAATACCTTTCAAATCCAGACAAATAACCAGCTGTACAAGCCGCATATTGGCAATTTCGGTTTTACTGGTCTTGTAAATTGCAGTTTTGACACATCATCCTATATAGTTCGGGTTTACATCGACATAATATCTAATATTTTTGCTGTTTGCTATAGACCTTTTTTTCCCCCTGTAGTCGCCAAATGGACTGGAGCTTCTCTGTCAGCGTCACTGACGTCACAGTCGACTTGTTTTTATTTTGATAGTCCCGCCTCCTGTATCACTCAGCCCCGCCCATTTAATTTTAAAGGACCATTTCCAAAAGAAAGAGCCGTAGTTTAATTTCAATAGCCTTTTTATGGTTGTACTGTAGGGTGTGTGCACATATAGAATATTATTATATTAAATTTTAAATGAAGACCCATCAAAGTTCAGACATGTCAAATTCTCTCTTAAGTATATAAAAATCTGTGCTCTGTATTATTGCAGAATTCCTTATGTATTGCTATGGTTTATGTAATATTAGGTACATTCTTTAAAAGATATTATGATGTCCACATTTTTCTTGGGAATTCTACTTATTAATTATCTAATTTTAATCACAAATTTTCTGAAAAATTCTCTCATATAAATTTATCTCTCTGGTGTTGATTAGTGTTGATAGTTAGTAGTTGTTAAATAATTCCTCGACATAGTGTATTCCATATTAGGTATTCAGACGATATGTTATCCTTTCATTTTGAACTTTCTCCTCTGGATGAGCTGCCATGTAGGCCATATCAGTGGCTGGTATATATACCTTATTGTTACTATCAATGGCTATATTTACATTGGGAGATAGCACTGAATTAGCTTGTATATCCAGGAAACTGATAAAATTGTTTTATCAAGAAAGTACTTCACAGCAGTCTGGTATCTTATGTCTACTGCAACACATACAAAGCATCTCTGGAGACTTTTTTTTTTTTTTTTTTTTGACTAAAAAAATTGTTTTTATCGAGTTTTTTCCCTCCTGATCTTATGACTTTCATTTATGTGACTGCAGGAATGCATTAAAAACAATCTCAGTACTGACGATGGGATGGCAGCAGCTCAACTCACCTCATAGAAGGGCTTACATATCCTCTGCAAAATCCCCAAAATATAACAAATGACCGATAACAAATTTTAATACATGACTTATGAGTGAGTCAACATGAACTGAAGAGATTCTGGGTAGGAAATTAAAAACAACCCACAATAAAGAAGCTTGCACATGATTTCCTGATTTTTTTTTTTTTTTTTTTTTTTCCTGCTTTTTACAATTCTCTTTTAATTTTTCAGCTTTTTCTGATTTTCCCATATGGTTTTGGTTCAACAGCACCATGGCGATAGTCCAAATCAGGACAGAGTGTCACCTTCACAACAAACATCTATCCATATCTGTTTTCATGTCTCGCCTTACATATACAGCTCTTCCAGTTTCTTTGTTATTATGAACTTTTCTATGATTTCACCAAATTTAATTAGCCAGCTAGTCTGTCAGGAAGTTATCTTCAGCACATATAAATAGATTTTCATGGAATTTGGAAGACAGATGAGACAAATATGTTTTGGATGTATTTCTGCCATTACATGGCTGTATTTCTTACAAATAAGAAATTTATTTAAATTTAAATTCAATGATTCTTCACTCTCTCCACTATGTGTCTGTCAGTCATTTGCTAAATTGATTTTTTGCCCATCTGTCTGTGCTCCACATTTCTTTTTTTGAGGCTGTAACAAGGTTAATAGGTCCCATTGTTAGTGCCTGGCAGTGGCACTCAGTGATTCTTCCTATAAGGTGTTGGCCATAGCTAATATCAGATATGTGTGCAAGTACAAACTGGAACACTTTCTACATGTTTGAGTTTGTCTTATAAGCTAAGACTGTTCAAATATCTGTGTAACATTACATCATCATGATTATATTTAGGTCAAGCACTGCCTCAGTCCCCTCTGCCCCAGAGAGTCTGCCTCTTTTGCATTTCAGCACTGTGTACATTTACTTTATTTGACTTCTGAGTCTTTGGTTAACCTCCTCTCCTCTAGCCTGTCCATCTGACCAGGGCCTGTGCTGATTGGTTTCCTAAAGTTAATGGGTGAGGAGTGTAGGCATTGTTCATTTGTTCTTTGGTTATTGACCACAGTTTTTAAAAGCTTCCTTTCTTCATTAAATGTATCCTTATTTATTACTACAGACTAGCATTCCTCTACTATTATATTTCACAATTTGGGTCACATTTTGTCATTGTTTGGGGTTAATATGGATGCATTTTTTTAAATCATCCTGAAACTTCCATGTCCTCTCTTTGATTACACACTCCTCTATAGGCTGAGGAAATTCTCTGACCTCATATAAGAGATGCTTTTGAAGCCCTCACTCCACTCCTAAATGCATCAAGCTAAAAAATATTTGTTATTCTTTCCTGAAATTACAATATCACAGACATACAGCTCATTGGCAATTTGAACTGAATGCTTGCTGTTTATGATTTCTCTGTGCACTGCTGTTGATGTCTCTTTAAAGAAACTGGAAAAACTGCTGTTTCTTCCAAGCTGCCCTGAAGATTCAAGTTACTAATTATGCTGCCCTAACTGATATATTATGCAAGACTAAAGAAAATAAATCGGAAACAGACAACCCAGAACTTTGTTTTTGGTGTTTTTGACACATTTAGTTAAATAAGGTCTATAAGCTTTGAAGTTTTAGCTTCAGTCCAACAACCGGGTACCTATTAGCATGTCTTAGAATAACTATGAGAAGTTGTTGCCTCACACATTGCTCAGTCACTGCTTATCTGATGATATTTTAAATAAGAATTAGGAAATGAACCCAAATGTCTTCTCTCTCTATTTTTGAGAAGTGTGTTGACATTGAAGTAGCTTATCTTCTTATTTACACTGACCTGATCTCTCTCTCTCTCTCTCTCTCTTTCTCTCTCTCTCTCTCTCTCTCTTTCTCTCTCTCTCTCTCTCTCTCTGCAGGCCTTTGCTCCAAACCAAGTGACACCTTACATTTGCACTACAGAAGCCTGTCCAACCCTGTCTGTCAAAATCGAGATCCAGCTAAGGGCTTCAAGTGAAAAAGAGACTGTCAGACAAAGAATTAAATAAAAGAGCAACAAGTAATACATAAACACAAATAATAAATTCAAAGGCAGCTACAGCTTTTTTTGTGGAGGAGAGAAGAGATAAAGTACTCAAATCACCTATACTTGACCCCAGTCATGTTTCAGCGTCTGACCAGCCTGTTGTTTGGGGAGGTAGAGGAGGTGGCTGCTGAGCTGAAGGGACCCAACCCATGTGTGACGGAGGCTGACGAGGAGGGATGGATGCTGGTCAACCTGCCTGGTGAGTCTCCCATAAGGACTGAAGGGATGGAATGGATGTGTTTGTTTGGGATTATAGATGAGAAATAGTCAAATTATTATTCATGTTCAAAGGTTTAGACGGTTGAAAAATTACATGCCTCCATTCCCTCTTGCAAGACTATGAGATTACTGTGTTTAATAATTTGAAAGTGTAGAGGTAAGGGATGATGGGAAACAGGGGCATGGTGCAAGTACACGAGTGTTTAAGCATGTGCCTGCCATATGGAAGGTGTTGTCTGGCAGACAGTGGAAACATGGAATTTCCTGTATGCATGCATCTCCTTCCTCTTTGTTTTTGATCTCAATCAAAGGCAATCGTGAAAATTTTCATTGGTGCCTGTTCAAAAACAACCAATTAGGAGAAAAATATCTCTCAGCAGTGTCGAGACATACATTATGTCACTGACATAATCACAACCTTAAAGGGTCAACACAACTAATGATGTGACTCTTTTATGTTTTGTGTTTCCTTACCCCTCCTCTTCCCCTCCTCCAATTTTTTAAACACCCCCCATATTCCCCACACTGGTATGTGTGCGCGTGCGTATGTGATCCCTTGAAAAATGTCACCTTAACCTGTTTCTTTCGATCATTATTATGATCAACATCCCTGTTTCTCCTTAAACATTGGTTAATTGGCCATCCCATCCTTGATCCCATCGATGCCATGTGCTCAGGAGAAACTGACTGCATGATGCAGGATGAGGGAGAAACAGAAACCCCGCTGATTACACAATCATTCCCAGACAATTATCAATCAAATCATCAAGACACACATACAAGGACTGAGTGCCCAACCCCCGTTTCCCGTCCACCTCACAAGCGCCGCAGGACACATAAAGGTCGGGTACGAGGTGCAGTAGTAGCATCAGACCCCTTGTTTTGTCCCAGCGCTAGCCCATCAGACTCGGGTGCCGCAACGCCCGTCACCCTGCTGAGACGGGCCAGACTGTTCACGCCCTCCTCCACCCCATCCATGTCCCCTGGTTCTGGGAGTGAACGTGGAGGCAGTGGGGGTAGCAGTAGGGCACATTCAGAGAGAGGCTGCATGGATGAGAGTTGGTTTGTCACCCCTCCCCCCTGTTTCACTGCAGAGGGAGCCACAGCAGAGGCCAGCCCAATGGAGGATCTGCTAATCGAGCACCCCAGCATGTCCGTCTATGTCTCCCCAAGCAACCTGTCCATGGTCTCCAACAGCAACTTGTCTGTGGTGGGAGAGGAAAGCATTGTTAGCCTGTTGAGCAACGTGAGGTGAGAAAGAGCACTCATTCACTTATCACTTCACCTACACCGTCTTTTCATCATAGCAACAATCACGCATAGATGTGTCTCTCTCCTCCTTCAGCAGAGTAGGTGAACCAGCTGCTGCTCCTGCTACCCTCAGCGCTTTGCCCACCAGGGTGAGCCGTGGAGCAGCTGCCCAGGCTGGAGCTCTGGCCAAGGTCACCCAAGTAGCCAGGGTTCAGCGCAGCAAAGCTCGCTTGGAGAGGCGCCATCTGAGCCGTAACCGCATCCAACGTCAAAACCGCATGAGGGAGCAGGTTCCTCGCCATGTCGCCCATGCCAGAAACACCTTCCTTCACCAGCCCAGCAAGCGTAACTTCTGCCACTAAACCATGCAGCAGGAGGCATTGTTTACTCTGAGGGCATTAATAGTGCATAATGAACACCAATGCACATGTTTAAATGTATTCGCCCACAGAAAATTTGCTTTCATTTATCCACATTATACTTGGGTACCATTAGCTTCAGCTTTTTAGACAGCTGATTCCAACCATAGTTTGATGCCCCATTCTGCTGTTGTGAACCAGGCCCACTGACAAAATCAGGCAGACATTCTTATCGTACATCGCAGTATCCAAACAACTAAAAAAGTCTTTAAAATATTTATACAGGTTTAATTTAATAGTACAGTAATGTGTGGAGGAAAAAACAAAAAAAGAGCTAATTTTCACTTCTTTGTTATAATTTATTCTCTTTTTTCTTTCAATGTTCCTCAAGGCATGTTTTTAAATTATTTAATTGNTTTGTTATAATTTATTCTCTTTTTTCTTTCAATGTTCCTCAAGGCATGTTTTTAAATTATTTAATTGTCCCATTTGATCCCTAAATACTTTGCTAAATTTAAAGATGATTTAAAAATTTTTTTTTAATAATCAAGTTTATTTTCTCTGACCAGACAAACAGACTTTTCTGGTGGAAACAATGTCAGACAGAGACATGTTAAGCCTCGTGAGCTTCACTGAAAAAAACATCTCATCATGTTCTGCTAGGTTTGGATTTACAAAGTTTGTATCAAACTGTAAGTTTCTTTTTGTTCAGAAATGGTGGAAGTATATACCGTTCTTGACAAGTGCGAGAGGGAAATCACTAGACTTTTGTTTCTCTTGAGTTAGTTGCCCGTCAAGGTTGACAAGCAAAAGAAACAGGCAATGAAGAAACATGGGGGAACCCATTTCATCACAAGAAACAAAAGCTGTGAATTTCTTCTCACTTCGTGAAGGATGAAAGCAAGTAGATGATGGTGAGAGGATGAGCAAAACAGATTAAGAGTAAAAGATATGAGGAATTAATCATGGGCAGTATTTAAAGGAAAGTTGCAAAAAGGATTTTAGTAAAGTGTAATGTAACCCTCTGTGCAGCCTTTGAGCAAATGTGCAGTTTGTTCCACTGAATCATCTTTGGTGCTCTATATATTCTCTATCATACACACGGTACAATGGCTGCAGGTTAAGAACATGGCTGCCTTTGGGCTACAGGGTGTGACATGTTACAGTCGGTGCAGAGCGGTATTGAAGGTAGCTCTTTATTTTGTTTTGTCACATACTTTTCTGTTGGTTTTGCTTATTGGAGAGCATTTTGTCACTATCTGTCTGCACGAAATCCACTCCAAGAAAAGCCTGTTTTTCAAGACAAAGAAAGTAAACAGCTGGTAAAACGACTTAAAAATCAATCCTTGTGAAACATACACAGCATGATGATTGTGTGTGTGTGTGGTTAAAAAAAAAAAAAAAAGAGTAATGTGCCCGGCAGACATCAGGTCATATTCATTTACAGTATGCTCTGCTGTGACCTTATATTGTTCATGCAGACACCAAAAGACACAGGTTCGTTGCCTATTAGGAAAAAGGCTGGGAAACATCTAATCAACCCATACATATGGAACACCCATTCACCCCTCAAAAACACATTGACAGCTGCCATCTTGGTTATGAATGTGCGTGTGTCTGCATGTGTGTATGTGTGTGGCTGTCTTTTACTAAACATCTTCACCATCCTTTGTTTTCTCTGTCTGTCCTCTTTGTCTCTCTTTCTCATTAGCACATCCAGCCCTAACAGTGTCCACTTGAAGATCTAGCTTACTGATATGTATTCAACAACAATAGTAAACAATGGTGCTGAAATGTATATGACTATATACTAATGTTTGTAAATTATTTGAGACATGGATGTAACTTTGCATTGTCATACATTTTGTGAGTCAAAGTTTTAGCTGTGTGCTGTGTGCTCGGTTTTTTTTTCTTTTGTGAAATTTTTCCTTTCTTTTTGTTTCAAACTGTTTGTGAGAAGGTGTACTGACAAGTTAAATGCTTAAAACTCTTAAAAAAAATACAAATAATGGTCATTTATTTCTCTTGTAAATATTGCAGTACAATTTCTAATACTCTGTTACATGTCAAAGTCTCTCAGGACTTGAGTCCAGGAAGTGGTGTCCAATGGAACTGATGAGAATCTTCTCTCTGCCTCACCTCTGTGCTCACTATCAAACCTGGAGGGCATTTCAGTGGCCAAACATGGTGTCTTGGCCCCAAGTTTAGTCTCATTTCTTTGAGATGCACCATTAAAAAAAAAAAAAAAAAAANAAAAAAAAAAAAAAAAAAAAGCACTAGACTCAGAGTTTATGTGCCATAGGCAAATACTGCCCTCCAGAGGGTCCATTTAGCACAGCACTGGCTGTTTGGATTCTGGTGAGGATAAAGTACATTGTAAAGTTTTAATACAATATGTACTGGTGTCTCTAAAGGGCAGATTGAGAGGTTGAGGATTCATTCTGTTTTTTTGAAAATGTTCTGTTTTGTTTTAGATCATCTATAAAGTTTTGTTCTTCCCTGAAACACATACCATTTGTTTCCAGTTTTGCCAATGACCTTATAAATGGCTGTTTTATTTTTAATATTTGTTAATTTATGATATATATGTTTGAATATTATATTTTTGCTGTTTAAAAAATGCCTATTATGTTGCTGTTGAATTGTCTGAACACTGCAGCAGTAGGATCTGAGGTGACAAGTCTAGTGTGTGCACACCAACACACTACGCACACACACAAACACAATGATTTCCTTATATGTCTCCTTTCCATCATGACTAACTGTGCCTCTGAGGTCAAATTTTAGAATCTCGTTATTTAAAACTATAGTAAAGAAAATAAGTGAACACAGGGTGATAATGAGAGATCACAGTGTGTGTGTGTGTGTGTGTGTGTGTGTGTGTGTGTGTGTGTGTGTGTGTGTACATATACAGTGTGGAGGACTGACCACTATGAGTGGCTCCACTGCTGCGAGTCCATCCTGTTTCATTTATTTTTCTTTCCCATTTCACCTTTCTCACCAATGTCATGTAAAAGTAAATGTGTTGTCAGTATGTAGATTGAGTTTACTTAAAGGTGTGTGTGTGTGGGTTTATGGTGGCAGTTATTTAATAATTGCGAGAGGGAGTGGCCACTGGGTGTGTTGAGCCAATGTGGTGTGACAGATGTGGGCAAAGGATGAGGCAGGAGACAAAGATTATATATGTAAATGAAACTAAATGTATGAGCTACATTTAAATACAACACAGTCATAATAGAATATGCTTGTATTTTCCCATATAGTTATTAGAACAGCTGTTCACCATAGGACGTTTCAAATGAAAGCCGTTGAATGTCTGGGGAGTTTCATTTGTTTATGTTGGTGCCCTGAAATAATGGCAGCTTAAAAACACTTGGGGTTTACCCATGTTACATCTCAATTTGTGCACCCCTCCCCTATAAAAATGAAATATATTACATATATAAAATTTGGTGTATCTGATATCTATGGTGATTGTGCCTTTCACTATTTCTGCATGGTTTTTGTGATGTACTGATTTTTCCATCCCCAAAGTGAACGGTCGTCCACTGACAGGCAAGACCTATGCAAAAATTAATGGATGGGTTTTCCAGCATCCATTCAGAAAACACAGGTACCCGCCAAAAAAAAAAAAAAAAAAAATAACAACAACAACAATAAATACTCAGGTTAAAACCTGAATCTTGTGTCATTATTTTATTATGGGAGCATGTCAGGGGGGATTGTGATTAGAACATAGGGCGTGATCAGTAACACCCATGCCTTGAAGGAAAGTGGTTTGAATCAGTAACTTTACAGTAAACAGTAACTTAAAAGGAAGTGATGCAAAGAAGTGTGTGTTAATGGTGTGTAAACCTGTATTAAGCTTGTTTGTTTGGTTTAGTGGGAGGAAACTGTCTTAGATTAGAGGCTTTAAATGAGGTAAATTAGAATATTCACAGTATTTGAAAGAATACATGCCACTAATTAGATGATGTATTTTAGAGCTGACATGTTCTGAACTTTTTTGTGGAGACAGCCTTAAAAGAATTTGAGACTGGTGATAATCTATTACCTGTATAGCCGGTAACAAGGGAAGAATGAGGCTAGAGGTTATAGGCTGTAATTGGAGCAGGTATTCCACAGAGTTGCCCAAACCTGTTTATCTACTTTTTTTTTAAAATGTCTGTTGGCAGCCAAAAATGTCAAACTGAAGAGTGGAAGAATTTCCTCACACAAACGCAGGGTGGATTGAGGCAAACCAGTAGGCAGGTTGACATAATTTTTTACGTCTATTGTAAAGGGATTTGATCATCATTTTTGGCATTGAGAATTACTGGATCTTTATTGCCCTAACGCAAAGTAAAGTCAGTTTCACATTGGTATGGAGAGCCTGAACCGTATATCTGTAAGTACTGGGAGATTAATCTTAAAAATAATCTGCCACCATACTTTTTCATAAATATACTAATGATACAACACAAAATAAACATGTAAACACTTAACAGCCATGATATTAAGAAACGTTGCTATTTTGAGCGTTAAAGCGGAAGCCTACTAAATTGGAGCAGGTATTCTAAAAAGCCGGTATAACTAAAAAAATTATCTTTGTAAATTAAATAATACGTTTAATTTTCAGTTTTTTCATCCAGTCACAGTCAAAAATACATTTATCTCTTTGATTAAACACTCTTTCTCTTAATTCTCTCTTTCGGTTGGCCGACGTATAAACGTGAAACCAACTTCCCTCCATCATGATGTCATGATCCGGTAGCGAGCTCGTCTTTGGTGGCGGATATTCTACAACTCACCTTCTCCATTTTTAAAACATTACCAATAATTATTTATTTTTGACAACACGTTTTTTTTTTCTTCAGAACGGTGAGTTATTACATTCTATTTTCGCGTTGATGTTGCAGAATAAACGTCAACAAAACACGCAGTTCACGCAGATTAATGTTGACGTCCGCACCTTAAGGTTTGCTCTGTTTGTGGATTAAATTGTAATAACACTGTTGCTTAAAATGCTTCTGTATGACCGTACATCTATCTCTCTCTTTTTTTTTTTATCATCATCACATTTCTGGGCCACAGAGCGGTGTCGAATGTTAATATTTGTGNTAAAAAAAAAAAAAAAAAAATCTCGGTTGCAAAACAAAAAACTCATCCGCCATCGTTTGCTGTTTTCTGCAGGTTCTAGCTGGACAAAATGCATCATCATCATCATCATCATCATCATCATCCGTGGAACTACACGTTCTTGTTTCGGCCTAATAAGATCTTGGATTAAGAGTGTTAATATAACACCACTGCAGTCCTCATTACAGAAAAAAAGTTCCACAAATAGGGATATTATTACTTATTATTACTATTAGTACTTTAAACTTAATAGCAGGTGTTTGGCTGATCATCCCACACCTGAAATCTATGCACTATATGGACTTTAACGTCTTCATTATTTAGATATAAAGTCAGCTAAGTTACTGTGAGATCTATAGAAACCATGCACAGCCCTGCTCTTGAAATTGTAGCAGGGTACCCAAGTGGGTGTGTGGCAGATAAAGATGCCAATCCTGAGACAAATTTAGGGGGCGCTTACTCTCCTGTGGACTACATGAGCATCACCAGCTTTCCCAGACTCCCAGAGGACGACATGCTCTCCGGGGAGAACACGTTTAAATCTCGCAAAGATGATGACAACTTCCTCAGTGAGCAAGATACAGGTCAGTCAGATCTTATTTTGTAAAACATACATTTTACTTATGTTTGACAGTATGTTTATTTCCCACTATGGTCTGGCTGGTAAATTTGCATGTAAGGGAGACACTGAGGAAGATGTAATATCAAAATGTTTGTCTTCAGGTGTATTTTCTTTGCACTTTGCACTGTCTGTACTTTGTGGTGAGCTGAATAAATGTTGTGAAGAAGAGTTTGTCCTGGGACTTTCTAAACAGTGTGCAGATCCTTCACTTGTGGCCATGCAAGGGAGCTTTGGGTTTCACTAAAATCTTTACATGTAGGAATTCCTCTTACTGCTCTTCCTTGCTAGTAGTAGTGGTAGTTGTAGTGCAGAAGTTGGACATGAGAGAACTGTGCATATTATTATCCAAGAATTGGGTGTGTACTGCTCCTTCCAGTTCATCGCCTTTCATTTAACATCCTAGACCCAGATCTGTTTTTGAAGTCGGCTCGTCTGCAGCGTTTGCCTTCCTCTGCCTCTGACCTGGCCAGCCAAGACATGGCATCTCTGCAGGAGACCACCAGAGATCCTTTTAAGGAAAACTGTGCCTGCCAGCGAGATGACCTCACAGTCATCATCACAGCTTGTCTTACTTTTGCCACAGGAGTTACTATAGCGCTCGTCATGCAGATTTACATTGGAGATCCACAGGTAAGAGTTTGTGAGTCTGTAAAGATACTTTTCTCAAATTATTATAGATCCCCTGATCCTTCCAGAATCTCTTACCTGTGTTATGTTTCCCTTGTACGCACCCACAAATCTGTTTAGAAAGTCCTCTCTCTCTCTCTCTCCAGCTTTTATTCTCCTATTTTCTTGCCAGGTGTTTCACCAGGGAGCAGTGGTGACTGATGTGGCTCAGTGTACATCTCTTGGTTTTTCTGTTCTGGAGAAGCAAGGATCCAGTGTGGATGCTGCTGTCACTGCTGCCCTCTGCCTTGGAATTGTCCATCCTCACACTTCTGGTATTGGAGGGTGAGTGACTGGAAAAGCTCATCTTCTCTCAGCAGGCATAAAACAGGATTCTCAGACTTCAAATGGTTAAATATGACTAAGAAGCCAACGTAGTGCTTTGTTGACTTTTTTCTACAGAGGCGGAGTTATGTTGGTGCATGACATCCGTAAAAATGAGACAAGGATATTTGACTTTAGAGAGACAGCCCCATCTGCGATCCATGAGGAGATGCTGCAGTCAAACCTTGATCTCTATGTAAGGCATTTTCCTCGTATGTTCCTTCTTTACATTTGTTAAATGCTTAGAGAAGAGGACAAAGTCTTACTGTTGTTGTTTTGAACTGTGGATGATTTCTGCACACTGTTGCATTTCAGCCTGGTTTGCTGGTTGGAGTACCAGGCATGCTTAGTGGGATGCATCAGGCACACCAGCTCTATGGCAGGTACTGTAACCCACCATTTAATCACCGAGAGCTTCTGTTTTCCTTCCCTCTGACACATTGTTTGTTTAGTTTGTAACAGTCCTGTTTTTCAAAGGCCTGTCATCTTTTAGTTTTCCCTAGGTTTTCCAGTTATGTCTCACTGTATAGTAAAAGCAGAATATGTCAAAAAGCCAGATATTGTCCATGTTTCAGTATTCAGAAATTAAGTATTGGTAATGCTTTTTCCAGTGAAAATATCACCAACTGGTGAACAAGAAGAAAAAAAAAGTTCCTTTCCCTTGTTGGGCTGCGATTACGCTGATGCTGTGTAATTATCTTGGTCGTGATGCCTCAGTTGTTAAGAGCATGATGTTACAGCACAAATATACACCATACATGGAGATGAAGTGTCATACTAGGCCCTTATGCATTATGAATCTAACAGAACAATCTTTGAATAATCTCTTTAATTATGACCTTTAATGATATGTAAACATCCAAACTTATGTGACTTTTGATTTCCCCAGAATGCCATGGAAAGATGTGGTTACCATGGCAGCAGATGTTGCCAGAAATGGGTTTAATGTTACTCATGATCTAGGTAAGTATAGTGTAATGTAGTATTAAAGTCAGACACTAATCTCACTGTTCTGGCAGTAATAACACATCATTGCTCTGAGCAGCATGAAGTGCTGTAATTCTGTATAGATTATAAACATCTAAAACCTCTCTTTCACTTATAACCAAAGTAGAATTTTGTTTAATCTGCTCCTTTCTACTCTGCTACTGCAGCTGATGCCCTTGCTAAAGTCAAGGACCAAAACGTGTCGGATGCATTTCGGGATTTGTTCCTCCCCAACAGCCAGCCTCCCCTCTCTGGGCTGTTCACCAGGCGTGTTGACTTAGCGAATGTTTTGGATGCTGTCGCAACTAATGGGATATCAGAGTTCTACAGTGGAAACCTGACACAGGAAATGACAGCTGCTGTAAGGAAGCATGGCTTTTTAATCAACTTGATCATAATAATAGTTAATACTCATGAAAACTACAACATTTCCATTGGGAGAGAATGTAACCTCTCAACCATGGAGCCATTGCTGTACAACAAAGTTCAGGATATAATTCATTACTATACTTTATTGTGCCTCATAGAATGATTAAAAACAAGTAAATGTTGTAGAAAGTTATTAGAAAATTAGTTTGTTGAATATAAGGTAATGGCTAATTAAGAGTTTACATATGGCATAGTCAGTCAAAGGCTAACAGGATCAGATTAGAGATCAGAACAAGTCAAATTTTGATTAATGCATTGTTTTGGTTGATTAAGGGCACAGGCAGAACACAGTTTGGCTGCAGATAAATAAATGTTTAGTAGCTAAATTTGTTCAGGTATATGCATTGTGAGATTTTAGCACTAATGCATTTCTCTGAAAATGATGACAGGAAAAAGAGAATGACTGGTCATTCCTTTGAATTCACGCTCAGTATGTATTTTTAATAGGTGCAAGCAAGAGGCGGGGTGCTGTCAAATGAGGACTTTGGAAACTACAGCGTGGTCATTCAGCAGCCAGCAGAGACCTCCTATCAGGGTAAATGTACCAGCTCTGATAATGTTCATATCAGACCTATTAGAGCAGCTAACTGTGCTCCTAACAATGTTCTGTAAGTGTTTGACTCCACTTGACCTGGACACATTAGCTGAAACATTTCTTTTATTGCTGCAAACATGCCCTTCAAATATGAGCTTAGCGATGACAAATGTGTGTCGACCTATACACATTGTTTACATTCAGTTTGGTTTTCGTTATCCCAGAAACGCAAATACAAATGGAAAATGCAAATGGACATGATACGTATCCTCTATGCTCTAAATTGAGCTATTTGTTTTCCTCTTCTGCTTATGTTGTTTTTTTTTTAACAATTAAAAAAATTAAAAATAATGTTTCATTGCATTATGTTTAATACCAGTTATTTGTTCCATTCTATGTATTTCATGGTGTTTTTTTTTTTTTTTTTTTTNTTTTTTTTTTTTTTTTTTTTCATGATTTGGTTTTCTATATATATATATTTTTTAAATCAAAATCAGGCAGACAGATACAAAGTTTCTTTTGGTACCAAATTGACATTCATTCTTATCATCTCTTATTATTAAATTCCTCAAAAAAGTTCCACATCAGCTTCTCTTGTATCTCCAATATATTCCAGCATATTCCTCCACCAACTACAGCCTTTTATTTTCTGTTTTTCTTTGCTTTATCCTGTTTCCTTCTGCCACTGACATAACTTTGTTTCTCCATGGCAATCATTCAACTTTAAGCTTGATGATTTTGTTTTCCTCTACCTAGGGCACCATATCATAACAGCTCCAGCCCCACATGCAGGTGTCGCCTTGATCGCTGCTCTCAACATCCTGGAAGGCTTCAACATTACCAGCCAGGCGGCCAGGAACAACACCTACCACTGGATTGCTGAGGTAGTTACTAGTTGCTCCTACCACCTCTTAACACAAACGGTATGCAAAGAGCAGCAATTCACGTGGAATATACTTGTATGTCGATTTTGTCTTACTCATCCAGTCTGTGAAGATAGCTCTGGGCCTGGCCAGTGGGCTTGGAGACCCCATGTATGAAAGTTCTATGTCAGAGACTGTCACCAAGATGTTAAGGTTAGTTTTCATTTTGTCTGTTAATATATAAATATAAGCCCACCCTAATTCAGTGCATCATTTTTGTTGAACTTAGCATTATTCCTATCTCCTAGCAAATCACAGGCATCCCAACTTCGCCAGATGATCAGCGACACTCAGGCATTCCCCGTCAGCCATTACACTCAGTCATTTAGCTTGGAGGAGGGTGCAGCAGCTGCTCAGGTTGTGGTCATGGGGCCAGACGACTTCATCGTGTCAGTCATGAGGTATGCCTGCTATATTGTAACTGCTACTACATATATTCTATCTAAGTAATGATACTGGAATACTGCCATTAAAGTCTGTTTTGTACATTGCCTGTTTTAGCTCTCAGAACAAACCATTTGGCAGTGGAATAGTGACTCCTTCAGGGATCCTTTTGAATAGCCAGATCCTGGACTTCTCCTGGCCTAATAAAACACAGAGTTCAACCCCACCTAACCCCGTAATTGCACCTTTCACATGATTAATTAATTCTGTGTTTTTAAGGAATTTAAGATAACAGTAGCATCATGCTCATGGGTCTCTGAGTTTGTAATGAATACAATTATGTGAAAGTTTTGTTGAGTTTCCTGATCCTTATGGTTTTTGCTCTCTTTTATCGTAGAATAACAGCCCCCAGCCTGGGAAGAGGCCCATGTCCTTTCTGATTCCCACAGCAGTAAGGCCTGCTGTGGGACAGTGTGGAAAGTATGTGGCCCTGGCATCCTCCAATGGAGACAGAGCTCTAAGTGGCATCACACAGGTTATTTATCTTTAGAAGTATTACTTAAATTTGTGGTTGATTGTTAGAAGTTTAGCAGTATGGAAACACATGTTTTCTAGAAATACAATTTAGTTTTGTTCCTATTCTTGTTTAATTTCGCTGTAATTTATATTTGTGTTGTTATTCTGTGTTTTGGTGCCTCACAGGTGCTGATAAATGTTCTGTCCTCACGTAAAAACATGAGTGACAGTTTAGCATCTGGTAGACTCCATCCACAGTTACAGCCTGACCCTCTTCTGGTGGACTGTAAGTTTTTCCTATAAATATATTAGTTGTATATTTTGTCCACACACAGGATTTCAAGTTTTACCAACACAAAAACTCAGAGTTAATGGCTTGTTTGTAGTTACAGTATTCTTTACCTGGTATTAAAATGCAATGTGCAGCTGTACATACATATGATCAGTTCAGTGGGGGAAAAAAAAAATAAAAAATTCAATCAAATGTAAAATCCTATTGTCTTAACATTTATTATTCATTCTTCCTGCTATCCTTAGCTTGTTTTCATCTCTCCTGTTGTCCTGTTCTCATCTACAGCTGAGTTTCCAGAGGAAGATGTGGAGCTGCTACAGGCCAAAGGTCACAAAGTCGAGAAGATAGATGTTCTGTCATTGGTGGAGGGAACCAGAAGAAGTAATGACCTCATCATTGGGGTGAATGATCCCCGTAGTGCTGATGCTTCAGCCCTTACTATGTCCACCACACCATAGTAACACCCCCCCACAAACACATACACATACACAAAATGAAGTAGGGCTAAGACTGTATAGTAATACGAGTTTTTGAGTAAGTACAAGGTTAATGAGTGAGCAGGGGTTGATCATCTTGATCATCTAAATAATGTGAAGGGGTGATGGCTTTGTAGCAAACTGATCCTGAAACTGATCATCAGACATGATTTTGGCTCATACAGGAACACCATCTCACATAGGCTATATTATACAAATTCAAAGTGTGTTCACAAATTAGATTTTATCCTTATTTAAAGTATTTATTGGGATGTTCAAGACCATTACTGAAAATATGATTAGGAGTTCTGAGTGTGCGCTAATGAATGGGAACATACAATAAAAGTAAGCCATCATTACAGCATTTATACAGTATATAGTGCATTCAACCAGCCTGTGTTCTTTTCAGGTTTTGCACTGCATTCACCATTATTCCAAATAACACACTTGATCACATGGGAAATGTAATAATATTAACACCAGTGCTTACACATGATATTGACACACCCAGGCTAAACTATCCTAAACTGGACAGAGGTAAAACCATTTATTTAGTTTTAGCTTCTTTGGGACCAGGTTAAAATTAAGCTTTATTTTCACAGAAGGTGGTATGGAAGAACCTATGTGTCCCAGTTTTCTTTCCTCAAACAAAAGAGGATTTGCTTTAGTTATGTGTTCAATTTTAGTTACTTGAATGCGTATTTAAATATATTTCAGAAAAGTTTAGTTTTAGCTTGATTTTGTTCTCAATTACAGTTATGTGTAGTTCTTAAAAGTGATGACATTTGTTTTTAGAATGGGAATGTTCTGATCATTCTCAGATGGATTGAATCATATTTTAATATGATCTTTTGTTGGGCTGTATGTACTGTTTGTACTGTTGTAATGCAATGCATTTATTCAGGACAATTTAGAAAAAGTTGTTTTATTTTTGTGTATTTATGTTAGATTTTAGTATACTTGCAATAGTAAAATTTTTGTAAAACATCACAATCTTAAAAGGTTCAATACAAGTCCAGAATATCTATGATGATTATCAAACAAGAGCCCTTAATCTAATTTTATTGTTGATTACTAGTGCAATATGACTGTTTGTTAATGCTTGTTTTCTGTACTGTAGATTTAATTGCCTTAAGGCACCTGGAACCTGTTCTAAGAAACAGGTTATCAAGTTAACTGGATTACTAAGTAAAACCATGAACCCCATCAAATCTGCAATATCTGTTTTGGATTTTACTCAGCAAAACCATTCAGATGACTCAGTAAACATGCTTCTTCGAACAGACCCTTGTTTGCACAGCACTTGATGGTTAATTCCATCTGCATTTGTATGTGATTCTGATCAAAATCAGCAGTGTTTAAGAAATAAAATGTTTGCATATGTCTTAAGGTTGATGAATTTGCTCCTTTTTGTTGGTTCTCATATGGGCATTTGGAGCATCTGATGTATTCTGTGTAAAGTAAATGGTCAAATATGCCTTTTTAAATTTTATTTGGTTGGCTATAAATAACACTATAACTGCTGACAACAGCATTGCTCCTGGTGCATGAACTTACTGTTTGCACTCCAGTTATCACAGCCATGAAATCCTTTATATTGAGTGAAGTGTATTATTGACTATTGATTGCAAGGATCATAGAAATGTGCAGTTATTGAATTCAGTTGAGAAGAAAATGAAATAAAATTATGTGGCCCCTTAATTACGACATTTCCTTTTGTATTTTCGCTCGGAAGCGTTGTCCATCGTACCATTATTTTGAAATTTACAACCGGAAACGAAATTATTTAATTCTGACTACCTTGACTCTGATTCATGTTTTGTTAGCTACTGTAGCTAGCAGATGTCGAATGCTTGCACTTACTCTAATATAAATATGTGTGGTAAGACTTTCGCTTTACTCACGTGCAATTTATTATTAATCATGTTTAGCTTGTTAAACGTCTCAGACTAGTCTGTTCGCTAGCTAAAAACTTCTGTTTCAGTGTGTTGATGAATTAATAGCAGTTAGCTAATATGCTAACTGAAGCCTTTGAGAAGCAGGACCCGCCTTGAAACGCGGTTTATCCTTTAACATATCAGTTGGAAATGCACGAAGATGGATTACTTTGCCACGTATTATTCGTATTGTTGTGAAATTGTTTTATTACATACAATATAGTTTACATTTTTGTACTCTGTGCCGATGTTGATGGCTTAATGTTAGCTTGTGTTTACGCTAAGGCCCATGCTGCCCGGTCGATAATGTTAACCAGTTGGCTACTATTCACGTTGACCAAGACACAGTCTATAAAACATAACAGCACATTACTCATAACAGAATTTAGATTTGTGGAATCTGCATTGTGAAACTAGGTAATCAACCACAAAATGGCTTGTTAACTATTTGACGTCTCTGCCAATGAAGTCTGTGCGCTAGCGGTCAGTGACGCTATTATTAATGCATAATTGTTCTATCCAGTGGTATATTTAGGTCATACGGGGATTCTTCAGAGAAAATGAATGAATTTTATGTTGTCTCAACTGAAATGAAAGCTGAACTACATAGTTATCCATTTGAACATCAGACTTCAAAGCTGCTTGTGTTGTCCAGTTTACTTTGACATCTTTTCTGTTTCCTGTCTGTGACAATTGAGGTGAGTACTGATTTTTTTTTTTTTAATCTCAATGTATTTTAGCATAAACAGTTCAGACGCCACTCCTAACAAGACAGGAGGATGGCACAGCCACATACCCCACCTCAGCTGACCCAGGGGACAGAGTTATTGGAAGGCGATAATGATTCCAGCAGGGACTCCGGCTTTGGAGATTCTGCAGGAGATGATGCTGACAGTTGCCATGGAAGCACTGAAATGCAAGACGACCAACTTCACATGCAACATGGCATAAAAGACAGCAATGGGGAAGGAGAAGATTTCACAGTTTTTGTTGCTTTTCAAGGAAACATGGAAGATGAAGACTTCATTGACAAACTTGACACTGTCCTCAGCGGGATACCAAGCATGCTGGATATGGGTTAGTTTTTAGGTTTTAGTTAGGTTTTTTTTTTTTGTTATATTTAATTGAACTCTTATGCTGGGGAATCAAGGTTAAGCTCACGTGCTTGTAGGAACATACCACTTCTTTACTTGAAGATATATTCACAAATACGAGCTACTAGAACACACTCTTATTTTGTTAGCAACTGAGCAGCTATTTAATCTTAAAATAAACATTTAACAGCATTAATTTGTTCTTTGAATATATTTATTTTTGAAACATGCCCTTACTTCTCTGACTTTTCATATAGACCAGTGACAGTTTTGCTTCATGTTTTATTGTCTTTTTTCTTTTGTCTCTCTTAGGCCAAGACAGGTTGCATCCACAGCATGTGGAGCCATGGAATAGTGTACGTGTTACCTTTAACATTCCCCGGGATGCTGCTGAGCGACTCAGACTGTTGGCCCAGAACAATCAGCAGCAGCTCAGAGACCTGGGAATTCTCTCTGTGCAGATAGAAGGTACATCACAACCATGAGAAAGCTGAAGCTAAAGTGTCACAAAAAGTCTTCGTAGTTTTTTTTTTTTTTTTTTNTTTTTTTTTTTTTTTTTTTTAGTCTGTGGCTATAAAAAATAAATGTTACAAAGTCATAAATGTTTATTATGCATCTTCTCTCTTTTCAGGGGAAGGAGCGATCAATGTGGCCACAGGACCAAACAGAGGACAGGAGGTCAGAGTGAATGGACCAATTGGAGCACCTGGCCAAATGAGAATGGATGTGAGCTTTCCTAATCAGCCTGGCCCAGGTATTGGTTTATTGATTGGTAGCATATGGCCAAAAAAGCTATAAGAGTTGATTGAAACAACATAGCAGAGTGAAATTGTGATTTTAGTGAATTTTTTTTTGTTTGTTTGTTTTGGATAGTGGTATAAATGTTGTGCCTTTTTCTGTGAGACAATATTCAGTCATTACTACAGATCCAGACTTGTGGTAAATCTTGTGTAATTATTTGAAAGTGTCCACATAATAATTAAAGATACATGTATTTCTGTTGGAGGAGTGAGCATGGCTAATCCATCAATGGTTCCACCTGGACCCAGCATGGCAGTTCAGGCTATGGTGCCAGGAAGCAGTGGACAAATGCACCCCCGTGTCCCTCGACCATCTTCACAATCAGGTTCAGGTCTTTTTTTCCCCTTCTATGTCAAATTAGACGTGATTGTTTTGAATGTGTTTGGGTCTTCACAGTATGATTAAAAAAAAAAATTAAACCTCCATCCTTCTCTCTCCCAGATGTGATGGATCCAATGATGTCTGGTATGTCGGTTCAGCAGCAACAGCAAATTCAGCATCAACAAGCTGGCCCCCATGGCTCAGGTGCTATACCTCCCCAGACTGCCCATCACATGCAGGCTCTGCAGGCTGGGAGACCACTCAACCCTGCTGCACTACAGCAGCTTCAACAACAGCATCACCAACAGCAACAGACTCAGCAGCAAGGGCAGCTCTCCCAACTTGGACCCAGACCTCCATTCAATCAATCAGGCCAGATGCCTGTACCTCCTGGCTGGAATCAGCTGCCTTCAGGGGTCCTCCCTCCTCCAGCCGTGCAAGGAGGCCCTGTCTGGAGGAAGCCTCCACCCCAAGCCCAAATGGGTCAACGCCCACCCAATCTTGCAACAGTTCAGACTCCCAGTCACCCTCCACCACCTTATCCATTTGGCAGCCAGCAGGCTGGGCAGGTGTTCAGTGCCATGGGACAGGGACAATTGCAGCAGCAACAGCAGGCAGGAGTAGGTCAGTTTGCAGCTCCCCAACCTAAAGGCCCTCAGGCTGGGCCAGGCGGTGTCACTGGACCACCCAGGCCACCACCACCCCTTCCACCAACTTCTGGACCTCAGGGCAACCTTACTGCCAAGTCCCCTGGTTCTTCCTCATCTCCTTTTCAGCAAGGTTCACCTGGGACTCCACCCATGATGGCCCAGAGACCTACAACTCCACAGGGTTTCCCACAGGGTGTTGGTTCACCAGGAAGAGCAGCCCTTGTGCAACAGGGTAACATACAGCAAGGATTCATGGGAATGCCCCAGCACGGCCAGCCTGGGGCCCAAGTGCATCCAGGTGGGTTTCTGCCCAGACACAAATGCATAGAAATGGATTCTGTTTTTTGGCCAAAAAAAGTATACATAGTTACACAACATTGGTTGAAAAATTGGACTGATGTATTGCAATAACAAATTGAATATTGATTACAGGTATGCCCAAGCGTCCCATGGGTTTTCCAAATATGCCTGGAAATCAGAACTTTGTCCAAGGTCAAGTGAGTGCCAACACTCTAGGAACCCCTGGTGGTGGACCCACTCAGCAGAGTGGCCAAGCATTGACTCACACAGGTAAAGTGACAATGACACAGTAATGTTTTGCAGTTACTTCTCACTATGAATGAGGGGACATTTTTTTTAGTATGAAACAAGGTGATATTGCTGCTATAAAAAGTCAGAAATGTAAAAATAATATAACTTTTTGTCATGAAACAGAGAACTATGCATACGGCTGGGACTGGGATACAGTAATTACAAAAGTAGTAGTTCTAGTGATTTTTCTGTTTGAATGAACATGCTGTCCTGACTGCACATGTTGCTTGCAGTCCTGCTTATGCAGTCACTTCATTCTTGAGTGGAATAAAGATGATTACTTGATTGGCTTGTAGTTTGTTCACATTTAATGTGCTGCCAAAATAGATCTAGTATTGATAGGCTAATGTTTTGTTACCTGGTTAAATGTTAAGCTTCTAACATTTTCGCCTTGGAGCTTTTTCTTTGTTGTGAACCACATTTGCAGCACATCTAAAGAATTCTGTTTTTGTTTTTTTTTTTCCCTCTCTCATTTTTATAGGAGGGCCTCAACCATCAGCCTCTACACCAAACACAATACAAGGTCCACCCCATGCCCAACCCAATGTTATGGGTGTCCAGAGTAGCATGGCAGGTCCGCCCCCTGGTACAACTGCTGGGCCTAGTATGGGCCAGCAACAGCCTGGGCTACAGACCCAGATGATGGGCCTCCAGCATCAGGCCCAGCCCGTGTCCTCCTCCCCCAGTCAGATGGTTCAAGGCCAGGGTGGAGGTCAGACTGTCCTCTCAAGGCCCCTCAGTCAAGGGCAGAGAGGAGGGATGACCCCACCTAAGCAGATGATACCTCAACAAGGCCAGGGGGTGATGCATGGGCAGGGTCAGATGGTTGGAGGCCAAGGGCACCAAGCCATGCTCCTACAACAGCAGCAACAACAACAACAACAACAGCAGCAGCAGCAGCAGCAGCAGCAGCAACAACAGCAACAACAACAACAACAACAGCAGCAGCAAAACTCCATGATGGAACAAATGGTTGCTAACCAGATGCAAGGCAACAAGCCAGCATTTGGTGGCAAGATTCCACCTGGGGTCATGCCAGGACAGATGATGCGTGGCCCTTCTACAAATATTCCAGGTAACATGGCTCAGTTCCAGGTCCAGGTTGGCCCACAGCAGCAGCTGACCCCACAGCAGCAGCTGACCCCACAGCAGCAACAACAAATGGCTCAACTCCAACAACAGCAGTTACAACAACAGCAACAGCACCAGTTACAACAACAACAGCTACAACAGCAGCAGCAACAGCAACAACATCAGCAGATGAGCCAGCAACAACCTCAGCAGGTTCCTATTGCTGGGAATCCCAATCAGGCTATGGGCATGCATGGACAACAGATGAGGCTCCCTGCCGGTCATCCTCTCATTCAGCAGCAGTTGCAACAGCAGCAGCTGCAGCTGCAGCAGCAGCAGCAGCAGCAGAAGCAGCAGCAACAGGCCATGCTGCAACAGCAGCAACAACAAGCAGCTCAACAACATCCACATCCTTTGGGAGACCCCAGTGGTGGGACTGGGGATGTGAATGTCCAACAGATGATCCCTGATATGCAGTCACAGCAGCAGCAAAGCATGATAGGGGGTCCTCAGCACATGCAGATAGGCAACGGCCACTTTGCTAGTCATGGCATGAACTTTAACCCGCAGTTTCCAGGTCAGATGCCAATGGGTGGACCCTGTGGACAGCCAGGTGGCTTTCCTGTTAGCAAGGACGTTACACTGACTAGTCCACTGCTAGTCAACCTGTTGCAGAGTGATATCTCAGCCAGCCAATTTGGACCAGGAGGAAAGCAGGGAACAGGTGGAGCAAATCAGGCCAAACCCAAAAAGAAGAAGCCAGCACGAAAGAAGAAGCCTAAAGAGGGAGAGGGACAGCAGCAAGTAGAAGGACTTGGGTATTTATCTCTGTTAACTGTTATTTTTTCGCATTTGGCAGCGGGTGTTAAGCTAACTTACATGATTTATTTACTTTAGCTTTATGTGTTTAATCTGATTTTCACAGGGGCCTAGATGTGGCTGCTGGTCTGGAGGATTCTGATCTGCCAAGTGTGGGAGGTGAACAGAATTTGGGCTTAGACAACTCAGGCCCTAAACTCCCTGATTTTGCTAACAGGCCTGCAGGTAAATGCTGACATTGAACAGAACGGTTTATGGAAGTGCCGTATTTGCTCATTCTTGAATTATGCTTTCCAATATTCTTTAACACATTGCTTTTTCAAAATTCGTAAACATCAATTTAAAAACATTTTTTGGCTTTTTTTCTAGGCTTTCCTGGTCAGCCTGGAGACCAGAGGGTTTTACAGCAAGTGCCCATGCAATTTATGCAGCAGCAGCAGCAACAACAAATGCAGCACATGCAACAGCAACAACAGATACAGCAACAGCAAATGCAACAGCAGCAACAACAACAAATGCAACAACAATTGCAGCAGCAGCAAATGCAGCAGCAACAGTTACAGCAGCAACAACAGCAGATGCAACAAATGCAGATGCAAGGTCTCCAGAATGCTCAAGGGCAGCAGGGGATGACAGGGCCACAGACTCCAGGGCAAGGTCAGCCTCAGATGCATCCTCACCAGCTGCAGCAGCAACAACAACAGCAACAACAACAACAACAACAGCAACAACAACAACAACAACAACAACAGCAACAGCAACAACAGCAGCAACAACAGCAGCAACAGCAACAGCAACAACAACAGCAACAGCAGCAGCAGCAGCAACAGCAACAGCCTCAGCCTCCACAGCCACACTTGCAACAGCAGGTAACATTATTATTAATTTCATTACCCACAACAATACATATCCATATACAGTAATAGTTAAGTATTCTCCTATATATAATAATACTGATCCCCATTTTATATTTTAGCAGCAGCAGCAGATGATGATGATGCTGAAAATGCAGCAGGAGCAAGCTAAGAATCGAATGCCCATCCCTCCGGGAGGACAGCTCCCCCCTCGAGGCATTGGCAATCCACCTGAGGTGCAGAGAATGCCTGTCTCCCAACAAGGCAGCATGCCTGTTATGATCAGCCTTCAAGGACATGGAGGAGTACCACCATCACCTGACAAAGCCAGAGGGATGCCCCTTATGGTTAACCCCCAGGTAAAGGCCAAGTGCTGCATATGTAAATATAAAGAACGCGATATTAACACTCATAACTTGTAATTGAAATTGACAGCTTTGCTTGTGAATGTATTGACATATACTCTCCTCAGGAAAACTATATTTATTATTATTATCATTATTGTTATTACAGCAGCTTTTCTTCTCCCCTCTAGCTTGCAGGAGCAGCACGGAGAATATCCCATCCTGATGCAGGGCAGGGTCCTCAGACCACAGGATCTGAAGAGGCCCCTGTAGGGGCCCACCTGAAGCAAGACAGACCTGGTGGCCCAGAAATTGGGGTGCAGCCAGGAAATGGGACTCAGCAAATGATGACCAATCAGGGCTCTAACACTCACATGATAAAACAGGGCTCTGGTCCAGCAACCATGCCCCAGCTTACTGGAGCCAGTCCCCAGCAGCAGCTACCCACTCAGCCTCAACAAGGAGGTCCCATGGCTAACCTTCATTTCCCAAATGTCCCCATCACTTCACAGAGCTCTCGTCCCAAAACCCCCAATAGAGCCAGTCCTAGACCATACCACCATCCCCTCACCCCAGCTAATCGTCCACCGAGTACAGAGCCCTCAGAAATAAACCTTTCACCCGAGAGGCTAAATGCCTCCATTGCGGGACTGTTTCCTCCCAAAATCAACATTCCACTGCCCCCAAGGCAGCCTAACCTGAACAGGGGATTTGACCAGCAGGGTCTTAACCCAACAACTCTGAAAGCCATTGGGCAGGCCCCCCCAAGCTTAACTTTACAGGGCAACAGCAATAATGGTGCAGGTGGAAGTAACACTAACAATGGTCAACAGCCTTTCTCAGCTGGCAGTGGAGCAGCAGGTGCAGGTGCTAAACAGGACAAGCTGTCTGGAGGGCAAGGTAAGAGGGCAAGTCCAAGCAATAGTCGGAGGTCAAGTCCAGCCTCTAGCCGCAAGTCAGCCACTCCAAGTCCAGGAAGGCAAAAGGGGACTAAAATGGCCCTTACTGGCCCTCATCAGCAGCAGTTAATCAATCCTCAGGGGCAAACCATGATGCTAAGCCCTGCCTCAGTACCCCCAAGTCCTGTATCCATGCCTTCACAAGTTAGTGGAAGCACAGATGCACAGCAGACCCAAAGCCCCTTCCACGGGGTTCAGGTTACCCCTGCTGAGGTCAGGGAGAGTCAGGGAATGATGGCAGCAGAGCAGCGACAGTTGCCTCAAGCTCAGCCCCAGTCCTACCCTTTGAGGGAGTTATCATCTCCCAGAATGGCAAGTCCTCGTGTCCCCACAACTCAGGAGCCTAAGTCTGGTTTAGAACTGCAGACTGGGGTAGCCGACAAGCTACCAACACACATAGCACCTCTGCAGGACACTGAGGCCTCACCTGCTATCAGGGAACCTCCAACTTCCCTTAACCAGTTATTGGACAACACAAGCACCCCAAACTTGCCTCTTCGGCCCATACAGAGTAATACTGCTAAGGATGTAATGGGAAAGGAAAGCCCTAAGACTCTGTTGGATCCTGATAGACCCCTCTACAGTACTTCCCAGAGCTTAGATACGCTGACTTCTGTTACTGCTACTGCCACTATGAAAGAATCAGAAGCTAAACCCAAACCTGCCATCCCAGTCCCCACCAGCAGTCCTAACTTGCAGCCTGCAGTGATTCCAATTTCACATCCTAGCACTAACGTGAACTCCAGTACTACCCTAAGCCTTACCCAAAACCCTGTCTCCACTCATACCGTCAACCCTAATCTAAATGTCAACCCAACGTCTACCCTTTGTTCCACCCTCAGTAGTAACACTAATGTAAGCCCCAACCTTGTCACTTGTAGTCAGGGAAGTCCTGCTTCAACTGTAAATACCAGTGCTAACTCTAGCTCAGCTGTAAGTACTAAACCAAGCCCCAGTCCTAAACCTGTGACCAGTGTTCACTCACTCATACAGATCCCTGCCTCATCCAGCACAATTTCACCCAGCCAAATCACTGTTTTTGTCACCTCTAACCCCATCACCTCTGCCTCCACTTCCCAGACACCCACATCCATGGTCTCCTCTATGGTGGCTGTCCCCAACAAGAACATTAGACATCAGGATGTCCGGCAGCAGAACCCCATCCCCCGACCCCCTCAATTCATCACCACCACTCCCTTATTTATTAATCCAATTTTCCAAGTCCCTGGTGCCTCTGTTGCACCTACTGTTGTGTCACAGTCAGTTACAATGGTGGGGTCTATCCAAGTGTCCACTACAAACATCCAGCTCTCTCCTGCCCCAGGCTCTACCCAGCCTTCAGTTTCTAACATGACTAGCACTCAGCCTGTGAAAACATCTGTTGCGCAGGTCCAAATCGCCACCAGTATGTCATCATCAGCCCCAGCTGGTACCCTGCCAGCTCCTCAGCAGATTAACCCAGGAAATCTCAAAACAGAAAATTTAGTTGAGATAGCTCCTGCTCAGAAATCCAGCCCTCCAGTTAGGCAGCCATCTCCCCATCCAAGCTCTTCTTTAGCAGCAGCTCCCTTTCAGCCACCCCTAGCTTCTCCTCCCTGCTCCAGTCCTGGAGCTGTAAACACTTTCCGAAAGAGCCCTCTGTCCCAATCTTCTCCTGCTCAGCTTAAAACTAAGCCTGTGCATGCTATTGCACCTGTTTCTGGCACTGGTGACTCTCAGCAGAGCCCTGTAGACCGGCCCATTGGAGCTGTGTCGCTCCAGGTCTTTCATCCTCCTGCCAGTTCTGCTGTTCAGGTGGAAGCATTAACTCCCCATACTAGTGCTGCTGCTTCAAAAATCATCACTCCACCTCCAGTCTCCTCTCCAGTCCCAGCTCCTGTTCAGGTTGCTGTCTCTGCTCAGATTGCTAGCCAGGCTCCAATGTCTGCTCCAATCCAGGCAGCAATTTCTCAGTCTCCTATTGTTACAGTAGTTGCTACGACCACCATGGCCTCTTCTGCTACTTCGCTGTCTACTGTTGCTTCTGTAAAAAGTTCAGCACCATCTATTGTTCCCATTGTTGCTGTACCTGCACCTCTCCAGGAGGCCTCCCCAGCCACATCCTCCCCAGTTGCTAACACCAGTGGAACTCTACCAGCCCAGTCTGACCCATTACCCATGGAGCCTCCCATGCTGCCAGCCACAGCACTTATTGAAACTACTCAGAACACCACAGGTAACTTCACAGTTGTAAGATATTAAATCACATATCCATATATGGGATTGCCAGGATATTGGCCATACTCTTGTTAAGCCCTTCAGGTCTTCAGATTAATGCAGAGTAGATGCACCTATATAAACTCTAAATTAGAGTATCAGTGATGATGTAATGGTTATTTGTAAGATGCCACAGCAATATGTAATGTTAGAGAAAGTCACGCAGTCCATAGTTATTGGTTCCTTCAATTAGAACCAAACAGTTGTGGCTATCATGTGAACATATGCAGGGAGTGGAGGCCTGCATATGTTCACATGATAGCCACAACTGTTTGGTTCTAATTGAGAAATCAGTGGTACACGATGACTGACTGAAGCACTGTTTTTCATACTCACGTCAGTTTCACCATTCCATCCTTTTCACCAGCACCTATTCAACAAGAAGTTACACAGCCACAGCAGCCTGCTCCCAGTGAGAAGACGAGTGAGTGTTTCCATCTTTGTTAGCAAAGATATTGATAATATGGTTCTGTCGCATATAAATGCCTTAAACCTCTGTGACATGGAAGTAACTTTAGCTCTTTACTTTGCAGATGAAGAGGCCACGGCAGGTTCTGAGCAAGGGTAAGATGCTTGATACATTTTTATTCTTTTAAATGCTGTTTTGTTGATTAACTGTGATTTGCTTCTTGTGCTGGGGTTAAATAAGGTGTCTCATGCTGTTGATCTCTGAAAAGTTGGCCTAGTATTAAGAATGGTGGTCTTGAAGGAGAAATGCTTAGACATTTCTAACTCTACTGAAACTCAGGGAGTTCATTTGGTTGGCCAAGGGGGTACATGGTGCAAACAATGAGCCACGTGGCCTCAGCACTTGGTATGTATGATTAGCATGCAACAATACATAATGACTAATGCATGTCCGAAACTAAAACACAATCGCTCACAAATCAAATTCTACCACTCCACTGACTTTTATGGCTATATCTCTTTTATTGGGGATTGTCCTATGATGGGGAAGTGAAGCCATGTTTTTCAGCACAGTTTATAGTTTACCGCTGTTTTTCCACTTCTATCACAGATGGGCAAAGAAAAGAAAGGCGCCCATCAACTTAGTCACAAGGTATGTATGTTAACACATGTTTGTGCTGCAAAGACACAAGCAGTGATGGTGTCAACATAGTGGATGCTGTCAGGATGAAGAAGGACAGTATCTGTGGTAGACGAGGAAAAACAGCAGAGTCCCGAGTGGTATTCTATCTTTCTCTGAGTAGAAAAGAGTCAACTCACACTCTTGCATCTTAAGTAATACCTATCTTTGTGTTCTCCTTCTCTTGTGTGTTGTTTTTCTGTCTGGTCCTCCCAGAGTTGCTGTGGAGAAACCCAAGGGGCCGAGCAGACGCAGCTCTAGGGCAGAGAAGGAGGTGGAGGAGGAATCGGTAGCGGACAGCGGAATCAGGAAGAGATCAGCCAGGCCTGGAACTAGTGCTGCTGTAAAAGGTAAAATAAACACAAAAGCAATTTATATTACACATGTATCACTACAACAGAACTATCCGTCCATTCCATTTATCTATGCCAGAGGTGGCCAACATGTGGCTCGCAAGCCATTGGGGGGGCATTAATAAGAAAATCACAAAAACTGCATAGCATCACACTAAATAAGTGCAGTGATAATTGATACTGATAAAAGATACAGGCGTTTATGAATGAGAGACCATGGCTGCATGACAAGATTTGCCCTTGTAGACATGTTAAGTGTGGTTCTAATTTTTATGAATCTGGACCAATATTTATTGATTTTTTTTTTTTTTTTTTTTAATTTAATTTTTTTTCGTACTGTGTGGTAGTTTAAAGGCTTGTGTTTGTGTCCATGCATGTACAAACATATGAATATGCATGTCTTATGGCTCTTTGGAGCAATATGCTTTTATTTTTGGCTCTTTCTGTATAACTGGTTGGCCATCTCTGATCTATGCCCTATGTTGTGCAGGGTGGGCTGAAAGAAAACTTGTATCTGTGATTTTTTTTTTTTTTTNTTTTTTTTTTTTTTTTGGCCATTTCTCTAACACTTATATTCTCTTTTAAACAGAAACAGGAGCAAGCCCCACCCAGGCCAAACGAAGGAAGTCAAAATAGACACAGCCATAGTTGTGTAATCATGTGAACTGTACTGTAAATGTAATATTTTCCCGCTGTGAATCATTTGATAGCGGTTTCTCTGTCCCAAATCATGAATTTTCAGTGGAAGTAGAAACCATGTACAGATTGTTTTTAAAAAATTATGGCATTGTTTTGTCCCTGCTGTTATGTGAGATTGTAGTTAGAATGTGTGCATATGTGTTTGTGTGAATGTGCTTTGTTTTTTATTAAATGCTGGATTAATCATCTGAAGATTGATAATGAAGCTTGTCATGATTGCATAATTATGTAGTAAAACTGAATTAAATTTTCTACTGCTTTTATCCTGTGAAATGGTGTAATGTGGTTGATGCCTGGTGTATTTTCTTAATTTGTGGGATATTTTATCAGACAGGTTATGGGTCTTGCCAAAACTACAGAACTAGATAGGATTATTGATTTTACAGGAGATATTTTTATCTTCAACTCAGATTAAAAGAATATCCTGTCATCTTAATAACGCATTAACTAGTGTCATTTGACAGAATGAAGTGCCCACAATGTACTAGATAGGTGATGAGGTGACGTTTTGATAGTGGATCAGGTAGGATCCACGCAGATCTTTTTGTTGGACTTCAGGTTGGTGTGAGCATGCGCACTCGCTAAATGTTAGGACTCCATTCCAGGCTCGGAAAGGTTTAGTGAGCTTCGCATCCTGAGCTGCTGTCTGCTCTGATCACTTACCTGTTTTACAAACTACTTTACCATGAGCGGAGACCATGGACATAAAGCCTCTCAGGTACATCTTGGAATCAATAAGTTGGAATATCTATTTATACCGTTTTTGCATTCACTGATGATTACCGGCGAGTATCAAACCATATAATAAAAATACGGATAAGTATAAGTTGCCATTTTCTCTGTCATTCCAGTGATAACTTTGAATTATGTAAAGTTTGTGGAGTTAATTGTAGAGATTAATTTCTTGTATTTATTTACAGCGCTGCCAATTGAAACTTGATTAATCGAGGTACCGGCATTTTCAAAATTGAAATATTAAACAGCATTGTTTTCACGGTTTGCAGGTCAGTGCTGGATCTAAAGGAAACGGTAGGTCCTCCGATGAGGATTTTTATTCACATTGTCTCTGTTTTCCACTGGGAATCGTGTCCTGTCTACTGATAGTTTTTAAAGGACAGAAATGGCGTCCCAGAGACTAAGTCCCTTCTCCTCCACTCTCTTGCGGCTATTGTTCAAAAAGAGCCTCTCAAATGTACACTTGCGCCCCTCCGTTTTTAAATCTGAAAGGTGATCCTGACAGTGCAAGGCATCGTGTTTATTATGCATACTTTTGTTCTGGAATCGAGGCGTGCAGTTATATCGAGTTTTGGAGCCGAAAGTGGCAGAATTGGGGCTGAGGACTTAGTCTCTGCGCCATTTTCTTTTTCTGTATCAAGCAGCCGGGGCGCCGATGAGTGCAGCGACTATCTTCCGTGATATGGAGGAGAAAAGTGGGAGCGGACGCCTCTCCCTGCCCGTATCATCTCCATCAGCTGCTTCCCTGCTCGCATCTCACACCCAGACACGTTTATCTGCACCGACTCCGAGCAAACCTGACATTGTAGTCTTTAACTTCAGAACAAAGTTGCACCGGATTATTAAAAACACATGCATTGAGCTGTCATTATTGCCATATTAGACTGAAAAGTTAAGAGCACTTTTCCGTGCAGAATTACTTTGACTACATTGTGTGATGCAGAGAAAAACAGCCGATGGGGATAGTTTGGGTTGATAATTGCATGTGCGTTGCTGTTACATGGCAATAACACATGAAAGCCGTTATTAAAGTGCCATGACAACAGGGCGCCACGAGGTGATGATCAAGCCAAGCCAGGTCCTCCTGAAGATGGATTCAGTAGTCAAGAAGTAGTAGCAGTAGTAGAGTTACAAGGGTTGATTGATAAGTACTAAGCCTGGTAGTAAGGAAAGTCATCATCAGCCTTGATATCACCTGGAAGGGCCGTTAATGAATAAACCCCATTTACAGTGGTGCATAAGTGTCAAAAATAAATAAATAAATAAAATCAATCTAGGTGCAATTTAAAAAAGTTCTAAGTTCACATCAGTCCGAGCAGCAGTCAAATATAAACAGACCACATACAGTTACCAGATTCTGTGGTTTGAAAGCACATGCAACAAGCTCTGAAATCAGGAATTTGAAATTATACGGTGATACCAGAGAGTTCAAATTTAAGGTATGTTGTAGTTTGTTGTACAGAAACTGAAGGTGTTTCATATTTTGGGGAAGTTAACTACACACAATCATACACACACACACACAGAAGCACAAGTTTGAGTTAAGAGATGATAAATTACAAGTTACAGAGGTACTCAAGGATTTTATGAGTTGTACAAGATGGCCAAACTATGCAAATGTACTTACTGGAGCTATTATCTGTGATTGTGTCTGATTTGACCCTGACTTTTACCTCTTCCCAAACACGACAAAACGTCAAAAAGCCTGTAGAAGCTGTTTGAGATCTCTTCATCTCACACTTAAATACAGTAAAATCAGTTTTATAGTGTATTTGTGTCTGTGATGTTATCCCTCCTCTAATACTGTAGAATGCTTTTTTTCCCTCTCATTTTATGTTAGAAAACCAGATAAAAATCATCCAGTCTCAAATTGCACATTGCTCAAAGATTCTGTTTGATAGCATGCAACTAAACGAGTTGATCTCTCCTGTGTATTCCAGACACTCACAAGCATAAAGACAAGCACAAAGACAAGGAACACAGACACAAAGACCACAAGAAAGACAAGGAGCGAGAGAAATTCAAGCACAGCAACAGGTACAACCCCATTATTTGCATCTAGTTTACTTTTTTATATTAATTTTAGTGTGCATAAGCTCCAAACCAATATGTATTGCTTAAGCCATAACATCTACCAATCATCACAATGCTATCCACTGGCTTCTTTTATGAACCGTTGCTTATTGCAGAATCTTTATTGAGGAAGATAATGGCAAAGATGATGCATTTGAATGCAGCTCCCTGGATTGTACTTCATGCCAGTATGAAACTTGAAACAAAATCCAAGCTTTTCTGCAAGCATGATCAGAATAATGTTGACTGAATGGAAACTAATACAACCCTGCCATGTTAAACCAGTCTTTGAAATCCTCTTTTATGAATGACATCTGCAGAGCATTTGTAATTGAAACCATTGTGGTTCATTTCTTATGATTTCTTTGTGCGGTTTTAAAATCTTGAGCTGCAGCATGTGAGCAGACACACGACTCTGGCTGTTGTTAATGATGGTTGTCCACAACACTGTCAGTGTTTTATTCAAGATGATATATTTTATATTGCTGGTGGTTGGTGCTTTGTGGCTGAAATCTTTTGTGTCTGTGCATCTGGACCTTGTCTGACCAGGAGCACTTGACCTCTGACCTCTGTGCCTGTGGCTTCTGTTCCAGCGAACATAAGGATCACGCGGAGAAGAAACACAGAGACAAAGAGAAGCTGAAACACAGTGATGGCAGCTCAGACAAACACAAGGAGAAACATAAAGAGAAGGACAAGGACAAAGAGAAGAGGAGAGAGGAGAAGGTTTGTTAAAGTTCAGTCACTCTTACGGAAGGTCGTAGAGTCTTTGGATGTTCATATTTTATATTAGGTTTTGTCATAACCAGTTGTTTGTACATTTCAACATAACATGCTGCCAGAAATTAAAATATGCAAGATTCTGACTCAGGAACATCTTCCATAATTTGGCCTCTATAGCCGTTCCTCGGCTCTGACTATAAGTTTACATAAAATTGGAAAAAAAAAAAAAAANGAAAAAAAAAAAAAAACACGTCACAGACACAAGACAAGAAAAAAAATAAGTTTACATAAAATTGGGAGGATAATCTTCCTCCCACTGACCACTTTCAAAGCTTCAAAGCTGGGATATATTTTAAGACAAAGATTTCTGCTAATGCATTTTCTTCTGTTTTTCACAGATCAGATCATTGCATGTAGACAAGCCTAAAAGGGAGAAAGAAAATGGATATGTAAGGTAAACTGTGACCTTGAATTTAGAATTAAGAATATGATTTTGTTCTGACTGGCATAAATAACAGCAATTTCAATGCAGATTTTAGCCCTTACTTGAACGTTTTTGATAGAATATTGCTGTACTAATACACTTGCTCCGTTGTAATTATCTGACTCAGAGATTCCAGCCCTCCTGCTATTAAGAGCGAGCCTGAAAAAGACAATGGCTTCTACCCCTCTCCCCAATACAACAAGACCTCCAAACGAGAATATGATGATGAAGAGTGGGTAACATTCAGTTCAACCCAAATCCCTATCTTGTGTTTCCATTTGTGACATTAGTGCAACCTCCTCAGATTTAAGTAGAATATTTGTTTCCAGATTTGAATACAAGCCCAAAAAAATCAAGACAGAGCATGACAAAAAGGCCAAGAAGAGGAAACACGAGTATGAAGAAGATGAGGAGGATAAGGTTTTTTTTTTTTAATCTTTTTTACATTAATTTGATGAAGACATTCTCAAATTCTACAGGCTGGAATGTTTGCATTTTTTTTCTCTCCACTTCTTTTAGGACATAAAGCCCAAAAAGAAGACAAAAGACAAGAAGGTAACAGAGGGAAAGAAAACCAAAAAAGAAGATGAGAAGTGGAAATGGTGAGATAATTGTTGGGACAAATAGTTCTTTTCCTCTGAGAATTCCACACCAACGATAGGCAGCTGATGTCAAGCAGCAGCTGAGCAACAGATAGCAGATTTTTCCTCTCTCAGCAGTTTCTCTTTGTTGTTCTTCTTGGCATTTAGGTGGGAGGAGGAACGATATACTGATGGCTCCAAATGGCGCTTCCTCGAACATAAGGGTCCAGTGTTTGCACCTCCATATGAACCCTTACCTGACAAAGTCAAATTTTACTATGATGGTGAGTTTGCTGTGTAAGAAATAACTTATCATAAATTTGTGCTATATTCCTTGTTAAGTAATTTGTTTTTGTAGGTAAGCCGATGAAACTGAGTGCTCCTGCTGAGGAGGTAGCCACATTTTTCGCAAAGATGCTGGACCATGAGTACACCACTAAGGACATCTTCAGGAAGAATTTCTTTAAGGACTGGAGGAGGGTGAGGAGAATAAAAGACAGCGTCCTTCAGATGTATGATGTTAAGTATTTAAGGTCAATATACTTCAAACTTCTGCTCTCGTTTTTCAGGAAATGACATCAGAGGAGAAGTCAAAGATCACTGACCTGAACAAGTGCAACTTTAACGAGATGAATGAGTACTTTAAGGCCCAGTCAGAAGCTAAGAAGCAAATGTCAAAAGAGGAAAAACAGGTAGGCAAGCAGACATTTAAAGCACATATTCTCCTCCCCACTAAAAACAACAAGGAACCTGTTTTTGTATTTTAATGTTTTCATCCATTCTGTAGAAAATCAAAGAAGAAAACGAGCGGATCCTTCAGGAATACGGGTTCTGCATGATGGATAACCACAAAGAGAGGATCGGAAATTTCCGCATTGAGCCACCAGGACTCTTCCGAGGTCGAGGAAACCACCCAAAAATGGGGATGTTGAAACGTCGCATCAGACCTGAAGACATCATCATTAACTGCAGCAAGTGAGTGATCTCTTACTTATTATATCTATACACCAGGATAATCTCGCAGTTCAGTTGAGTTTGGATGAGATTTTTTTTTTTTTGGATGCACAATAAAGTCATCAAAGCACTGATGCTGATATTATTTGTAATTCTGAGTTCTTCCCACTAGAAGGCCCTGTCAAACCATAGCAGGTTATATCTTATGAAAATGCTCATAAATGATCGATACTGTTTGTGAATAAGGGTACGAACATGGGCACCTGTGAAAAGAAACATTGTTTGAGGAGGTTTTCAAGCGCCAAAAAAAATCACACACACACACACACACACACACACACAGCCCTTTGATGGTCTTTCCTTTACTTCTATGTCCTCTGCCTATCTCCCTCTGCCTGCTCTCTGCTCTGTTGTGATTGTGATTTATTTTTAGTGGCTGGGAATCATTTTCTTCCCTCCTGCCTCAGCTGCTATGTTTGTGACAAGAATATACCTGTGCGTGTGTGGTGGATTTACCCTTTACACACACTTTCACACATACCCGCACTGTGTCAAAGGTGGTCTTCCTGTCAGAGTGTGTGTGTGCAAACAATACCATGATACAGAGAGAAAAATATGACCTCCACATACTGGTCATCAATGGGTTTTGTTTAAGGTGACATTTCTTTATCTTCTATCAACTGTAGTATTTCACATATTGTGGCCCAACAAAGCTTAACTAACAGCAGTTGTGGTTGTACATTCATATCGTGTGCTGTGATGTATAAAATTGCGGATTCGAACCAGACATTTCTTACTCCAGAAAATGTCTGAGCTGAAATGACCGTAATGCATTGCACCTATAAAACAGCACAAAATATAGTTAGATACATCGCATCCAGATGAACCTGCAAATCTGTGGGAAATGCAGGTCTGATCACAAGTTGTCAGCATTTAAATATACCTCATATTCTGTAGGGACTCCAAACAACCTAAACCTCCTCCGGGAACACGATGGAAGGAGGTTCGCCATGACAACAAGGTGACCTGGCTGGTGTCTTGGACGGAGAACATCCAGGGCTCCATCAAGTACATAATGTTGAATCCCAGCTCCAGGATCAAGGTACAATTGTTCTCACTTCCAGAATTTCAGCCCCACTTTGTCTTGTCTGATTTTAAACGAGTTCATTCACGTTAGAGGGAATGTGAATGCGTACAAAGTCTGTGAAAAGGTTCAAACTGACTTGGATTTTATTGTATGTATAAGTTAAAAATGTAAAAGATGGACATGCAAGAGGAAAAACGAGAGCCTGGAGTCCATCCATTATTTATAGCTAATAAACACACAGCCTGCTAAAAAACAAGTGGACAAATTAAACTGAAAAATGCAAGATGAAAATTTTGTTTCATACCTTTATTTCAACTCATATTTCAACACTTTTGTCTTGATGATAAAATGATCTATTTAGCTTCCTTTTGCATAAACTCTGTGCATGTGTTTGTGTGTAGGGGGAGAAGGACTGGCAGAAATACGAAACTGCCCGGCGGTTGAAGAAGTGTGTGGATCGCATCCGTACCCAGTACAGAGACGACTGGAAGTCTAAAGAGATGAGGATCAGGCAGAGAGCTGTGGCACTTTACTTCATAGACAAGGTGAGCAGAAACTCTTTGAAATGCTAATGATACCTTACAGATTTAGAGTAAAGAATAATCTGATGCTTTGGCTTTTACACTCTTTAATTTCAATGACAACCTTGATGATGTGGTGTGTCTCCCCTGTAGCTGGCTTTGAGGGCAGGGAACGAAAAGGAGGAGGGAGAGACAGCGGACACAGTCGGGTGCTGCTCTCTGAGGGTGGAGCACATCAAACTGTATCCCAAGATGGATGAGCAGGAGTACGTGGTGGAGTTTGACTTCTTGGGGAAGGACTCCATCCGCTACTACAACAAGATCCCTGTGGAGAAAAGGGTGAGAGAGAGAGAGNGAGAGAGAGAGAGAGAGAGAGAGAGAGACAGAGAGAAAGAGCGAGGGAGAGAGAAGGAAAAGGATAAAGTGGGCTTGCAGGCAGAAAGACCACTTTCTGCTTTTATGTGGGTGGTGTGGATTTGACAGATATGTGAGTTTAGTGTTAATGAGGTTATAAGAAGCTGCTATGCAGAAGTGCATGTGTGTGTGTGTGTGTGTGTGCGTGCGTGTGCTTGTGCACGTGCACAGAGGATGTTTGCACAGACAGGTGATCCATGCCCTAAAGGCTTTCCGTCAGCTCTGCCTCAGGGGGTGGTCTGTTTCCTGCTATTACAGGAGTGGGCTCGCACACACACACACTCACACAAACATACACACTGGACATCTTCCATTTTCCCTTACAAATCCTTAAACACACAACTGGATACTGTTTATTTGGCCTCGCTCCCTCTTTGCATCCCCACATACACATACAGTACACAGAAAACACACTAGTCTGTAATAAACCATCTACACTACACACTCATCCTGGACAGAAATGAGTTGGCACCTCCATCTGGCAGAAATGTGAGAGTGCATCCGTGAGCAGTCTGCTGCACTGAGGTGTTGAATGTAAGTGCTTTTAATATAAATATTCTTTCTTATCAGGTCTTCAAAAATCTTCAGTTATTTCTGGAGAACAAGCAGCCTGAAGATGACCTCTTTGACAGACTGAACGTAAGAAACACATCAAAAAAATTCTTTAAAGTTTAAAAATGTAGGTAAACAGTAATGATCCACTGGCACTGACCTTTGTATCACTCTTTTTCCTCTTCCATGCCTAATGGTCACGTCTCTCTTTCTCGGTGTGCAGACTTCTATTCTGAATAAGCATTTACAGGAGCTCATGGATGGCCTGACAGCCAAGGTCTTCCGTACCTACAACGCCTCCATCACTCTGCAACAGCAACTTAAGGAACTTTCTTGCTGTGAGTGAACGCAGCCTCAGCCGAATGTAGCTCAAATTTGATTTTTAGTTCTTGAATATCTGGAAGAGTCCTAAAGAAAAATAATTACTGGTTTTCAAATATTTGGGAATTGCACAAAAATGTCTTAAAAATTTTGGAGAAAAGAAATATTTTTTGGACCTCATACAGGATACGAAGTTGTAAACCCAACTGATGATTTCAACATTTGCACGAATACATTACAGCAATGAGAAAGGTTTAGATAGTCATATTGTAATAGCTACTATCATGATAGAAATCCAGGCAAAAGATCAAAAGTAATCCTGAGATGAAAAGTTTAAAGGAACCATCAAAAGTACAAGTCAGATTATTGTCATCCACCTTTGGTTAACACTTAAACCATCTTCTTCTTCTTCTCCTAAAATGTTGTCATGTTGTTGGGTTTCTCTGTGGATCTCCAGCTGATGACAGCATCCCAGCTAAGATCCTGTCATACAACCGAGCCAACCGGGCGGTGGCCATCCTCTGTAACCACCAGAGAGCTCCACCCAAAACCTTTGAGAAGTCCATGCAGAACCTTCAAACGAAGGTAAAACCCCACACTCCACTTTTCTGGATGTAAATGTACTTTTGTGCATCATGACAACAGCTAGAAACCATGCTTTCAGGTAGTTAAAGGAATGTTTATATTTTGCTTGTAAAGTACAGCTATCCCCTCACTGCATGATCACAGATAATCCAGTTCATTCCGAGTGTTTTTGTTACAATTGCAGATCGATGAGAAGCAGAATCAACTGTCTGCAGCCAGGAAGCAGCTGAAGTCTGCCAAGGTGGATCACAAGGCTTCCCACGATGACAAGAGCAAAAAGTAAGACACTGACATGACACCGACACCAACCAGCAAACTGATCCACCAGCTACGATAGCTTGTTTCATCTTCACTGACCAAGCAAACAATTTTCTTGTCATTAGCAAAGTTAATGTTAAAAGCATCCAATGAGTTGAGTTGAGTATACATTAATTTGTGTGTCTTCCTACACCTCTGTCCATCTCAGGACTGTGGAGATGAAGCGTAAGGCTGTCCAGAGGATAGAGGAGCAGCTGATGAAGCTGCAGATGCAGGCCACAGACAGAGAGGAGAACAAACAGATCGCTCTGGGCACCTCCAAGCTCAACTACCTGGATCCACGCATCTCTGTTGCATGGTATTTATACGGCACAGCAGAACTTACCTATTACTTGTCTTTAAGTGTATTTAGGTTTTTTTTTTTTTTTTCNGGTTTTTTTTTTTTTTTTCAGGGTTTTATTTAAAAAGTGGGAGGGGGTCTGTGTTTATTTTATTTAACAATGGGTGAAAATCTGGTTGAAAATCACTTTTATTTTCTCTTAATCTTTCTCATTATTTTCCATTACCAGAGTTACCTAATTCTGAGCTGCACTTGCCAAATGACTTCATTTATTGTAAATTTTCCTTGTAGCAAAAAACATCTTTGGATGCATGGGGACATAAAATGAAAGTGAAAACAAGTTTAAATCATTCTGTTTCTTCTTTATAAATCTGGATGAAAACAGACAAAAATCAAAAACAGTGAGCCTTAACTGTATTTGATCACAGGTGTCCCTATGGTGAAGAACATTAAGTGAATAAACCACCCACTGTTTAATAGACTGGTTTTCTGTGGGTGGGTGTGGGGGGTGGTGACATAAATTGGTGACAGAAAGGCAGGAAATGCTCTTGCATTGTAGGAAAAGGAGCAGCTCAAGCAAAAAAGCTAACGGCTGCAGAAGGAAAATAAGAGGAAGAAAAGTGTGTGAGCATGAGGAACAATGGGGTTTGTTTCTGAAAGCCAGGGAGCGTCCCCAAACAGCTCTCCTTTCTCCATGTGGGAAGTCAGCGAGCAGCAGCCTGTTGCTGAATGCAGGGCCAGGCCACAGAAAAGGGGAACAGAGGCCCACCCTCCCTAACCCATGCTCCACAGCTATTTATGGAGAGCCTCCTCCTCAAGCACAATGGATACAGGAATGCTCTCTGTTTGGCTGGCTCTAAGGCGTAAGCAATGGGGTCCCCCCTTCTCGGGTGGTGCATGGGAACCTAGTATACACTGTAGTTGTAGTGTGTGTGTGAATGTGTGTGCAACAGAGCAGAGTGTGAAGTAGGTTACAAAAGTGAGATTCTCTTAAAAGAAATCTGTATTTGTTTAAAAATCTATTTTATTTTATTTTATTTTATTTTATTTACTCTTTTAGATGTTGCACTACCTTTGCTATTTTATACTCTTTTCCAGTTGTGAGTAGATCCTTCATTTGCATTATGAGACATTAGCCTCCATTAGCGTCACACTCAATCTGTGTGTACAGCACCATGTATAATAGCATTTTAATGCTTTGTTTTTGTTCCATTGATGGAGCTGCAGTTTTGCAGCAGGACCTCACTACAAACTCAAAACCTGCTTAAAATTAGTGTTTAGCCTTGGAGCAAAGATGTGTCTTTAGCCATTAGCCCTTATTACCTGTATTTGTGGCCTTTCTTATTTTCTAATGAGCTGGGGATCTATAAAATGAGATGTTTATATGATGCACATCTTGCCACACTTGCACTTCTTTGGATCCATTCTAGAGGAGAACAGCTGAGTTTGCAGGACAGTGTAATGAGAGGAATGGCTCAGGATTAAGTTTGTCCAATCAGTCTCAGTGTGGGTCCTACAAATAAGCACTCGGTTGAACCAAGCTGTGGTCAGTGTTGTGCTGCTGTATGTGGAATACGTTTAGAGTAGATGGTTGTTCAAGGGCATTACATCCAAAATACAACCATTCAAACATGTAATTTTTTGGGGGAATTTTTCTTACACATGAAGAATTTTTATTTATTAGTGAAAAGAGGGTCACTTGAATGGAAGACCTTGGCTTGCATGTGACATCCATAATGTGGGTGTCACTGAGTGAATCTGAGTATTACCTTGAAGTTCATTGCTGTGGACATTGTCTAAGGTTCAGTGTGTTTTATGTGGGGTTTTTGTACACTATAGCTTAGTGGTTCTACAATGAGAATTATTATATATTCCCTATAGAATGGACTCAAATCATTCCTGATTACCAAGTGAAAAGTTGTAAAAAAGCAGGGTTACTAACCAAGACTGTCAATCATCTTACAAAATGCCGACATACGTTACCATATATACTATACATTTTTGTAAGAATTGTTTTATTCTTTCTCATGATGGATATTCTGATTTGTCATTGCAGGAAAAGCACAGGCGTAATTAATAACTCTATTCCATTTTTCATCCAGGACCCTGCATTGGTACACATGAGTGGAATTGTGCCACTATTGTTTTTATTATATTATGAGTGACTGAGTAAATAATTTCAGATGCAGAGTATCTGAAAAAAGATTGGTCATTTTTTGCTCACATTGATCTGTCTTATATCCTCCAGGTGCAAGAAATGGGGCGTTCCTATTGAGAAGATCTACAACAAAACCCAGCGAGAGAAGTTTGCCTGGGCAATTGACATGGCTGAAGAGGACTATGAGTTTTAAACACCATTGTTACTATTTTACTGTTTTACTTTTTTTTTTTTTTTACCCATGCCTTTGATTGTAAAGATGGTTTATAGTTAATGTCAAATGATTCCAGTGTGCGGTCTGGATGGGGCTGTGACCGCTGGTTAATAATTGTGTTGTATATATGAATTGGTTGTGAATAGAGGAAAATAACTCTGTGCATTCAAACGAGCTGCCAAAGGGCATCTCTCAACAAATTTTACAGTAGTATGTATGTAGCTGCAGCTGTCTGCCCATGATCAAACCACTATGAACATGTTAGTATTATCTTTTGTTTGATATGACTGTACTAAAAATTTGAAGCCATCAGATTTATTGAGAAATTCTATATTCTAATAGAATAGTGAATTGATAAATCGTGTTTGAATGAGTTCCTGTGAGAAACATCATGAGGAAGATAGTAGGATGAATTTTAAATTTGTAGAATTATGGTGTGAAAGATTGGTAAAATAGGATGAGCCTGACAGATTGATGAAGGTGTGAGTAATTGAAACACTAGCACTATGCTTAAATAATTATTAGCACACAGAATGTCATTTTTTTTTTCATGTAGTTTGATTTTGATGTTTATTTCAGGGATGTACATATTTATGTCATTTTTCAGCACCTATGATTAAGTGTTTTTTAAAATGTGTGCTGTATGCATTGTTAGGAAAAAGCTCTTTATTGTTCACATGGAACTTGTGTATGTCGATTTTCAAATTTCTCTCACTGAAGACATCAACATTCCTCTTGGTTACTTGAAGTGGCAGTAGTACAGATTCTGTTTTCTGGAAGAGACTGTTCTTCCAGACAGAAAAGTTCAAAGAGGGATGTGTATTTTGCCAAAAAAAGATCACCTTAATCTATTATTGTTGAGTGTTGCTTTTTTTGTATTCCTGTGATTAGGCAGAAAGTGTCCTCTTTGACCTAATTTTCAAATGTGAATAGATACTCTGACTTTTGTCATTAATATTTCTTGCCATTTGATCATTTAACACAGAACTCCTGTTTTTGTTAAATGCTTATTGTTTTGAGCTTTGTAGATTTCAGAATAAAATGTCAACATTTCCCATTCTTTTTGTTTCTTACTTACAGTACATATCCTCTTTTTTTATGTCAACAATTGTTTTCTTAATTAATTTATGAAGTCCAAAAACTGCTACACAAAAGAAGCTTAATCTCATCAGATAATCAGCAACGATCGCTCAGGTTAGAGGATCATAATCCAATTTTGAATAATCTAACTTTATTGGAGATAAAGCATCAGGCTGAAATGGAGGGAAAAAATGATATTAGGCTGACTAAAAGCTGAGAATATGTGTGTGTGTGTGTGTGTGTGTGTGTGTGTGTGTGTGTGTGTGTACAAAATGAGGGCATATGGCGGTTAACTGCAGTGATGTGAGATGCATCTTGTGGTAATGTCAACTACACTTTCGGGTCGCCGGTTTTATTTGTCAAAGGAAACAATTTATCTTATGAACAGCTTATTAACAGAATTATGTTACAAAAAGAAGAAACCAAAGCTTCCACATTGTTTTTAGATTTATGTGGTTTTACCTAAAATATTCTCCCAGATTACTGAGCATAAATGACTTATAATGCAGCAATGCATAAAACAACATGTTCCTATATAGTTAATCAGAATGTAATGTGTTGACATACATAGAACATACATAGAACATATATAAAACATTCCATCATCTTCAGTGAGTAATTCATAGGTAAACAATCTGTCATGACTACAGACACTTTTATGTACATTTGTATGTTGTTGTACATTACATACTGTATTTTAATAAGATAACTGGAATATACCGTATTATCCAAGAGCATTTTCTCCCCTTTTATTGTAAAACTGTATATCACCACTTGAGATGAGGTAAGATGAAACCAGTGATTACTACTAATAAGCCTCCATTTCAAAAATAATGTCTCAATAATATTTTTTAATTTAATTTCTAGTTTTGTTCCATTTATATAAATGATCAAAGACATTTTATCGGTTTAATTAAAAATTAATCTTATGCCTCCAACAAGTTCAGAATGCAGCAGCTCGGCTTCTTACTGGTTCCTATAGACAGCATCACATCATCCCTGTCCTGGCATCCCTTTGTTGGCTCCCTGTTCATTTTAGAATTGATTTTAAACTTCTTCTTATTACTTTTAAAGCTCATTTAGGTCTTGCTCCTAGTTATATTTGTGTCATGTTAACATCTTATGAGCCAGCACGCAGTCTCAGATCCTCAGGCTCTAGCCTCCTTACAATTACCAAATCTAACCTGAAAACCAAAGGTGACCGGGCCTTTATGATTAGAGTCCCAAAGGTCTGGAATGATCTACCAGAGGATCTGAAGCTTGCCAAATCAGTGTCTGCTTTTAAATCACAGCTCAAGACTCATTTTTATAAGCTTGCTTTTATGCGATGTCTTTTTGTTTTGTTTTTAGTGTTTGCTGTACTGTTTTTAATGCCTTATTTTTATTTTGTGTTGATCTGTCTGTATTGTTGATTCTTTTATTGGTTGTCAAAGTACTTAGTAAATTCTGTTTTTAAAGGTGCTATATAAATAAAGATTATTTATTATGATTATTATTAAATATATATATACCCCCTCAGTATAATAAATCATTGTGTCATTTTTGAGGTTGCAACAAAATTAACAACTTCTTAAACTAGTAAAATGCAGTGTGATTCATTACAGGGAAGGCTGACTATGAAGTTACATGTAACCTCTGACTAAAAAACAGCATAATATCATCAACGGGGCTAATTATCTTCATGTTTACATAGTGTAAACAGCTAATTGTGATCTTTCTAAATTAAATAAGGTGTGATCAGAGGGTCTGTGTCTTTAAGAGGCCAAACTAACAGAGCTTTGTGTACAGGAGAGAGCAGATGGATAAAGTTAACAGGAGACATGTGGAGTAACCTCGAAATTATGGCATTTACCTTCAAAATAAAATGATGATCGTATACAGTGGAGACTCGAACGCAACTTAGCACATGTAATAGCAGGACTGTAGCTCCCACAGATTTGTTTTCTTTGAACTATGAGGTTTTAACAATTTCAGAGTGGCATTCACCCATGCATTATAGCCACTTTTTCACACAATCTATGGGCATTTTTAGATTTAAATTGTATTCTTCTCTGTGATCACTGGGCCCACTCTTTGATTTTGGCCTTGAAAATATCATTTATGTGTATAGAAGGGAAAACAGAACAGAATTATTATTTTTGTTTTAAATGAAAATCAAAATTATTTCACTCCTGCAAATGTAATCTAGATACGGCTTTTATAGTGAAAATCTAACGGAAAGCGGGTTGTGACACGTGCATATTTGACGATGTTGGAGGCCGGGGAAGGGGAGGGGGGAGGGGCCTGAGTTCCGTAGATCTGAGAGAAGACAAACTTGCGTAGTCTCAGCACGGCTACCTCTCCTTATGGACGGCCAGAGGAAAGAAGAACAAACGGGAAAGGTTGTCGTCGGGTCCGCAGCACCTTCGCAGGGCCCAGCGATGATTTAATCACGGACGAGCGGGGTGGGGGGATCCGGAGAAGGAGAAAGACGACGGAAGCAGACAACAGAGAGGAACGGGCACAGTGGGAGATGTTCGGTCGGGCCGAGATTGCGGCGGTAGGTACGGCAGCCCTGCGACGTGTTGTTTTCCAGTTGATTTTCAGCCGCACGCAAAGGCGAGAACAGGAAGGAGGAAAGGGGGGAAACAGCTCCAGCTACCTGTGTTTTTCCAGGGGTGAAATCAGCCATAATAGCTCCTGTGGCCCACGGGGCGCTAGCACACATCAGCCCTGTTTCCACGCTGTGAAAATAGCCAGACGGTTCTTGTTACAATGTTATCCCACTCTTCTTCCATTCGCCACCGGTTTATTCCTCATAACGTGATGGTTGCTCATCCAGAGGAAACTGCAGCAAATTACAGGCCTGTCGGTAGTTTAAAACCGGTCTAAACCACGTTAAACCTCTTCAGTGCTGAAACTAAACATGGATTTTCATGCTGGAGAGAAAGTTAAATGATTCGCTTAATCAACATTTTTTTTTTTTTTTTTTTTTTTTTTTTTTGCCTTGCTGGACCATTTTTAGTTGAATCCGGCATATCTGTGCATCATTATCACTTAAAAAAATTCAGCAATATTGAAAATTGTGTCAGAGCTAATCAATAGTACAGAGTAACTGTACCCATAAAAAAAATCTACAAACCTTTATGATGTGTGTAATTGTAAAATTGTATGCTATGTGCAAATAATATGCATGCTTTTTTTCTTTTACATGATTATGTTCACTTTAACATACATGGTATTTTTTATGCTACTCTAGGACCTCATAGTTTACTAATTTATGATTTGAATCTGACATATTTAGAAATCATCAAATCATAATAAGCTAAACATCAGGTTCATTTGTTCTTACATTCACACATAAAACATATAAATTGTATGTTTAAGTATTTGATTCTTATAGGTTTTAATAAGTGTATTGCATGACAGTAGTTTATCTTCTGTTATTTTCCTTTGCGCAATATCCAACTGAAAGTCATAGTCATAAAGGCAAGATTCATATTACAGATAGAGGATTTTGGCAACATATGCATTCAGGCAATACCCATACTACTAATGAACATATACTTCAAAATCTGAGTAGGAATATCTTTTAAAATAACCAATATTTGTCCAAAATTTGTATTAATAAATGTAGATGACAATGCTGACAAGTACTTTGGACTTTGGGAATGATATACCCATGTGTCAACAAGTATTGTATATATAGACATAGAATGTATTGTGAATGAATGCCATTTACATGTTCAAAGTAGTTTGTCCAAGTTTAAAAAAAAAATCATATACATATGAAGTGTATATGTCTGACAGCTCTTGTGACAGTGTAAAATGTTGACTGTGTGTAAAATATATGCACAGAACAGATGCACCATGAGTCTCAGGGGAATTGTTTCATAGGTTTCTCCCTCTTCTCCTCCTGTAGGTATCCCTGTGTAGGCCTGGACTAAGCAGATTGTTCTGAAAGGAAAAGGATAACAAACAGGGGAAGTGAACATGGCTGAGACCTCGGGCTTCTTTTCCAACGGACCCGTTCTGTGGATGGACAATGACATGGAGATGAACAACCTCTACCGAGATCTGGAGCTGGGAACGGTATTGACTCTGTATTATTCGAAGAAGTCTCAGCGGCCAGAGAGAAGGACATTTCAAGTTAAGTTGGAGACTAGAACAATTATCTGGACTCGGGGCACGGATAAAATAGAGGGAGAGAGTGAGTAGCACCCACACACACACACACACACACACACACACTGAAGCACCTCAAAACTGTTTGTAACCTGAANACCCACACACACACACACACACACACACACACTGAAGCACCTCAAAACTGTTTGTAACCTGAAGATGGTGACAAAGCTGGTTGATTTATAAGAAAAGATTATATGATTAATAAGAAAATGACAAAGTAGTGTGAGGTGCTCGAGCTGCTCACAAAGTGCATACAGAGTCTTCACATACTGTATATTGGCAACATTGGTAAATAAAAGCAAAAAGGTCTGTGAAAATCAAAGTCTTTCTAGTTTGTCCTCTTGATCTATCATTCAAAATAGTAACAAAACTATAACATTTAGTTAAAGTAACAAAACTGAAAGGAAAAAGAAATTATTATCGTAAAATAAATACTGTTCTCAAAGGCCCTGGAAGAGGAGGTCCACACACAGTGAGGTTGATGGTTTGAGTGGCCAAAGAATCTCCAAGGATTACAGCTGGAGAATTGCAGACATTAGTTGGGTTTTCAGGTCAGAAAGTCTCCAAAACTACGATCAGACGCTGCCAAGCCAACTGAGAAAAATACTGTATGTTTCACAATAAGAATTTCTTTTTCCTTTCAATTATTTTACTTTAATTAAAAGTTATATTTGTGTTAATATTTTGAATGAAAGATCAAGAGGATAAACAAAGATTTTTTTCTCAGCCCATTTTGATTTTATTTAAGGGTGTCAATATTTGTTGGGGGCGCAACTAGTGATGACTACGTAACTAGTAATGACATAATGATGAGATAATGAACGAGTGATGGAAGTTTTACATGGGAAAGTAACTTCCAAAGTTCTTCAGATCCATGTAAAAGTAAGTTGTAGGGTCAGATGATATTCACAAAATCATTCATTATGGTGTTGCTGATCAGATATGTGAATATAATGAGGCTTTTCAACAAGAAAATTGAGATAAACAATCTACTAGATAGATGCATTTAATATTTATTTCACTTAGCTAGAATTGCAGTCTTTAACACCAGGAAACAACAAAAGCATTTAAGCTACACTTAGATATTGTGTTAAATAAGATCCAAGAAGATATCAAGTCTCTCGCAAAATCAAAATTATTTCGTAGTATCTAATCTTTGCTAAATATCTGGTGTTTACTGCTCATTGTTTTCTAAAATATGACATAGGGAATTTGGTTTGTTAGTGTGTTTTGTTAGTAATTTGTGCTTCTACTGGAAAAGGTGTGTTGATCACAACTCCACAGTCAAAACAAGTTCCATTATTTATTCTTGTATTGATTCATAATAATTTTTGTAAGATCTGGTGTAAATGAAATTAAGTTATGGATCAGATCTCTTCACATGAAATCATGGTGCTGTTTTGAAGAACCACTGTGATTATCCAGAAGTTGGGACAACACATCTCAGGTACAGTCAGGTTAGTCTTTAACAAAATGACATGTCTGGTTTGAGGACACGCAGGCCTGCAGTGAGTCGTTTAGTTAGCAGCAGGATGACTTGTGCACAGCTGCACTCTGCTCCGGATGCAGCAAAACGAGCACAAAAAGACAGTAGACTTAAATTTTTCTTTCCTTTATTTTTTTTTTAAACTCAGAAGTATCATCTTCTCTGCCACAAAGGGTTTTTGTACGCACACGCATAGTTCATAGCTGTCATTTGATACTCTTGTAGAGGTGAAATTGGCGTAGGCGACTCATTAATGCACATAAATAGAATATGATGTTTTTTTTTACTGGAAATGTGTGATCATTTGGGAACAATTTGGCCTTCATATTTACTCCGTGTCAGTGACAGTGTGACAGTTATGTCCGTTAACTGTAGAAACAATACGCTAGATTGTTACTAAATATATAATGCAGAGAAATGCACCTATTTGGCCCTTGATCAAAGTGTGTTTCACACATTTTCTCACCTAGATTGATTTCATTGAGGGGGATTCTTACTTAACAATCTTGTTTGTTCTGGCTCTTTTCTAGAAAAAAAGCTTGTGTGAATCACTGCTGCAGGTCAGATAAATGACTGAACAGATTAATTGTTGCTTGATTGGTGCCTCTGCGAAGGAGGTTATGTTTTTGCTTGCGTTCATAGGTTGATGGGTTACTTGGTTGGTTTGTTTGTTTGTTTATTAGCTAGCAGGATCACTAAAAAAGTTCTGAATCTAAACTTGGTGGAAAGGTGTGATATGGCCAAGAGAAGAATGCATTAAATGTTGGTGCCAATCCACAACCAAAGACGGATCCAGGAACATTTTAAATCTTTAACACTGGGAGACAGGGTTGAGATAGGGTAGATTCTTGATATTTTTTTTGTCAGTTTCTCTAAAATAATACAGCAGTGTCAAAGAATAAGGCAGGTACATTTATCCTACCGTAGAATATCAATGGCTGCAATTTGGTCTGGATCCAGATACTTTTTAAAAACTGCACTTTCTTATGATAAATGAAGCCTTTAAGTCCTGTGAAAGTATTGTTAAAACTCATTTCTTCTCTAGAGTGGGACACTGAGCAGCATTGTTGCCTCACAACCAGAAGGTCCTGGGTTTGAATCCCAGTCCTGGTCCTTTCTGTGTTGAGAGAGGAATTTCACCACAGAAATATGTGACCAAAAAAAAACCAAAAACACGTTATTAAAACAAGACAAATTTTGTCCGGGCTTGTTTGGCCTTGGCAGAGGTATTTTAATGAGTGCCACTTCTAGTGAATATTATGCAATAAGATTAATGTTGTTGCCCGGCTTGACAAAGCAGGAAGTGGTCCAGTAAGAACTGTTGGTTCTTGCAGTTTTAAGTGGAGGCATATCATAAAATAATTCAAAGATTCCCACTGTGGAAAGTTGACATTTACATGTACAATCAAGTAAAAATATCAACCCAAACTCTACATTAAACTGTACATCACTGTATAAATGACTACCAGAGCCTGTTGAGAGATGTCCCATGTAAAACTATGAGAGTAGCTACTAGCTACTCATACACTTATATGTATGTGTATACACACACACACACTTATATATAAATATCGGAACCATGTTACCCATGATTCACCTTCAGAAGTTGTGGTTTCTGCTTTTGTAGGTTAATTTAGATAAAGTGTCTCTTTCTGTTCAGTAACATAAACATCAATCAGAAAGAATCATGTTTATCAGAATATGAGAATCAAAATATATTTCACTTTATTTTATTATCCCTTATAAAGAAACTTGTCCTACAGCAGCTATTGAGATAAGAACACACAACATATAATAAATACATAAAACACATACTGTATAGAAACAATAAGGCAAGACAAATTGTCAAATTGTGGACAGCAATAGAGCAACCATGACGTGTAACATGATTAAATAAAAAAAAAAACCCTAACAAATCTGTCCGTATAATGCAGGTACAACAGCTCCACAAAATATGGCCTCAAAAATGACCATGGAGTTGAATTAACATCTCTGACACATTCTAACTTTCACAAATTGGGCTATTGGTTTGGATTATGTTGTACATGTGTACCTAATGAACTGGTATCTCAATGTACAAGGCCATAATAATACTTAATTATAGTGAGCATTGGCCTATGCAGACTCATTCCATTGCATGACATTTGAGAGCTTTCTATTGCACGACAAACTGAACCAGTTAGTTGACACACAACCGTGCCACTTAAAACCAAATGAACTTTGACAGATTCAGAATTCCTCACGCTGCACTGCACGGACTTTTCACACCGCATTCAATGATGAACACTGAGGATTCGGTCAGGGAGGATGGTGAATTCAACATTAGATCAGTGGTTCTCGGTTTGCACTGATAATCTGTGCGTGTACCACAGTCAAGTGTCTGTTATTCGTGCAACATACATCTTTCAATAATCAAAGCTACTTTCAATAATGCCATCACCAGTTGAACCTTGAAAATAATGAAAAAATACTCAGTTCTTTCTTTTCATTAATGTTCAGTAAACGTGAATGGAAAAACCATCATGCCTCTCTGGAAAGTGTCTTCTGACACATTTTTTCCATACCTGCTATAAAGGACGCATACATCGTCTCATGCCTCAGACGTCTGATGTCATTTCTAATTAACGCATTACTGCTTTCTCTGTTACACACTCGGCTGTCAGCCCAATGTTTTTGTGAGAAATTTACCAAGTTATTACCAGGACATTAAGCCACAGGCATCAACAGGTTGCACAGTCAGCATCTGCTTTCAGATTTTGTCTGTGTTAAAAGGTCACTGTAGAGATTGTGGGAAAACAAGTGCCGCCACAGTCGATTTGCTCCATTTACAGCATGTTGAAAAGGGAAAAAGCTGTCCGTACAGCTCGATAACAGTTACTTGTCAAAGGGAAACTCCTTTACTCAGCTTATTGGATGTGACATCAAAGGAGCTAATAAGGATCAGCCGAGGTGCAGACAATCCAAACTGATTCTGTGTCGCACTTTGGCCTGTAAAATTAATTGAAAAAAAAGGAAAATTTCAACATGAATTACTTTAGTTTCCAAACTGTTAAAGTTGTGGCGCTTGCAATAGAATCCTAAACATGGCTTCTAAAATTAAATCGTAAAAGATGTTTAATTATGCTCCGAAGTAAGAATGATGAAGATCTTTAGATATGGCAGTTGTGCTTTTCTAGTCAAGCTGCCTAACATACTGTACAACTAATGGCCTCTGTTATGAGGCGCACAGTTTAACTAACTGAACATTATGAAGAATGTTAAATTGCTGCAAGTGAGTGATAAGAGGTAGAAATAAATTGGAAGGTAGAGCAGGAGGAAGTGTGGGAGTGTGTAGAGGGATGCTTCCTCTCCTCTCCTTTAGTAAGGTTATACCTACAACTATCTCTTATTTCCTGCATCTGTCCAAGGCAGGCTCCAAATAGTTTGATTGCAAGTGTTGCCTCTACAAATCAGTCTGTCAGAATGGCTTTGCTTTCAGCGGAAGTCTGCTGGCCCGTATAGCGAGTAAAATAAACTGAGATATGATGTATGATCAGAGGGCTCATCTTTTCTCTAAGATTCTTTGGCGAGAAAGAAACCTTTTGTAATGTTTGAGAAAGAGAACATGCTCACCTAGATGTAGGCCCAGATGTGGTGTGTAGGCGACAAAAGAACAGGAAGTGTGGTTTGGGGCAGGAAGACGAGCAGGAGCTGAACAAAGTGTGTGTGTGTGTGTGTGTGTGTTTGCGAGTGTGTTTTAGCAGGAGAGCTCCTGGGTCTTTAACTGCTGCTAATACAAGGTTAATGGGAACCTGCTGAGCTGCATTACAGCCTGCACACTTGTAAAATTTCCGACTTAAAGAGATCAAAGGAATGTTGTACCAGTTGTTATTCAGTTATGTCGGAATAATTTCAGAAAACAGAACCAATCATTAAAGGACTACATAGGCTTCAGTGGAAGACAGCTTTATCAGAAGATGTGTATTGTGTACGCCTCAGATTTGGCTTGACTTCACTTTAGCCTTGCAAGTGGTGTGTGATTGTGCAATACAGTTAGTATCTGTAGTTGTCTTTTGAAAAATATTAAAGTTATTCTAAATAAGGATTCTTAAAATTACATACTCCTAACAATATTTCTATGGTATGTTTAATCCCAGTTGATGTTTGTGCTCTTGTTGCGTTCAGACAGATCAGATGAGTCACAAACAGGTTCAGGATTCTGGCTCAAGCCCCTTTTCTCAGATTAGTGATTGGTGGTTTCAGTTGTGAAACAGATTGAAACCCAAAACCAGGATAAATTTGGAGTCCCATCATATCTAACTTTATCCATCTACTAAATATCTCATTAGCAGCGCATGTGTGTGGCTTGAGGTTGCGGCCTCAGCCTCACTGAAATGCTTTATGTGGTCAACTTGCTTAAAACATAAAGATAAATGCAGTGTGTTGGTCTTAGCTGTTTGAGTGAAGCTGTGACGGAGTGCATCAGAAAAAAAATGTCGCCACCGTCTCAGCACAATCGACTCGAACATTATGGACTTGTTTTTGCTGTGTGTGTCTGTCACTCTAGTTGACATTCGAGAGATCAAGGAGATCCGTCCTGGACAAAAGTCACGGGACTTTGAGCGCTATGTGGAGGACTCGGCGGCGCGGCTTGACCAGGCCCACTGCTTTGTCATCCTGTATGGCACTGAGTTTCGCCTTAAAGCACTCAGCCTGGCAGGTACGCACAAACAAAGACGTGAATGATGATGGTGCATCTGGCTCTATCGTTTAATTCCTCTATTTGGCTCACTTTTAAACATTTTATCACATTTCTGCTGAAAAAGCCTAGTGTTTACCTTTGTAATGGTGTTGGTTGACTGTTGTGAACTGTGAAAAGTGAGTGTGTTTTTTGCCTGTAGCAACATCTGATGAGGAGATGACCATGTGGGTGAAAGGGCTGAACTGGCTCGTGGCCGACACACTAAAATCCCCCACACCGCTCCAAATCGAGAGGTAAAAGAAAAACACTGACACGCACACTTCCTTCCACATATCAAGCTTTTGTAAGATGCTGTAGATATGTGTGGCACTTAGTATTTGTTATTTTTCATCTTGTTTTCTCTTCTGATTTGAAATGCTTAATTTTTTACGTTCTTAGGTGGTTACGGAAGCAGTTCTACGCCGTTGATCGCAACAGAGAAGACAGGTACGTCTGCTTTTTTGAAAAAAATTTAAGTGTGGAGCTAATTGGATTACCCTTGCAGGGAGCATGTCAAAGTAGATATGACTTGTTTGTTTGCTGTCCAGGTTGTATGTGCTTCCCCCCGTCTTGGGTGAGCAGACTATGTTCAGCAGGCTGGCAGGTATCTCTGACAGGGCTTTGCTGAGGTGTAGCGAAGGAACTAACCTCTCAGCTACACACCAGCACCTCTTCCTGCTGCAGGAAACAGACTGCAGAGGATGGAGGAGATGCACAGAGATGTTTGTCTGTTACTCCTAGACAAAGGGCAAAGTCTTTGTTATGCTGTTAGGGTATTGTCTCCCGTGGCCAAAATTGCAAGCTGAATGATAACAATAAATCCAAAACATAACCATAAAGCCATGGTACGTGTGTGTTTAAGTTTACAGGGTGTCAGAAGGCAAAGGTTTCTATGTGTTCAAGTTACAGAATTGTCTCTGCGCGTATTGCACGTGCATCCATATTTGTGTTTGATTTTTCAACAAAAATGTGTATGTGTTTAGGATATCCTGTAAGGATCTGAAGAGCATGCTGAGCCAGGTCAACTACAGGGTGCCCAACATGAGGTTCCTCCGAGAGAAACTTCTGGTAATCTCTCTCTTTGCTTATTGCATCTCCCTTCCCACTTCCCTTTCAAAAGAAGTTGTTAGAGACTCAGTTTTTTTTTTTTTTTTTTTTTGGTTTGTCATTTCAGTTCATTTACATTCCCTTTCTGTCTACGTTACAGGACTCAGAGTTGAGGAATGGAGATGTGTCCTTCAGCCAGTTTGCTCAGCTTTATCGCAGTCTCATGTTTGACGCTCAGAAAAATGTAAGCTTACTTTGTGCAGTGATGTCATGTTGCCATGGATNCCAAGTTTCATCTCCCAGCACCCCATCTGATGCTCTGCCAAGGCAACCTTCCTCCCCCATCTGCCTGTTCTCAAATGGCTGTAAGATCAATACAGGCCAGTTAAAAACCCACCAAACCCCTCTGGTGGAGGCCATTAGGACGCACACACCCACTCACACTCACAGAGATGAAGAGGCAGGCTGGCTGGCTAGGGTCAGATTAAATGGATGACCTCAATGCCTCCATGTCTTANGAAGAGGCAGGCTGGCTGGCTAGGGTCAGATTAAATGGATGACCTCAATGCCTCCATGTCTTAGCACCCATCCCCCAACAGGATGACTGCTATAATCACAGAAAAGATAGAAGTTTGATTAATTAACTCAAAATCTCTCTCTTCTCATTCTTTCAGATGGAGATCCCATTTCTACAGAGGTACGTTTAAACTAAACCCACAGACACACACACACAGTCACTCTCTCTGCTGTGTAAGGGCTACGTGTTTTTTTTAAAGGAACCATTTCTTTCTCTGTCAGGTTTGTTGACAGACCAGAACAGAGGATCTCTCTAGAGGACTTCAAGAGCTTCCTTCTGGAGTCTCAAATGGTAAGTGCTCTGGGCCGCTACACATCTAACTTGTTACAAATTTGTTTCTTTTGCATGGTTCTTCACATTTGTGTTTGTATGTACTTTGTGCGAATACAGGAACTGTGGGCCACAGACAACAACAAGGTTCAGGAGTTTATGTTCGGCTACCTGAAAGACCCGCTGAGAGAAGTGGAACAGCCTTATTTCCATCAAGACGAGGTATGCGCAGTCTCGCCTACTTTCTTTTTCCCGCTTTGTCTTGATTTCCGTTATGCTCTTTTCTTTGAGTTTTTGCTTACTTATGGAAAAAAGTTTAAAGGTGTTTTCACAAGTTCTATTTTTCAGTGCCCTCCTGTGTTGGGTTGGAGATGCTTGCCAAAATTGACATTCATCACCATATTTGCAGCCTGAAGCACCTCCTCCCACTCAGATAGATAAGGTTATTGAATGTGGTGCGGCAAGAGAAACGGAGAAAGCGAGAGATGCTTTTTGTGGTCACCGTATAATTGACTAATGAGAAGAGGAAGCTGCTGCCAGGCAGATGTGATGTGATGTGATGTTGTGTTAGGTGATGTAAGGTAGAAAGAAAAATATCATTACTAGACCACAGTGAAAGTTTTTTGCTTTCCCCCTCTACAAAAAAGGGGTTAGAGTGCAGGGTGAAATACAGTATGATGCTGCAGAAGCTTCTAGAATTGTCAAGGACTCTCACTTTCATGTCCTGACAGAACAACAAATGTTGTTCTGTCAGGACAAAATGTTGAACAAAAATGTGGTCACCCTGCTTTGACACACTGTTCTTTTGTCACCATCTCTGCCTTTTAGTTCCTGACATACCTGTTCTCCAAAGAGAACACCATCTGGGATGCCTCCCTGGATCAGGTTTGTCCTGAGGATATGAACAACCCCCTGTCCCACTACTGGATCTCGTCTTCGCACAACACGTAAGGGTGGAGGGATGGAGGGTGATAAAGGCTAGTGAGAAGGGTTGTCAAGCTTTTGCCTAAAATTAAATCAGCAGTTATTAGGCCTCGTGAGCAGTGGAGCCTGGCTTCTTTCCTTTGTTACTACCTCCAGCATTTTTTAACTGACTTCATTCATCAGATAAAAGTGTATTATTGAACAATCACATTCCATATTGAGATCTAGGCTTGTGTTTTGCAGGAAAATGTAATTTTCCTCCAATTGAAAAGTGTGTGAAGGGCACTTTAAATGATAACCTTCTGTTCTAGCTGTGAAACAATGGTCATTGGCGCAGCAGAATGAAAACTTCCATTTTGCTTTGATTAAGTTTGAATTGACCAGCTGAAATGAGAAAAGAGTGTTTACTTAAGTCAACAAAAAGAAAGAGCACTTTCCATATCAAGTATGTGGAAAGGTGTGTGTGTGTGTTTTTATGTGCATACTTTGATGTTACACATTTATTTATAGCTACCTGACGGGAGACCAGTTTTCCAGCGAATCTTCTTTGGAGGCGTATGCTCGCTGTCTTAGGATGGGCTGCCGTTGTATTGAGTGTAAGTACACACACATACACAAACAGCAGTTGCACTCACACGTTGTATATCACCACCACTTGACTTTCAGCCTCGTACTAAATATCTCACCTCCTCCTTCTGCTGTTCACCTCCATTTTTAATGGAATCGCCACACGTACACACACTCGCACACTCGCACACAATGGCATGCTACTGTTGCACGTGCGCTATGTATTACCTTTACACAAAACGCTTGTTAAGCAGGTTTCTATTAATACAGCTGTCTCAGAGTGGATCAAAGGGTCGCTTTACCTCATACAAGAGTAAACATAAATTACGTAAGCTTGTGGTTCTTCCAGTTCAAAGATCTACAGCTCATCTGTAAATCTGTAACACGTTCTACTTTCTATGCAGTATAGATGATGACATGACAAATGTTTCTATGTGTGTGTTTATCTTCAGTGGACTGCTGGGATGGTCCAGACGGAATGCCGGTCATCTACCATGGACACACTCTCACAACAAAGATCAAATTCTGTGATGTCCTGGCCACCATCAAAGAACATGCTTTTGTCACATCTGAGTGAGTGTCAGTCAGAAAAACCTGTTTGGTGTAGACGTCTGTTTGCTGTTTTGCATGATAAAGGAACTGAAATCATGTAAATAGAGGGAGAATATAGAAAACAGTATGAATGTTGCACACAGCAGAGGTAAAAGTTATGACAATTAAGCTGCCATATTGCAACTCGCAGTTGTAATCTGTGGTCTTCCTGCAGCTACCCCATCATCCTGTCCATAGAGGATCACTGTAGCATTGTGCAGCAGAGGAATATGGCCACTAACTTTAAGAAGGTGTTTGGAGACATGCTGCTGACCAAGGCTGTGGATATCTCTGCAGATGGCCTGCCTTCACCCAACCAGCTCAAGAGAAAGATTCTCATCAAGGTCAGGGACTACCTGAAATCAAAGAACATAATTTTTTTTTTTCCACTATGCACAGGCAGCATCAGAAAAAATTGTGGACAGTGTGAATAGATGCTTCACACAGGGTTCTGATTGTACAAGCTGATTTCCTGTCATGCCTTTCTTCAATCTTCTGCAGCATAAGAAGCTTGCAGAAGGCAGTGCCTATGAGGAGGTCTCCACCTCCACCCCCTACTCGGAGAACGACATCAGCAACTCCATCAAAAATGGCATCCTCTTCCTAGAGGACCCCATTAATCATGTGAGTGTAATCACTATGTGTAACTGGATTTTGGATTCTGTCTGACAAAGAACTTCATGCTTGGAATTTCTGTACAAAGGCTGTTTTGTGTGCTCTTGCTGCTTTTAGGGTTCGTTTCTCACTCTTTACTGTTTCATATTCAACTTTTACTGTAACTGGGTCATGCCTGTTTTTGGAACCAGGTATTGAGTTGATAAACCCCCTTTTCTTGTTCTTTAAGGCAGTGGAATATCTTTAAAGAGAGTGCTACCTTGCCAGCTTTAGCTCACCTATTAATGCAACATATGGACTAAATATTTAATCTTCATCATGCTAGTGTTGATAATGGGCTGTCTCGCTTTGTCTCTCTTTACCCAGGAGTGGTACCCTCATTTCTTTGTCCTGACCAGCACTAAGATCTACTACTCAGAAGAGACCTCCAGTAACCAGGGCAACGATGATGAGGAGGAGCACAGAGAGGTTAGGATGCTTAACCTCTCTGTACAGACATAGGACAAGACATAGGACTTAGTCCTGATGTTGAACTGATCTGTGTAACAGCAGACATAGAATTTAATTCATATCCATTATGTGAATTGCAGTATTTTTGTATGGATTAGTGTTAATTTTTGTTTAGTTGTGGATTGAACAGGATCTCCTTGTCTTTTCCTCTTTTCACTCAGGTGTCCAACGGCATGGACCAGCATGTGACAGAGAAGTGGTTCCACGGGAAGCTGGGCGCGGGACGGGACGGGCGGCAGATAGCTGAGAGGTTGCTATCTGAATACTGCCTGGAGACTGGAGCTCCTGATGGGTCCTTCCTGGTCCGAGAGAGCGAGACCTTTGTGGGAGACTACACACTGTCTTTCTGGTATAGCTCACATGATTTTACCTTCATAATTTGTGCAAAAGCTGTTAGAAGTTTACATAAGTTTATTTAAAATATTTACAGTTTTTGATTTATGATAACTTTATTAAAACATTTACAGTTTTTGATTTGTGATTTTTTAAAAAAAATGCTATTTCCTTTTGCACATGACAAAATAATTGCATATCACAGTAAAATATTTAATCATAATGTGGTTTTATTGATCATAAATCCTGAATTTGAATTTATGGCTTTGGGGGGCATTTATTACAGCATAGTGTTGACAGTTGTGACAGACTAATCTGTCAGTAGAACTTCCTTATACTGTTAGTTTCGCAATATTAAGGCTTATGCTTGCAAATTGCAGACCAATCAATGTCAGTCTCGACATTATCACTGACGTTATCATTGATTGAATGTGGTTGTTGTCACGGTCTGTTTGTGTGGTCATTCGCTCTCTGTTGTTGATGCATAGGCTCTGGATGATTGGGATTACCTCAAACCTAATCAATCTGTGTTTAGATTTACACACAATGTTCGTAGAGAGCAGCATGTTCAAGGTTTGAAAGGTTAGATTCATGTTGGGACAAATCTTTCTTAAGAGTGACTGCTAAAATTGTCTGAATACCAGTACAGGGAGTAAAAGTTTCTCTGTCTTACTCTTCTTTCTTCACCAGGCGTTCAGGGCGGGTGCAGCACTGTCGCATCCACTCTCGTCAGGAGGCAGGAAGCCCCAAATTCTACCTTACTGACAACCTGGTGTTTGACACTCTTTTTGGCCTCATCACTCACTACCAGCAGGTGGCGCTGCGCTGCAATGAGTTTGAGATGAAACTGACAGAGCCGGTGCCTCAGACCAATGCCCATGAGAGCAAGGAGTGAGTTGAAAGGAGCATTTACACAGATTTGAGATGCTGCTATAACAGTCAGACCACCAGTAATATTGCAGAGTGATCATTGTTTTATTTATCTTGTTTTTGTTTGTCTTAGGTGGTACCATGCCAACCTGTCCAGGAGCCATGCTGAGAACATGCTGATGAGGGTTCCACGTGACGGGGCCTTCCTCGTCAGGAAGAGAGCAGAACCCAACTCCTTTGCCATTTCCTTCAGGTAACTCAGATAACTAATGTATTTTCCCTCATTTTTATGGTGTAATATAGAATGAAATAAGTGTTGAATATTGTCAGAGTTGCAAGGAAGTACATCCAGTAAGATAAACCAAATGCTTAGTTTTTGATTATTCCATTACTTCTGAAATATGTTTACGTCAACATGTATGTAGTGCGAGGCAAGCAAATGATACTGCCAGCATCTGCCATGTCATGACTGGCCAATCAGAACCGAGCAGGGATTTTGGGAGGACAAACCTTAAAGAGACAGTACATCAAATGAATGTCCACAGTTGTGCTGCAGCAGTTGAGAGTAGAAGTGGATCTTTTTTTTTTTTTTTTTTNTTTTTTTTTTTTTTTTTTTGCACAATAAAGCATTTTAAAGGTTTCAAAATAGATGCCTAAATGAAAATACGAACATGGAAATTTGCTCCCAACTAATTCTACATCTACTAATGTAGATGTCATATTTTGAGTGAATGCATTCCCTTTGGAAAACACTTTTTCTACAGTTTATGTGCTATATCTGCCACAATTCAAAACATTTCGCCAGACAAATGTAGCTGTTTGAAGACTTTATAGAATTTACCCTCCAATTAATGTGCATTCATAGTGCACACTTTCATGCTTGAAATGATGGTGTGTGTGGTTTCTCCACAGGGCTGAGGGTAAGATTAAGCACTGTCGCGTGCAGCAGGAGGGTCAAACTGTGGTGCTGGGCACCTCAGAATTTGACAGCCTTGTAGATCTCATCAGCTACTATGAGAAACACCCTCTGTACCGTAAGATGAAGCTGCGCTATCCAATCAACGAGGACACACTGGAGAAGATAGGCACTGCTGTGAGTACCATGCTGTACAATCTATGAAATGCCAGTTAGAGATAAATTAATCTGAACTGTTGTGTAGGTTTAAAATATTTTGATGCAAGGAAATAGTTTGCTTTAAAAACCCGTGCACCTGTAACATCTGATCCATTGTCCAACAGGAGCCAGACTACGGGTCACTGTACGAGGGCAGGAATCCAGGCTTTTATGTGGAAGCCAATCAAATGCCTACATTCAAGGTTAGTGTCCAGTATGGACATCACATATGTCGCACCTCAGCACCACTTTGGGTTTGCAATGAAAATGATGAAGATGGGTGTGTTGTTACTGTCCTAACCTGTAGTCTGGTCGTTTCAGTGCACAGTGAGAGCCATGTACGAGTATAAAGCCCAGAGGGATGATGAGCTCTCCTTCACAAAGAATGCCGTAATCTCTAATGTTGACAAACAGGAAGGAGGATGGTGAGTGACATTCATAGCATTCAGTCAGGAAGTAGCTCCTAATAATGCATTTAGGCCAATAATGTGCATGGGGGAGAGAGAACCAAGGACAAAACCAGGAATGAGTGATTACTTGACTATTGGATTAACTAACATTTCACTGTTGAAGTATCAAGGCACTTTTAGCATCCTGTCAAGATCACAGTATTTTACAAAACCATGCGCTCTCTCGCTCTCTCTCTCTCTCTCTCTCTCTCTCTCTCTCTCTCTCTCTCTCTCTCTCCACATCTTTTTTCTCTCAGGTGGAAAGGTGACTGTGGAGGGAAGAAGCAGCTGTGGTTTCCTGCTAACTATGTAGAAGAAATCAGTCCATCAGCGGTGGAGCCTGACCGAACTGTGAGGGTCCAGCCCACAAATTGATCGGGCAGTAACTACACATTTGTATTTAGAAAGTGAAATGTCAATTACTCATTGTCACGGAGTACACATGAAGCTTCAGATGTTGCATCTACTTCTTTCCTTATCCATCTCTCCTCTGTCAAGCAGGAGATGACAGAGAACAGCCCTCTGGGAGATCTGCTGAGAGGAAGTGTGGACGTGTCTTCCTGTCAGATTGGTGAGTAGCCCCTCCACTTCCTGTTCTACTCGGCCTGCTTTGCTGCAGGGCTGCAGAGCTCACAGTCACCTTGCCAGCGGCCACCCTCCATTTCTGACTGTCATATGCAGGCACGTAATCTCCACCCTCTTTGTTTTTACTCACAAATGGAGGCAGACATGATTTTCTGCCCTCCATTTTTGTTATCCTCTGTATTTTTTCCATCTCTTCCATAATGAATATTCCCTCTTCAGATTCATTACTCTTGCATTTTTCACAGCTCTGTATCTGGTATTTTATTGACATATTCCACTTCAGTCAATACATGCCCATTAGTGCTGGCACATGCTGCCATGAACTGCTGTGGCCTGCTGCTGATACCTGAGCCAATTTTTGCTCCCTGAGTGGGTTTTTGGCTCCATCTAGTGGTAGTGTAAGGGCTTACTACATCTTCTTATTCACTATATTCAGTCAGTGTCAACATACAGTATGTGATACTATTTCATATGCATCTTCATTTTTCATTATTGTAGACATTTGTATTACCTTTCTATTTTTTTTTATAATAGTTTCAAGTACTTTTTTTTAGATACAAGCAAATTTGAAGCATTTCACATGGTATTTGGGGTGATGAGATATTTTTACAGAGAAAAGAAGATACTGGGTTAAAATAGTCCTTCACACCTGCCTTTTTTCCTAACCTTTCTTTGTTTCCTCTTAGTTGTACGACCTGATGGGAAGGGCAGTAGGCCTCATGTCTTCTCCCTGGTGCCGACTACCTCTCCGCGGGCAAGCCAGGTGCTGGACATCGCTGCCAGCACCCAAGAAGAACTCAGGGAATGGGTGGTCAAGATTCGTGAGGTCACCATGACCTCAGAGGCAAAGGTACAACACATGGCAGACATAAAATGCAGGCCAAGGGCCAGTCACAATTTGTGTGTTTCCCTTACAGTACCCATAACCTGTAATTATCCATGAACATAAACTGAGAAGTGAGCACATGTGGCATTCTCAGTACTCACACTGTTACAAATATTCACACCTGGAATCTGTGCAGCATTACATATTGCAGCTATTGTAACAGTAGCTGTTGTTAGCTAAGTTTTGTCAAGTCAAAAATGGAAGTGTTGTACTGTTATGTCTTCCTGTGCTTAGCTGGAAGAAGGAAAGATGATGGAGAGGAGGAAGAAGATCGCACTGGAATTGTCAGACCTGGTCATCTATTGCAGACCAGTACCTTTTGATGAAGACAGTAAGGATTATACACACTCTGGCTTTCAACATACCTTGAAGTAGGGGTGTGATGTGACTTGATATCACACCTATGACATCTGTCTTACACAATTCTTACCAGTACAGACATGTCAGATCTGTCCTCTCTCCCTGCCTCCTGTAGAGATTGGCACAGAGCGGGCCTGTTTCCGGGATATGTCATCCTTCCCAGAGACCAAGGCAGAGAAATACGTCAACAAGATAAAGGGGAAGAAATTCCTGCAGTACAACCGACTTCAGCTGTCCAGGATTTACCCTAGAGGCCAGAGACTAGACTCGTCCAACTACGACCCTCTGCCCATGTGGCTCTGCGGGTCCCAGCTGGTTGCACTCAACTTCCAGACAGCAGGTATGTGCCTGCTTTTTAAACAGCAAGAAGATCTCTATAAATATTGAACATTTTACTGTTTCCATAACCTTGGCACTTCTTCATCTTCCTTGTTCCTGCCTTTCCCTTCCTCCCTCATGTGCAGACAAGCCCATGCAGATGAACCAGGCTCTGTTCATGCTGAATGGACGGAGCGGCTATGTTCTCCAGCCAGACATCATGAGGGATGATAGCTTTGATCCCTTTGACAGACAAACGCTACGAGGACTTGAACCGGTCACTCTAAGGATAGAGGTACAGCGAGGATTGGACTGTGTGTTGTAGAGACGTGTGTGTATGTGCGTATGCATCATCTTGCAGATAGTGCTTGCATATTTGTGTGATGTGAGGAGTGAGAGAAAAGGTGTAAAGATGTTACCAGCATTTCTCTTCTTAAGGTTTTGGGTGCCCGGCATCTGCCCAAGCATGGACGTGGCATCGTTTGCCCGCTGATAGAGATCGAGGTGTGTGGGGCCGAGTACGACAGCGCCAAGCAAAAAACTGACTCAGAAGGTAAGAAGTTTAGTGGTGCTGCGGGCAATGGGACAGTCCCACCAAAATTGAAGGAATGGATAGTTGCTGTTTACTGAATTCCATTAACTCAGTGAAATTTCCTGTTTGGTCCTCGAAAAACAGGAAATTGCACAAACAACTAAACCATGTGTGGGAATGTAATGCAGAAAACATTCCATAGTATAGATGGAGCTCTTGAGCATGCAACATATTTATACTTCTGGTTTGTGAACGAATTTCAGCAAGTGAAATAATATTATGTTAGAATAGAAGTTTAATTGGCCTTTTTGTTTTATGACGTCAAAATGACATGATGGCTATATTCCATTTAGTTGCGCCAATAAGCTATGCCAGTGAGTGGCACTGACCAACTAAAAGGAACACTGCCATTCCATTACTAATGTTCATAATTACAGCTGTGTTGACAACACAGAATATCCAAAATATCTTATTTTCCAGCTTTATTCGCTAGATTTCATTTGCCACACGCTTTGGCATCATATTTAAACATTAGCGTGGATGGTTATTATATTTCTTATCTCTCTTTTTGTTCCTCCTCCAGCTGATAATGGCCTGAACCCCACATGGCCACGAAAGCCATTCCAGTTCACAGTGGGCAACTCGGACTTTGCCTTCTTACGTTTCGTTGTATATGAGATTGACATGTTCAGTGACCAAAACTTTCTGGCTCAGGCCACTTTCCCCATTCACGGCCTAAAGACAGGTACACGCCACAGTATTTTTAAAAGTTTTTTATATATATATTTTATTTTATATTTTATATTATTTATTTGTGTTTGTTGTTTTTTTTTTTTTTTTTTNTTTTTTTTTTTTTTTTTTTACCTTCACATTCAATCATGCTGTATTGAACCAGAGCCACAAATCGACCTAAAATTCTATTGAATATCTGTTGCTAAGCTTGTTTCTGTATGGCCGCAGGTTACCGGTCAGTTCCTCTGAAGAACAGCTACAATGAAGATCTGGAGTTGGCTTCTCTGTTAGTCCACATGGACATCACCAGAGGCAGGGTGAGCTGCCATTCTGTCAAATAAACCGTTTCTAGAGCAGAAGCCTCAGCTACAGTCTTTCAATCAAGGCACTGTCTTTTCTTTATCTCAAAAGTTTTGTTTGATCTCAAAATGCAAATTTGTCCAAAGCTTCCTGAAAGGAGAAGCTTGCTGAGCCTCTGTTCAGCCGCTCTGTGTTGGTCTTCGCTGTCAGCAAACACAAGCGTTGGAAACATGGAGCAGAGAACACACAGCATCCCAAGATGATGAATCACAGCTCTTGCGGGCTTTAGAATGTGCTTGTCAGCTATGTCAGGATCTTCTATATAGCCACAGAAAAACATAAATCTGGCTTTAAGCAGTTTTTAATTACAAATAGGAAGGGATATACTATAAAGTGTGTGCCACATTAGAAAAATAGTCCCGCATTTTTTTCAAACAGACAATGTCAGCTGTGTGTTTAGAAGGAAGCAAGATTTTGGAGACCAGAATTTCTGTTTTTGAAATGTGAGGTGCTTTAGATACAATTAACGCTGATTAAAAATTAGCTTATCTTTAAGTAAACAATGGGAAATGATCTTAAGCTTACATTTAAATTTAAATTCATGATCACTTGAATGAATGAAGCCCCTGGAGTTTATATTTTGTAGCTTCAATTTTATATCTCCATCCAACAGGATGAAAATGGTGAGGTTCTGAGCCCAGTCCTAGCAGTTGGGGCTGTGTCAGTGACAGTGTCTGCCCAGGCAGGGCGGGAGCGTTTGGCAGATTTGGGCTCCACTTCCTCTGCTTCCTCCATGTCTCCTTTACCCCAGTCACCGGCCCAGGCCATGGCCTATATGGGAAGGGAGAGCTCCTTTGAAGCCCGTTACCAGTTCCCTCTGGATGACTTCAGGGTGTCCCAGGAGGCCCTGTTGGACCACATGGACCCCCAGAATAGAAGGTGAGTGTGTGTGGGCAGTAGTGTAACCGCTGTGGTTTGGGGGTTTCTATGATTTTCGCTGTGGCCATAAAAGCTTCTAGAACTTTGTCTATCTTTGTTTCTACCTTAGGATGATGCGAAGGACCAAAGTGGGTGGAGAGAACCGCGTGTAAGTCCAAACCAATCAGGACGCATTTTTGTTGCACCCCTCCTCACCCAGTCGCCTCTCCCCGTACTGNAGTCCAAACCAATCAGGACGCATTTTTGTTGCACCCCTCCTCACCCAGTCGCCTCTCCCCGTACTGATGATGTCACTGACCGCTGTGAACACTGTTTCCATGGAAACGCCCACCACTGCTTTGGCCTACATTTCAAGCAGCTCTCTCTCTCTCTCCCTCCATTCTCCATCCTCTCTCCCTGTGCCCCCACCCCCCCCACCTTGCCTCGAGAGAAGGAGGGACTCCAACATTGAAGCGGGGGGGCTGGAAGGAAGCTGATGGCTGTGGACAGGAAGAAGAAATGAACATAAACAGGAGAACAAAAACACGGCTGAGGAGTTGTAGCTCTGGACTGGTAATTTGGGTTGGGGGTGGGGTGGGGTGGGGGGGTTGTTGTGGCTGCTTAGTCTGCAGACTAAGAGGAGGGTAAGACAGAGCTGTAAGGTATCAGTTTGAAACTGTTTCCAGGTTGTTTCTTTGCTCTTCTCTCTTTGACGTATATGAATATTTGTATTTATTCCTGCTGTGCTTTGGCCAGAGAACAGCAGCAGCTGACCTGCTCTCAAAGAGCTCCTGTCTCCATGTTTTTAATTATTATAATTATTTAAACCTTTAAACATTCATGATGTGACTTTTCATTTTTTTAATGTATACGTGTAAAACACGAGGGCTCTCTATGGCTATTTTTAATGTCTCTATTCTCTGCTTTGCGCAGAAAATGATTTGCCTCTAGTCTAACTCACAACCTGAACCTGGAGTGATATATAATTCTATTTGAAGGTTTCAGGAAGAAGTCTGAGCCTGTTTATGTTGCAAGCAATGAGAGAGCAGGCACCATCATATAGCATCATAAGTCTGTACACACATGCACACACAGCCATCCTATTTTCCCTTTTACATTCCAAAAACTGCACATCATTCCACTTTCTTGAATTACAGGTGCATTTGCCAGACAGTTGCTGGCTTGTTCACTGACAGTCTCAGTGATCACTCCTGTACGGAATCTAATCAGACTGCGTATAAAACAGGACATAGTCTGAGTGTGAGTGATAACAATATTCTGTATTTTCAGCTTTAGTTGTGTTCTTTCTTGCAGATTTTTGCTTTTACCTGAATTTTGTTTTTTTTTTTTTTTTTTTTTTTAAATGTGATATTACATGAATCTGTACGTTTAAGGGGGTTTAGATGTTGCAGCGTAGAAGTGTATTGTTTACTCAAGGACTAGTGAAATCTCAGTCAGTTCCAAAGGGCTGCACAGTTAGTTTGAGGAAGATAATTATGCACTCACATATGTCAACATTTTCAGTCATGGGGCACAGTGTCATTGTTTCAAAATTGCCAGTGTAATATTGTAATTTACATGTGAGTAATTGGGCAGCCTGTGGTCCCAGCCTTTCTGATGTTTACTGCAGTTTCACATCTAGACAGAAACAAAACCAAGCTTAGTCTATTCATTTGTTTACCATAACTGACAAATCCCTAGGATGATGACGATGGCCAACATTATTTTAACACAGTGTTATAATTTTGGTCAAACAGATGTGCCTGTTAAGTGGCTTCATGGCTCAGCAAATGTCTCTTGAATCTGTTTGGTTTCTCTCATGTGTATTCAGCGTTCGAGCTGGTCCTTTAAAGCCTGCTATGTGTCCCCAATAGGTGATTTCAGAATGTCACACTGTTGGACCGTGAACCCACAGTGAAGACGGTGTGTGTGTGTGTGTGTGTGTGTGTGTGTGTGTGTGAGGAAGGACAGTAGTGCAGTTAATGGGGTATGGTTGTGGATTCTGCCTGTGTGTGGTCATCATTGTGGGCACAGATTTTAGACATTCTTCTGTCTTCATCTCTACCTCAGGATGTTGTGGGCAGTCCTAAACTTTGTGTTACTTTTTGGAATTTCCCATGGAATCAAAGTGGACATTAGTGCATGGACAGGGACTGATAACCAGATGAAATACAGTATTGCTGATCAACAATGGCCAAGCAGGTAGATTTGGATTTCTAGTATGAGTCATAAAGAAAACACACTGTACGTCTTGGTGTATTTTTCTAAAAAACAAAGATACAAGAGGCCCTTTTTGTATTCATTCTGCCATGGGATTTTGTCAGCTTAGCTCGCTTTCCAGAAATCTGACAGGATTTGAAGTTAGAATGCCATGATTTAGTTTAATCGCCACTGCCCATGAATTGGGTGCAAAATGGAGACAACATGACGCTGTCAAGTTTTGGCTCTGATGGCTTTATTCACAGGATTCTCATTATGGCTTTCATATTGTCTAACTTGGTAATCAAGACTTGTTTTGTGCTAAATGTTTGTGCCCTCAGCCTATTTCCTGTGTTTGTGGTAGAGAGTGTGTTTGGGAGGAGCAGGCTGCGTCGAGGCTTTGCTGTAGCTGTGTTTCTGTGGCTGATGCTCGTGGGTGGATGCCTGGTTTGGAGCTTCAGTGCGCCCAGACCAGACAATACTCGAATAAAACTGACGGTGTTGTCTTTCCAGGTTTGTATTACAGTGTTTTGTCTGCCTAAAAAGAGACTATATGATGTAAACTCAGTATTCTTAGACACACCTAAGCCATACGGTATGATTCTATTAAGGTAAAAGCAGGAACGGGGCGAACGCTTGAGGACTCTGAAATTTTTGGCACCTTTGTAGTGTTTGCACCCTGATTTTTATTCCAAAGCTCCCATGACATTTTTCTCCTCCAGTGGACAGTGTGTGGTCTGTGTTGTGGAGAGCTCTCCCTTCAATGCTGCGTTGCTCTTATTGCTGATCTGTCTGCTAATGTATGTGCCTCTGTCTGCATACACGACTTAAACCACAAGTGTCACATTTTCGCTTTGTTCCGCCAATGCCTGTTTTATTACTGATGGTCTCATTTACAAACGACGCCTTTCTGTAATGTGCCTAAGCTGAGAGGAAAAGTATTCATTTTAATTTTGCCTTTCATATGAAACATATTCAAGCCTGAAAAGTAAATAAAATACTTACTACTTTATACTACTTTGTCATATTGTTGTTACATTAATCTGCTTTTATTTGAGTGTAATGACAGACTAATTACAAACTGCATTTGTGAGCAAGGTTTTTTTTTTTTTTCTTCCCACGATGGTCAAGGTCATACAGATTTGTAAGTAATTTTAGTATCACCACCCTAAATAAATCATGCATCATGTGGAGGGACTTGTGGACGTAAGCCAATGATACCTGAAGCTGCCAATTCATTACATTCTGTTTATTCTGCAAATAACATCTGTAAAAATTATACATCAAGCCTAAGTATGGAACTCCATTAAAAGTTCACAGTTCTTTTACAGTCAGATTAAGAAAGTTCCATAAAAACAAACGTTCGTACACGTCAGAGATGTAAAGAAGCACTTGATGCTAAAACAAACATGATTTCTTATATTGGTTCCTTTTTGTTTAGACAACAGGGTGCTTGCCCTCTTTGGATGACACAATTCCAGACATTTTCCCATAATGAACAATTCTGATGTCCTATTTAGTGAAAAATTATGTACAAAGAAGAAAAGAGAAGCCAGTAGAAAGACGTCCGAAAAACAAAATGATCAAACAAACATCAATGCTGTTTAACATGTATAAACAGCCCAACGACCACATTCAAAGTAAGCTGCAAGCGTGAAATCAAAGTGTGTGAGTGCATTACAGCAGAAGTGGAAAAAGGAGTATAAACATTACGATACAAAAGGGGTCGTTTTTTTACTTTAAGGCCTCAGCAAGCACCTGTAGCAAAGAAGCTGTGCAGCTTTCGTACCCCCAAATCAAACATGCTGTCAACATTTTTGCGACTCTCATCTGAGAGTTTGCTTGGTTGATAAGTGTCCAGTCAGAATTCCACACCTGTACCCAACCCCCACCCTGATCAATATCTACTGAGGTCTCAATTCAGACCAGTCTTCTCCATTTTCCCTTGTTCTCCCAAGTCTCTTTTCTTCCTCCCATGGCAGCAGGCGAGGAAAAAATACGGCAGAAAAAAAAAAACGCAGCCAGTCCTCCCCCTTCAGCCCGACCCCTCCCGCCACCACCGGCTAGTGCCTCCGTCTCTACTGGAACTTCCTTTCAAAGGGAAAATGGCGGATGGGAGGATACAGGAGATGGGGGTGTAGAGGGGAGAGAGAAAGTAGACAAAATAGGGGAGAAGGAGCACAGGGGATTGGTGGGTGGGCCGGTGAATTAGTGGCTTTAGTGTCCATCTCACGTGTGGGGGAGGTCATGCCTACCTCGAGGGTGTCAGTGAGAAGGAAAGAGGGACGGGTGAAATGGTTTCAAGCTCTGTTTCCATCCAGTGATCCTGTTACAATCACATCTGCTGTCTTCAGACATCCGACAAAGACCACCTGCATTGTGTCACATTAAAGGTCTTCCCTCTTCAATCTGTTCCTGAGGTAATTAAAAAAATAAAAAAATAATTAAAATGATATAACTGTGACAAGGAAACAGCATGGATGAGCTTTATTCTTTTGTGATTCTACACAGGAAACATGGCAGAAATGCGGGATTACCTTTAGTCAGATTCATAGCCGTGTCACTGCCGGCCTCCTCTGCTGCATTTGTGACACCACACACTGACTGCTCCATTTTTTCCTCCTTTCCTCCTCCTTGCTGTGGTTCCAGGGGGGGTGATCCACATACCCCTGTTGTCCGGGGCTCGGATGCTGTGCCTGGTGCAACTGCAGCAGCAGACTGTTCCACCTGGGGCAGAGACTTCTTGGTAGAGAACCAATGCCGCACCAGCTCCACTGATAAACCACTAGCCTGGACTAGTTCCTGCACCTGGAACACAGAAAATGTGTTCGCTCACATCACGACATTAAGCTAAAAAAAAAAAAAAAAAANAAAAAAAAAAAAAAAAAAGTGCTGCAAAGTTTAGGCTATGATACCATTTCCAGTGTTGTCACACAAATTATGAAGAGCTCACAGAAACCTCAATGTACTACTACTACAGATAATCGTGACAAATAGTACAACTCTTACTACGCTATTATCAGTTTCTTAATACTGAGCTCTATTGTTACTGTAAATTACACCCAATTATTCTCTAAATCCCACAGTATAATTCCCAGAGCAGGATCCCTGCTGGATTCTCTTGACCTGTATATGGCATCATTTCTCTACAACTAGCTTCAGGTTATAGTCAGGTTCTGACAGAGAACCACTGAAATATTGCAAAGTTACGGGTCTTGTATTTTAATTTTATACGCTGCCTGATTAAAAGAGCTATTCCTGTATTTGTACCTTTTACTTTATTTAATTTTTACCTTTTTGTTTATGTTAGGTGTGGCCTAAAGAGTAATCTGTCAGGTAAGATTTTCCTATTCATACAAATTTACTTAGCAATAAAAAAACAATGAAGTAGTAATCAAATAATCCAGACAAGATGATGGTCAGAGAGAGGATGCATTAGACGAGGTCAATAATGTTAATTAAAAAAAAAAAAAAAAAAAAAAGCTTAGCAACATCAAACATAAGGAGATGATATTGCTGTGTACTAGAATATTAGCCATCTTTTAGGTAGTTATGGAATCAAATCGGAATAAAAGTAATGCACGTTTGATTGACAGTGAGGTAGTAGAATGTAGTGAATGGAGAGTCCTTCAATGATTATGTAGATTCAGATGTTTATGTTGGTTAGAATATATATTATTGAAGTGAAGTGTCAATGAGTAAGACTGAATCTGCACAAGGTTGTTCTGCTGCTAAGTTTGACCTCCTTGTGCAGAGATGCAAAGACAATAAAAAATGTACCTACAAAGAATAACGGTGTCATATTACTATTATTACTGTTATTATTTTCAATACTGTTGGTTTCACTGACTATAGTGGTGATGCAAATTTTCACAGACAATTTCTCAAACAAACATACTGTTAACTTGTCATTATATATAAAAAATTTTTTTAACAGTCTTACAGTATTAATGTCAGGGTACCTGTGACTCTTCCAGGCAGCCATGTGCATCATGGTGGGCCTGGAGGATCTGTGTGTTCCCCTTCTGGAGGTCCTCTTCTAGAACCAGGTTCTGATAAGCCTCCAGCCACTTCAGCTGGCCATTCTTCTGCACATAACGACAGTCCCCAAACCAGCGCACTACTTCAGGTCTGGGCAGTCCGGTCTCTGAGAGGAGGTCATCATACTGAGATGCAGTGGGCCACTGGGTCCGGGCATAGACTAGTTTCAACAGGTGCAGTTGATCTGCCGTCTTCTTTCCTCGGACAGGTGTGGGTTTGGGCGATTGGGATGGTTTGGGTGTTGGGGTGGAGGTGGTCAAAGTTTTTGGGTTGGAGGACAAGGTGGATGCTGAGGAGGGTGTGGGTGTGCTGCTGGATGGAGGGGGTACAGTAGGATTGTCCAACTCTTCACTTTCAGATTTGCCATTAGCCTCTGTCACCTTCAGCATCTTGAGATTTATTTTAATAGGATTGACTTTGAGTTCTCCTAAACTGTCCTCTTTGTGTCTATCCTCCCCTTCGGCTTTCTTACCATCTCCACCCTCAACTTCCATCTCCTCCTCATCCTCTCTCATTGCACGTTCTACCTCCTCTTTCTTTTTCTCAGCTGCCACTCTCTTTCTCCTCTCAGCAAACCAGCCATGGATCTCCCTTCGAGTCATCTTAGTCTCAGATCGCAGTCTGTCCACTTCCTCTCCTGATGGGTCAGGGTCCTGGGCAAAGCTGGCCTCTAGAGTCTTTACCTAGACACAATACAAAAATCTCAATGTCAATAACCCAGAAGAACTGACCTCAGTCACATGAGAAACACCTTGCCACCAAAATAACAAAGTTGTGACTCAGAATTTATGTGCTTATTGCTACTCACCAAGAGCAAACTCTCACCTGGTGAGGATCTCTCTCTTTGTAGCGGATAGCTGTGAAATCAGGAGATGGTGCTCTGGGGGGTCGCCGAGACGGCGTGGTGGGAGAGGTGGGAGTCTGTGTAGTCTGTGCAGCAGAGGGGCTGAGGGGTGCAGAGCCTTGCTGGGGTGTTTTTGATCCAGAGGTGCTGCTGCTTTCTGATAGGTCGACAGGGTTGGCATTGCCAGCGGAACCACTTCCTGCTCCAGCTGCAGTGCCAGATTTATTTGATCCACCTGTGCCTGAGCGGATGCCTTTAAGGTTGCGAAAGTGATAGCGCCTGTCACTGAACCACTTGCGAACTTCTCGTACCGTGAGTCCAGTAAGAGCAATGAGGCGGTCCACCTCTTCCTGGTCGGGAAACTGGTTGGCCTGAAAGCTGTCCTTCAGAGCGCTGAGCTGTCCCTGAGACTTCTTGCCTTTGTAAAAAGTGGAGTCCAGGAATGTGTTCGAAATTGTCCGAGATCCAGGTGTGCTGCTCGGAGCTGCAGGGGAGGGCGAAGAGGATTTGGAGGCAGGGGAAGAAGACTCCTCCATTTCCATGGTTGGAGAGTCACCAGCAGTGGTTTTCACATCAGTTGGAGCGACTGTGCTTGTGAGTGCACTGCTTGTGCTGGTTGTGTCATTTTTGTTGCTGCTACTTTTCGGTTCGGTACAATCACTTTTACTACTATTAGTTTTTCCCTCTGTGGTGCTTCTGTCGTTACCAGTGCTGGTGTTACTGGTTTTGCTGATTTCAGTATTCTTACTGCCACTGCTGCCTTTACTAGCATTCACATAGCTGGTAATGTTACTATTGCTCTTGTCACTGGAATTAGCATTAGCACTGTTGTGTTTGCCATTGACGCTGCTGACCTTAGCATTGGTATTACTATGATTGCTGCTCCCTAAACTGAGGTTAATGACACTAGCTTGACTGCTATTACGCCCAATTCCACTAATACTGCTACTGTTATTAGTTGTACTACTAATAATACTATTAATGCTCCCTCCCCCACTCTTACTACTATTACTGCCACTAATAACGTTGCTCCCAGTACTGCTGCTGCCCACTGTACCCACCACCATGCTGATGCCTTTGTCTGCCACCAGGGCTGCTGCAGGTCTGGCCTGCATCATGGGGCGAGCTGCTGCCTGTGGCTTTGGCGTGACAGCCAGAGCCACAGGAGCATTACTAACCTGGATACCATTGGCCATCATAGGCTGTGTGACAATTACCCCTCCTTGGCCAACAAGAGACCCCTGGAGGATGTGAGGGATCCCAGTGGCCCCCAGTGATGCAGGCAGCACTGTGATTGTGTGTTGGGCTGGGCTGTGGTGACTCTGGGTCTGGTGGTGGTTCTGGGAGTTGGATGGTGCTGTTTGGATGATGGTGTTGAACATCTTCCTCCTAGCCTCCTCAATCTCTTCAGGAGACCAGCTGATGCCCTGCTTAAGTCTCTGGGCTGTGAACCAGATCTTGATCTGCTCCTCTTTGAACTTTGTGACCACAGTCAGGTAGCAAAGCTCAGCCTTTGTGGGGTAGGGGAACTTGCTGAAGGAGGTCTTCAAGAATGAAGAGGAGTCCATGGAGGCACTGTAGGTCGGGATGCTGCTCAAAGGAATCATCACCTGAGACAGGAAATTTGGAGAATAATAGGAGACGTTTACATTACATTGTCACTTAATATCTAATTATGAACCTTTCATAATGGAAGCAGTATGTCAAAATCTAAACAAGGAAAATCCACAGGAAACTAAATAAGATGAAAAGACTAAAAGAAGTACTTACCTTGGGGAGATTTTTGGAAGAGGAAGAAGAGGAGACATTTGTGGAGGCTGTGATACCAGACTGATGTAGACTTCTGTTCTGAACTACTGAGACCACCTAAGGGAATATGAAAAATTAAAGAAATCAGTAAAACAAAACAAAAAAAAAAAAATCTAAGTATCTGAAAAAGCTAATCAAAGTCATTCAAAACATCACTAAAACATCTACCTGTGTGATGGCGGTCTTGAGCATTGGCAACGCCCCAGAGCCATTCACGATCTGGATTGCTGAGGGCAGAGTGACCTTTGTTGTTGTCCCATTGTGGACTATAGTCGGGACATGCGTGGCAGTCACTGCAGGACTCTCTTTCCTCTCACTCTCTCTGGAGGCAGAGACAGAAAGTGGGTCTGACGAGGACTCATCAGAGACTGGGTGAGACACCACTATTCGCTTAACCTCTGATTTGCCCTTCAGCATCCTCATAATTGGGGTTTTGCTGATGGAAATTTCATTATCCTTCCCTGTTTCTGTCTCCATCACCAGATTCTGCTCCACCACCTCTCTTCTGTCCCTTTTCCTCAGCTGCAGAGTGGTGTTTAATGTGCTGGGGTGAACCCTGGCGTTGTGCAGGGCCAGCCCTTCAAACTTGGGTGCTGATGCCCCACAATTCACGCAAAGGAAGCTGGGGTCTGCGCGGAAGTCTGGGTGCCCGCTATAGACGTGATCCAAGAACAAGTTAAGGTCGTGGGTTTCAAAGTTACACGGTCTACAGGTGTAAGTGCCAGCACCATCTCTAGAGTCCCCTGTCTCTGATTTGGAAGACTCTCCTGGGTCCAGGGGGCTATGTCTGCCTGCTACAGAAATCTTAGGCTGGCGCAGGAGAACGGGGGCCTGCTCAAGCTCTTCTTGTAGATGCACAGTCTTGCTGGGGATCATACAAGGAGTAGACGACTTCCTCTTGCTGGCCATGGTGTGACCACAGGATGGGGGGTTGGTCAAATGGCTGAGTGGGGTGTGACTGCGAATATAGGTCGTTTCTGGTTGACTATACACCAGTCAGGGGGGGAGGAGAATGGCAGGACATGACCATGCGTCTGCTCGCTCACTTGTAGTCCTCACTGTCATGTAAGGGGAAACCTGTTGAGGAGAAAGGAAAATATAGTTTATGTCACACAAAAAAAGAAAAAACTATGCCGAGATGAAAAGTAGGTGGGATATCTTACACTTCACGTTACTAACCAGTTCCTTCTCAGATGGATGAAAATCATGCAAGGCTGGATGTTTTCAGGTAAAACATCAAAAATATAAATAATAAACATGTGAAAAAAAATTTCATCTTAAAAAAAAAAAAGAAAAAGAAATAAATCAGGTTTGTTTCTCAAGTCCCTGTGAAACTCAAGGCTGTCTCTTTTATGAGGCCATTCAAATAAGCTCAGTCTCTGCTTCTGCACTGAAGGCTTTTTGGGAAAGCTCCTGTCCTACCAGCTTCTGTCCCCTCCCCCACACAACTCTGTCCCTGTCTCACTTCCCCTCATTCAAACACACCCCCACAGAGGGAGCACATTCTGTATTTTTTTTTTTTTTTTTTTTTAAATGCAGAGCCTCTACAGCCTCACCAAACCCTTTGCCAAAGATTTCTGCAGAAGTACACACTTCTGAATGTGTTGTTTAGGATAAGGTCTACTTGACAATTTTGCAAGTGGGTGGCTCAACAGATGTTCTTTGGAAAGGTGGTTCACGCCTAACAATGGTACCGATGGTACAAATGCACAGACCCACTAAAGTTTGTGAATGTTACATTTTTCATGGAGCCGTTCAATCTTCACCTGTATTTTAAGTTCCTTCTCCCCACAGAAAATGGCGACGCTTCCTGTGGAGGAGAATTCTCCTCCCTCCTTCCTCTGCTCCCTCCCTCTGACAGAGAGGAGGTGATGCAGTATTGAAAGACTGCTCTAGGGTAATTACTCTCCAAACCACATTGCACTGACATGACACTTCGCACACAAAGCAGCCAAAGCTCAACCTCTCACATAAGTGCACCATGAAAACCTTACACCTTCTCCAAGTCCAGCTCTGCTTATACAATGACTTCTTTACCAATCTCAGCTTTCCTGCTGCACACCTCAAATCTAAGCTAATGTTTCTCTTTGTAGATTAGATAAGACACTTTATTAATGTACAAAAAAAGAACTAATCCATGCTAATCTTCAACTTGTCTGAAACCAGTTTGATTAAACATAACCATTTGGCACCAACAATGCTGCCCTAACATCACCATCTCTCTCGACGAGAAGTAAATCTAATCACACAGCAAACCTGCTCCTCACAATCAAACAAACATTTTCTGAGCGTTTTCTTGCAGTCTGAGCGTTTTTCTTTCACTCTCTCTCCTGTACCCACAAACACACGCACAGCCTCGCTTTGCCACAAAAAGGTCATGGTACATTAGCTCAAAGCCCAGTTAACCCTCACAGGACTGTAGTGCTACAGATGCCCTTTCACACACTGAGTAAAGGTATTCAGGGTTTGCAGTGCTGCTTCCAAACCCCTAAAACCAGGGTTCCAATTTGAATAAATCTAATGTGCGGTTCATCTGCAGTCCATGTATTGTGCGCATTTCTTTAAGCCAAATGGCACGAATGAAAGATGATTTGTCTTTGGCCTTTGCAGTGAATGATCAAACGATAACTGTGATACTGTGTCGAGGCCTGCAAGGAAAATGAATTGAACGCTGATATGGTTATCTTTTTTTTTTTTTTTT